>JARLTB010000141.1:5850000-6305000 GCA_030141615.1 Unio pictorum | reverse complement strand
CAGAATTACTAGCATTATAATCGTCATAATTATTAGCCTTATAAATGTTATAATTACTAGCATTGCCAGCGACACAATTATTAGCATTGTCAGTGGCATAAATGCTAGCAGTTTCAGTGTCATAATTACTAGCATTATCATTCGTCATAATTACTAGCATTGTCAGTGTCATAATTACTAGCAGTATCAGCGTCGTAATTACTAGCAACAGCAACAGCACCACAATCATGCAAATTACAAAATTCGTGACTCTTTTGTCCACATTTCCAGACTTGGTTTTTTGCATGATGTTGACGTTGGTTGTCCCTCTCCTAACGATGGCATCATGGGATCTAAAAGCTGCAACTGGAGCACCTGCAGCAAAGCCGCGCTAGACCATTATATGCAGTAAGTATCTTAAATTATATACATGTTTGATACGCAATACTCATTATATAAGAAATAGTAAATATGAGCATTGCTAAAAATGTATACACTTAATTAACATTACGTTATCCAAAAAAGTGTAACCAACCTATCATTTTAGTCTTGATTTTCCCAATTGTTTGAGACGATTGTTTTCGTGAGAATGATAGAGTAAGCAATTTTCCAACCCAAATATCGACAGTGTACTTTGTACTAACAAACATGTGCTTGCAATGATTGAAGATAACATTGAAACTAATTGTTTCATTTCACTTAAATTGATTACATTTAGTTAGGTTTGTCTCATCCGACTCGCTTCATTCTAGTTAGTGATGTGGGATATCTTTATCCAGTATGACTTCTTGAATTCTCGATAAACAAAGCAGATGTTTTCGCCATATAAAGCATTTGTTGGATATAAATTCAGATATGCGTGACTCGATTGTACAAAGTCATAACTATCGTCATGCGAACTCTTGTTAATTAATTAAATTTGAATCTATTTCAAACATGAATGATTAAACGAACTTACTTTTCACATAATAGAGATCCTCGTTTAATCAAACTAGTTGTTGACACGAGAAATGTAGAAAAAAACATTGGATAATATGCTTTATGTAGTATTAAATCTGTATGTTTTTAGGGATATCAGTTATTTATATATAACTTTTTGTTGCAGATCATCTTCATCTAGCTGTCTTTTTGTAACAAATATAGACGAAGCGAACGTACCCGCCAATTTGGTGAATAGGTCTCTTTCAGGACTATGGATGGGTGAGATTTGTTAAGGGAATGTCGATTGTATGTTTGTACTGGCAAAAAAGTATCCAAAATACAATAATCGATATAAACGTATCATAGTAATGTATAATCTGAAGAGAACAAATGAATAGTTTATCACATGATTGCAGTGTTTATTTGGTTAATTATTACCCCATATCGTACTTTTTTCGAGTATAAAACGTTAAAAATGATGCCATTGCGTGTCACATAAAACCACTCTCCTGATATGGAGGCACACAACGCCACTACCTGCAGTTTCGCTTCCGTGATATGTTCCTTTGAAAGAAATACTGGCTGGAAGGGGAGGGGGGGGGGGAGTCGGGGGCGCAATACAGATATGAACTCCTGTGAGAGTGACAAATGTAAGGGGAATTTTGTTTACATTTGCAAAATGCACATTAGAAAGAATGTCGGCATGCCTCTATGATATGTTCATGTATTGTGGCAGCATTTGTTTTGGAAAGTGTAGTCTGTAGTTTGGCTAATTGTATCAGATCTAAGAACACAACAAATCAAAATGACTGTTCTCGTGTGCTCAAAAGTCAGCCTGAACTACTCCATAAGTCCGCTATCTTTGGCATGAATTTTGCCCGACTACGCGATGCCAAATTATTTAAGTGCAATGAATGGATTACCATATATACAAAATGTAAAACGTTATACACTCTTCTTTTACATTTGACTTCTGAAGTGCAAGAAATAAAAATTACCAAGAGGAGTTAGCAGTTTCTGCAGAAACGTTGCAGGTATCAATTTAGGGTGGCACTGTTTGATTATTGATTAGGTTTTTTTAACGTAGCTTTAACAATTTTTCAGTCATATCGGTACGATGTCTGCAGTGAGGCAGTTTATAGTGATGTCTAGCAATGGGGCATCATGCCGCAGATATGTACATGATGTCCCATCCAGTCACATTATCCTGACACCAGGCCGACAAATCGTATCACTAACCTCTGAGCGAGGCAGTTGTTAGTACCATTTTTGTAAGTCTTTGGTATAACTCGGCCGGGGATCGAACCCACGACCTCTCACTTCCGCGGCGGACGTTCTAACCACGAGGCTACGGGAGCGGTTGGTGGCAATGTCGTATCGAGAGAAGTTAGAGTGCCACCAAAGGAGACTTTCCGTGGCATGAATGAATCAGAACGTTCTCGTCTCTTTTCAACGCGAGTTGAACGACAGTGACTGCCTCTACGAGACTCAGGCGTAATCAAGTTCATACTTCCCAGATTGGTTAGATTTTGGGGGACAAATATCCGGTTAGATATGCAAGGCTCATATCTTGATAATAAATAATGGACCTTGACAAAATAATATATGATGATCCAACAGAGAAAGATACCATTTGAACCTTGTAATGCTTTTTCGGCAACTTTAAATACAGAATAAGTCAATCAGTATATAAAGTTCCACACTGTGGCTTATACTTCTGTTACAAATGAAAAGACATCCAATTGTCAGTGAAACGTAGCACAGAGAACAAATTTTGTGTTTAATTCTGGATCGAATGGATGGCCAGTGTAGGGTAAAAAGTAGCGGGCAGGTGTGCTCTGGTACTCTAAAGATGATCCGATCGGCCGTGTTCTGAATTTTTTTTGGAGTAGATATTAAGACGAACCAGAAAGAATTGAGTTACAATAGTCCAGTCTTGAAAGTAGTAATAAACACATAAATGCTTTAGTGGCTTCAACTGAAGCTGATGCTTCTCAAGATATGCAGCCTTGCACATGTTCATGAAATGTTGGTGCAATGTGAGAGTACTGTCTAGAGTAACACCTAGGTTTCCTACTGACTGTGACTTTAATGTTGGTGTTGCTGATATTATTGTTTGAGGTAAAGGATGTAAATAAGAAAGTATTTGTATTGTGAACAGAATGGCCTCAGTTTTATTATCATCCATCTGCAGCTTGTTACATCTCATCCATGATTTCACGTCAGAAATGCACATTTTTATTCATTTGATGGTAGCATCAACTTCAGTTGGGTGGTTAGACTTGTATATTTGGGTATCATAGTCGTGTAACTGGTGAGACACTGGGTGATCTAAGACACTTAAGAGCGGCTGAGTGTACAGAATGAAGAGAACAGATCCAAAAACAGACCCCTGTAGAATACCATAACATAGATCAATTGGGCTGGAGTGTATTCCATTTGCATATACAATTTGTGTCCTGTTGACTAAGTAGGGCTTGAACCACAGTAATGCTGTATTGTAATTGCTAAATACATGCTGGAGACGGTGTAGTAGTATATCATGGTATATTGTGTCAAATGCTGCAGACACATCAAGGAGGGTCAGGACTGTAATCCTTCTGCTATGCAAAGCAGACAGAATGTCATTAACTACTTTACGAAGAGTAGTGTCAGTCCTGTGGAAAGGACGATATGCTCTTTGTAGCTGGAACTTTCTGTGATCTTAGTACTGTAGTGGGATAATTTGGCTAAATCAATATTGTTCACATACATCCCGATCCAAACATTTGTTTAGCAAACGAAGGAAATGTCCGCGAACGTTATAATAGGCAAGGGCCAACATAAACAAACTCTTCCTTTCCTGACAAGTGTTGGAAAGAGACCATTCTACTCGGACAGGGTTATCTACCCTTGGTAGGATAACAACAATGCCATCAATGTCGTACCTTTGGTAGTTTAATGCAACCTAGGGAAAGCATTGTTTTCTAATAAGTTTATCACATTTTAATTAGCAGTGTTTTCTAATAAGTTTATCACATTTTAATTAGCAGTGTTTTCTAATAAGTTTATCACATTTTAATTAGCAGTATTTTCTAATAAGTTTATCACATTTTAATTAGCAGTGTTTTCTAATAAGTTTATCACATTTTAATTGGATTTCACGATAATTCTTTTTTTAATTATTTTTTTATATGTTCGAGTTTATTTACGGAAATATAATAACAGACTAATACCATTACGCATAAAGCAGATATCACATTATATCACAGTGCTATATAAATATGATACATTGGATTCAGTCCCGACTTTAGTGTACAAAAGCTATGGCATGAGGGACTAAAGTTTAGAACATCAAGGGATCGAAACAGCGTTCATTTCTACTTCTTTTCTGTATTAAATATTGTCCGTTTTGCAGTGGATAGTTACACAGTCATCAGTAAAGAGAAAATTAGTGATTATAGAGCCCCCTCCCCCCAATTAGTGATAATCAGCACTACGTGGTGTTGATTCGAGCATGTTTTATATAGTTATAGCAACAACAACAAAAAAACAACTAATATTTATTTTGTTCAAATGTTTCTTTTATAGCGTCTACAAATGAAAAGAATAATTTTATACCCCATGATATAGTTCTTTTGTTGCTTACATACTTTATACTTACATACTTTATATGTGCGAATCGCAAATATAGTGTGGTGCGGACGAAACAATATTAGGTCTATAAAAGGACTGAGTTGAATTAAGAGCACGTAACGAAATTCAGAGGGCTTTGAGCACTGAACCAGCCGGTGATTTCCTTTTTATTTTTGTTTCAGTTATTGTATGTTTTTGCAATAATTTTTACTAGAGCGATGTTTAGTGTGAATTTAAAGATCTTTCTTTACTTTGACAGGAATGATGTATACTGATGATGAATATTGTGAATTTTTACATGGATCTGGGTGGAGATTCAGAGAATTTCCTTATTGGGTATCTCTCTCTCTCTCTCTCTCTCTCTCTCTCTCTCTCTCTCTCTCTCTCTCTCTCTCTCTCACACACACACACACATATCGACAGATAGAATATAATGCTAGCTTGAAGAACTGCATGAATCATGTACAAATACACCTTAATACAATTTAGAATTAGAATATTGAATTTCCGTCTTAATCTTTTTAAATGACCGGTTTTAATGTGTGTTGTTTGCTTCATATATGTTGACCTAAATGTACGATTAGTGCATGTCAGTTAAGAAGCACCTGTAAATAGGGTACTTAGTATAGCATACTGTTTATGAACAATTTTAAAAAAAAATGTAAAATGGTCTCCATCCTAGTAAGAATGGTAGTTAGTTGGACTTAGCGACATTATCTAGGGAATGACCTCCCTCGATATTATGACCCGATGTGAGTGAACGATAGAATATCAACAGAGAACTAACATGATTATCAGGAAGAAATAATGCAATACGAAACCCCTTAGGAAAGAAAAGTAACACATGTAATCACACCAAAACAATAGTGGTAATTTCAATTCATCTGAAATGATAACATGGTTTATCAGCAGTGTCTAATTTGGATTTATTACATCATCATAACGAGTGGTGAAAATAGCGCAATGTCCACGACTGATTGCATCACCATCCCCTCGACTGCGTTCCAGCGTTCCGATTTCCTCGTGCCATCAGTTTCCGACAGCCTCGTTCTTCTTGGACTAACTATATTTTACTCTATACTAGTCTCTTTCCCCTTTCGGACCTCACTCGTCACTTTTTTTTCCTTCAAACTTTGTTCTCCGGACTGTCGAATTTCCTCTCCATCGGAAAACTGATTTCTTAATTCCGTTAACTTCAGAACTTGTGCATCAGGCACTAAATATTGTCTTTCTCGCAAGACAGGCACCCTGGCCCTCCCTTGTGTAATGAGAACTTTTCCTTATTAGGCTTCCCCGGAGCCAAACTCTCTCTCTCTCTCTCTCTCTCTCTCTCTCTCTCTCTCTCTCTCTCTCTCTCTCTCTCTCTCTCTCTCTCTCTCTCTCTCTCTCTCTAGAATTTTCTGACTAAAGACTGTTGACCAAATTATCACATTAAAATGCCCATTATTTCCAAGATGTTACGTCTTAATTTTACTCGGCCAATCGTAAGCAGAGGCTTCTCAAAATTGTTCCTATAACAAGCACTTGTTTCGTCAGTCAGAATCTCTGAACTATGCTATACATGTATAACTTTTCCCTTTGAAGAATGACTACTTGACACGGATAGGAAGTTCAGCTGTCTCTTTCTCAACGCCTGTTTGAAAAATATCCCGTCACTTTCATTGAATTGGAACACTGGCTTTTTTGAAGTTTCTACACTGACATGGAAGAAATTTAAGACCAAAGTCAAAATGACCCATCCTCATATACCTCCTTGGTCTAAATTTGGTTAAATCTCTAAGCTCGCCGCATTCAGCGTTAAGGTTCACTGCTTATTCGAAATTCATTACTTCACATTTACTTATGATAATCATCTGCATACAAATTGCTTTTACTATTTTGACGTAATATGAAATGATAGAGGAGTGTGACGGTCGAAAGGGGCGGCAAAGGTTAGGGATAAAACAGCATAAAGTAATCGTTTTTATTAATCAATATGTTTCACTTGCACTTGTAGGGAGACTGTATAAATATGTTCCACTTGCACTTGTAGGGAGACTGTTCTATGCATAGCTGTGCTGACATGAATACAAGTTCCCTTACATATGGCAAGATTGCTAACTACATATCAGCCATACCTGGTCGTTATTGCGGGGATGGGAAGGTGTGCATTACCTATGAAAATTGCAATATCTGGTTAGCTACGGGCCTAGACTTGTCCCTCTTCACCGTGGTCCAGGGTGGCTGGGGAGAGTGGGGGTCATGGACTTCCTGCTCTCGGACATGTGGCAGAGGAATTATGTATCGACAGAGAAAATGTGACAATCCAAAGTGAGTGAGATTACATCAATCTGTAACATATAGTAATCGAATACTGGAATGTATTATAGTACCACATATCCGCCGCGCTTTTCTTTTTGGCTTAATAAGTGTCAGAATAATTAAACCTTTGCCATAAACAAGTTTTTTATTCCATACTTTATTACCAAACTATGTAGTTTTCAGTATAATTTTAAACACGTCACATTAATATGATTGTAATTATATAGCGAGTGTCAAGAAATATCTTATTCACTTTTATGAATATAACAGAATCTGTAGCTTCTTTTCAACACGAAGCAGGAAAGATGGGCAAGCCGACATAATAAAATAAAAGCATAACAAGAATACAAAGGCAAATCGATAGGTAGCATAAAAACATAGACAGACCGATAGGAAGCATTAAACTAAGGTAGACCGATAGGTAGCGTAAAACAAAGGCAGACCGATAGGTAGCGTAAAACAAAGGCAGACCGATAGGTATCATTCAAAATAAAGGAAGACCGATAGGAAGTATAAAACCGAAGACATACCGATAGGTAGCATGAAACCAAAGGCAGACCAATAGGTAGCATAAAAAACAAAGGGAGACCGATATGTAGCGTAAAATAAAGGCATACCGATAGGTAGCACAAAAAAAACAAAGGCAGTCTTACAGGTAGCATAAAAACAAAAGAAGACCGATAGCATAAAACAAATGCAGACCGATAGGTAGCATAAAAAACAAAAGCAGACGGATAATTAGCATAAACAAAGACAGACCTATAGGTAGCATAAAAAACATAGGCAGATCGATAGGTTGCATAAAACCAAAGCTATACAGATAGGTAGCATAAAAAGAAAGACAGACCTATAAGTAGCGAAAAGCAAAGGCAGACCGATAGGTAACGTAAAACAAAGGCATACCGATAGGTAACGTAAAACAAAGGCAGACCAATAGATAAAGTAAAACAAAGGCAGATCGATGGGTAACGTAAAGCAAAGGCAAACCTATAGGTAGCATAAAAAACAAAGCCAGACCGATTGGATGCATAAAACAATGGCAGACCTATAGGTAGCATAAAACAAAGGCAGACTGATAGGTAGCATAAAAAACAATGGCAGATCGATAGGTAGCATAAGACAAAGTAAAACCGATAGGTAGAATAAGACAAAGTAAAACCGATAGGTAGAATAAAAGACAAAGGCAGATCGATAGGTAGCGTAAAACAAAAGCAGACCGATAGGTAGCATGAAACAAAGGCAGACCGATAGGTAGCAGAAAACAAAGGCAGACCGATAATTAGCATAAAACAAAGTCATACCGATAGGTAACGTAAAATAAAGGCATACCGATAGGTAGCATAAAACAAAGGCAGACCGATAGGTAGCGTAAAACAAAGGCAGACCGATAGGTAGCATAAAACAAAGGCAAACCGATAGGTAGCAGAAAACAAAGGCAGACCGATAGCTAGCATAAAACAAAGGCAGACCGATAGGTAGCATAAAACAAAGGCAGACCGATAGGTATCATAAAACAAAAGCAGACCGATAGGTAGCGTAAAATAAAGGCATACCGATAGGTAGCACAAAAAAAACAAAGGCAGACCGATAGGTAGCATAAAACAAAGGAAGACCGATAGGTAGCATAAAAGAAGCAGACCGATAGGTAGCATAACAACAAAGGCAGACTGAGAGTATCATAAAAACAAAGGCAGACCGAAACGTAGAATATAAAGTAATAACATGTTGGGATCAGTTTTGAGTCTACACTATTGAAGTGCATTCATTTTTTTGGGTTAGTACTGTTAATTGACTTATTGATCGATTATGTCAACCGATGAAATGATTCTTTCTGAATGCAGACCAAGGAATGCTCCGGAATGCAAAGAAAGCGAACCCGAATACGACGCTGTAGCATGCAACATAAATGTGAGTACAACATGTTGGACCTGTTAAATATTTATACATACTTCCTTATTGACATCGTGCCATGTGCGTTAAGGAGCATCTACAAGAACCTCCAAAAAGTCAAGTAAATAGTTTATATTTCATGGTAAGATTGGCAAATACAAAAGGGCTCTATTTTGAAGTTGGTAAACGAATGTTGAGTATAGAGTTTTTTGTGTCTGCTTTGACCACCTTATATCGCAACATGTTGAACTAATCCATACATTCGCATATGCAAGTATGTACACAGATATTTACTCTCTTTCTCTGTATGTTTCTCTCTCTCTCTCTCTCTCTCTCTCTCTCTCTCTCTCTCTCTCTCTCTCTCTCTCTCTCTCTCATAACTTATGTGCACTTAGGTTTTATCAAAATTATTCATTCATTTGCATAACAGTGTATTGTAACTGAATTGTATTAACTGTGTGGTTTTTTTTGCATACTTTATACGATAATTAACAATCAATTAACCAATCAAAAAATGTTCTGTTCTGATATTTACAGACAAAATGAGAAGCTAGTATACATATGTAGAACAGAAACACTTAAATGGTTGATCGAAATGGTTTTATTGTGAAACATATCAAATAAGAACCATGAACTTACAAATGATAACTACTCACTTTAGCCTTGTGACAGTGATTCAAGTGTGGCATCTACGTTGAGGAAGCAGAGAGCAGGGGAAACATGTGCACGTCAGATAGCTCGGGGACTTTTTAATTCCACTGTGTATGACGGAACTGGTGATTGGTTTTTCTATTCTGGTAAGAAGTGTGTTGTGCTTAATTTACAGTTTAGGCTAGCTAGCTAGCTAGCTAGATAGATAGATAGATAGATAGATAGATAGATAGATAGATAGATAGATAGATAGATAGATAGATAGATAGATAGATAGATAGATAGATAGATAGATAGATAGATATGGAGGGAAGGAGGGAGGGATGGATGGAGGGATGGATTAATGGTGGGTGGGTGGCGTTCGGGCGCAAAGAAAGACGGACAGACAGACAGACAGATAGATAGATAGATAGATAGATAGATAGATAGATAGATAGATAGATAGATAGATAGATAGATAGATAGATAGATAGATAGATAGATAGGTTACAAAGTCAGACAACTATGAACTATGTCGAAGTCAGAGACTGTTTTACACTGAGTTAAAGATGATGATTCATTAATGGTTCCAGCAAAGCAATTCTTATTATAAAGGTTTTGCTTCTATTTCTTTGTGGCGGCCCGTGTTCTAGGGGTGGGGTTCTTCCGAAATATTTAAATGACTTATGAGGAAGTTCCCCTGACCCGTAATTAAAAATGTTAAATTACTGATAATAGATTTATAGTTGTGAGCCCCCAGTCAGCAATGCCGACGGTTACATTATAAATAAACACGAAAATAAAATTCAATTAATAACAATTTAATAAAATGTGAACTTTATACGATAATTAACAATCACTCGTCTCTCCCTTGACCAAGTGACGGCCTAGTTCATCACGTGATTCCTTAGTGTGAGTATAATTTCCCCTGTCCTTGTGATCTACTCATCTAATTTTCTCTGTTACACGCTTCCTTCCGTCTTTCTCCTCCTTTCCTTTCCTCCTTTGACTCTTTGTCCCTCCTGACTTCTCCACTTCCGTTCCACGTTCCTCCTATCTACTCCAACTTGTAATTTCCTTCTCTCCTCGTAGCTCCTTCTACTTCTCCTTCCTTCCGTCTCTCAATCCGAGACTATGACAAAACTTCTCAAGTCTGTCACTCAAAGCTTCCTGTGAAAAACCACAAGGCGTTAGCATAGGGGTCATAAAATCTTACCTCACACTAAATCAATAGTTAACCATCAGCTATGGCATTAACGGTTTTGGTCACGCATGCGCACACATCGAAATTACCACACACGCTTCTCGCAATTTACACAATGGCGCAATAACACGGTATCAGAAAATAATTCCACAGACATTCATACACTGCGTCATATCAGTACATACACGCAGATGTATATATATATATATATATATATATATATATATATATATATATATATATATATATATATATATATATATATATATATATATATATATATATATATATATATATATACAAACACATAAAAATATATCAAATATCACCGTATTATAATATTACTACGATTAGATGTCTGTCTGTATATTTTTTCCACAAGCGTGCCCAAATATCCAAATATTCATATACTAATTTTACACACTGCAACCAGTCAATTTAACAATGGCGAAATCTATATATATATATATATATATATATATATATATATATATATATATATATATATACGACAATCCTTCAGTTAAAATTGCAGTCGTATAAAGCAGAGATCGAACACTATTTCACTGACCTTGAAGCTGTATATCTCTTAGATTCCCAGAATTTAAGATTTAAGCGCCAATTCACGGCTGGCAAACGGAGTTCCTGTTCCTTAGTGAAAAACACTTCCAGTGGATATAACGAACTAATTTAATTTCTATCGACATAAGATATTATTCTTGGTTTAAAACAAGGGCTCACACATATCGCATTCTGATTGGGTGGCGCTTGGACCCTGTCCAATCTTCGAACGGTCAATTCAAATCTACCTGTCTGTCTTGGTGAAACTGTAACTAACGTCCACCTACTCGTCGGCCACGCTACGTTTGATGTGGTCATAAGCTTCACACCTACGTGACATTTTTACCCCTCCCCCCCTTGCCGCGTTTCTGCTCTCTCGACCCAGCTAAGACCATCTTACGTAAGGGGATTAGCTTTACCTTGGCCAATTTTACACATCAAACACGTCGGTCAGAATTACCTTTTATACATGTACAAGTGGGTCGGGATAAATCGTGACACCCTTTATTCTTCCGAAAAGAAATAATTTTAATCCTCAAAGTTTATTTCAAAATCCAACAACAACTGATACTACTACGGATACTACTAATATTAGTACAGTAACGTCTCATTAGATCGTAAACCATTAGAGCTTACACACTAGAGCGCAAAATATATTTTTGTCTTAATCTAATCTTATTAGGGCACGTCCCATTAGAGCACGAAGAACTAGTATCATTAGAGCACGAACAATGCAAAACACATTTGTTAACTATAACTATATATTTATTTTAAATTTTTTGGGTCAGAATGAATAAAAAAAACCATTTGTTGACTGTAACTTTATATTTATTTTAAATGGGTTGATTCAGAACATGGCTAATACGAGTTATCATTTCAATATCATCAATTTTCCCATCGTTGTACATTATCGGCGACAAAAAAGTGGATCGTAAACAATTGCACGTCTGCAGCTGGAACAGCGTCGAAAGTTCCATCCATTGCATTTACGTCAGCCACGCATAGTTCCCGAATATTATTTGAACTACAGTATATGGGAATGTTGTTGTCAGCATTGCAATCACTTCAAGCAAAATCGGTTCTCAATTGACGGTTGTTCACAGGTTTTCAGGAATGTCAATCGCAGCTTTAGTTTGAGGTAATTTCGCAATAGCGCGTCCTCGATGACGATATAACCCACTTCGAACTGACCCAAGAGTTGGAATAGAAGATGCAACAACATTATTTGCTGCAAGAGGTGCTGTTACCTGTCGATAAATGTTGTCTATCGATTCTGCTGTATTTGTTGCTTCTTCCCTCATTCGTGTAACCATCGGGCGAAAGTGTACGTCTTTTATAGTAGGCGGATGTGTATGAACTCCATTTCTTACTTCAACATTTATGTTTTCTTCGTCTGTCTTTATGCGACCCGAACACCCCTTAAATACACATCTCCAGAAAATATTATCGTTTGCGCTTCTCCTATCGAATGTATATGTAAAACCGGCCAGACTTAGGGCTAAATTTCCTTTTGCCGTTTTCGTTACTACTATATCATCCATGATGCTTTTTACAAGTAATATTAGTGTATTCAAAATTCTACTTTGTAAAGCAAAACCTGAATTATATTTAAAAAATCTAAATGTTGAGCACACATCAAATAATTAATTTTGTCTTTTCAAAACTTCGAGCACCTCCTGCACCAATCATGCCCGCCAGGTAACTAAACCCATCAAAATAACAAAATTGTAAATGAAAAGTACCTGTAGGTCCGCCACGAAAACACCGAATGCCTCGACGAATTTTTTTTATGAATTATTACAATGACGTCTTGACGAATTTCCGTATCCCCCATAGTGTGGATGTTTGTTTTTCTGTAACTAATCAAAAGAATTTTGAAGAAATAAAGTATTTATTATTCTCGTTCGGGGGGTGCTCATTAATCTTTGCATTTTCTTCTTTTAGTATGTGTCTTACTCATACTATCCCTGGACCTGGTCCCTTTGTTTTCCTTTCTGGTATATTTTTTATGCCATACTTTGATCCTCAGACACTAGGTCTTACGACTGGTTTATATATCATGGTCCCTAAATTATAGTGCTCTTGACCAAGGATCAATTTATTACAGTACTGTGTTTGTGTTATATATGTGTCTATATTGTTTTATTCATATACTATCGTGTTTGTGCTAGGAATGACCACTTTATATATTTTAATTTGCATTACATTTTTATCTACTTGTTTATTTGCGTACAAAAAAGATAAAAACCGGTGTAAGGTAGAATAGTTGTATAAAATTATTCGTATTGGTGGTTCTCTGGTCTCTGTCTAGTAATTATTTTCTAATAGTGACGAGACCGCCGTTTTTGCACATACATACATACATACATACATACATACATACATACATACATACATACATACATACATACATACATACATACATACATACATGCATGCATGCATGCATGCATGCATGCATGCATGCATGCATGCATACATACATACATACATATGTTATGTAGAAAATTAAGTTGTAGTCATCACAAGAGAGAAGAGAGAAGAAGGAAGAGAGAAGGCTCTCTTAAAAGCGTGTCGCCACGATGATAAGACACAGCTACACTACATCTGAAATGAAAAGGCGAAAGTCTATTTCCTCGTTCATACAGAACTGATTTTATTTAATAAATCAACACACATATATTGACTACATTCTAGAAACACATCTAAAAACTTTATAATAAAAATTCATGCAATAATTATTATATTTTCCCTTTTCAAGCTTTCCAACTTCATTTATTCGTATAACTTCTGCATTTTAGAATATTATAAAAATAGTTAATTCTCGATTACTTTCAAGATAGCAAAAGTATAAAAATTTAATAATTATAATTAATGTAACAATTAATTTAAAGAAATGCATTTTACTTATTTTAAAATAGAATATTGATTTAGAATATGTTGCGAGATATTACTCTTTCTTGCTGAAAGAATACTTTATTTCAACATTAAATCAAAACATGAAGTTGGTAGCAAATTCAACCTTTACACTAAAAATTACATAAATACAATTAAAACATAATTCTTTAGAACATTTAAACATTCCGTTACAATATATTATAAATAAAAGTATTAAGTGAACAATGCTGCTAACATAACAATGTTACCACCAAAACCTCAAACATTAAAGGTACTTATTCCTAAAGAAGTTACGACATATACAATTGTTTTACCTGAAATGAGAAGGCGAAAGTCTATTTCCACGTCGATACAGAACTGACTTGACCCTTTAATGCGCGGTCTATTTATATGCATCTTGTGTCAGGTTTAAGGTATCGGAGAGGAAATATGTCCGTTCTCTTCAGGTAAGAATCAGTTTCTCCCGGTCAATATTGGTTTATTTGACGTCATCTGACATAAAGTAAAACTCATATTTGTAGTTTTATCTATATTCGTTTGGCATTAGTTAGGTCCAAATATGATAATTCCTTAATATTCTAAACCAGCAACATGTTTTAACATACTAAGCCAGCAGTGATGTATGTCCATCATTAGAAAAGAACCATTTTGTAGCGACGACTGTCCATCATTAGATAAGAACCATTCTGTATTTACGTCAGCACGGAAGTTCGTTCTACTTTTTTATTAACCGAAATAGACTTTTGCCAATGCCTGGTTTTACAGAATATATGTTTCACTGATAAGACTTAGGAGCTGACTGATCCAGTAAGATTTTTTGCTTTATAACCTAATTCCAGACGATAATGCACATTCGTATAGCTAGTGATTTACGTTGCCAACTTATACTTTGCACATCAACTATTTTCCCTCAATTAATATATAGTTGTGCTTTGGAAATAAATAAAATTATCTTAACACACTTAAGAACTTACTTAATATAAATGAATAAAACATTACTTTAATAAAAATTTAAAGAAAATAGTAATCTTATTAATTTTACTAAAAAATCAATTTCTAATAATAACCTCTGATTTATTTGAGCCGAGACCTCGAGGCTCGAAGAGAAAAATCAATTTCATTCATCAAAACAAGATAAAAGGTGACAGATCAAAACTATAATGATAAAACATTGCGAGAAATTTTCGCAAAGTTTAAAGATACAATGTAAACACTGCAAATACATTGGAAAATACTAGGTAAAATACAAAAAATACAATGAGAAGTACATTGCAAATACTCAGTCAAATTCAAAAAGTACAATACAATGCAAAATATTTGATAAAATTCCAAAAAAACACAATGGGAAGTGTATTGCACAATACTCAGTCAAATTCCAAAAAAATACAATAAAGAGTACAATGCAAAATTCGTGATAAAATTCCCAAAAAAAATGGAAGAACATAGCAACATTGAATACCTTCATAAAATACAGTAACGTAACGTGGTACGATATTAAATAAAAATTAAAAGTTTACGTAACTTAAAAAAGCTTTACAATATAAAATTCTACAAAACCTACATATAAACTAGTATTGTCAGACGATTGTAACACAAAATAGTAGCATGCATTTCTTGGTATCTTTATTTTTCTTTTTCTATTTTCTTTTACTTTTTTATACTTTTTTCTTTCGTTTTTTTTCTTCTTTTGTCTCTTCTTCTCTTTTATATTCATTTGCATAACATCAGCAGAACATATGTATGGGTGACTACGTTATTAGATTGGTTCAGCCAAGTGTAATGAAAGAATTCTTATTCGTATGAATAATGCTAGTAAGCCGATATTGAGATGATCTTCCTAGTTCAACAAAGAATTGACAGTAGCTTTGAAGTAAGAATGGTTGCAAAGAAAATGGCGTAAAAATTTAGTATTAATCGAGAGTTAGGAAACTAACAATTTAATGTTGTTCTAGCCTTAATAACCATGACGTATGTTCACTTGCAATCAAACTTTGACCTGTGCGTGTATGAAACATGTATCGCCTTTGAATTAACCTAAGAACAATAAGTGAAAATATCATTTAATCGTTTGGTACGGTGTGGTCTAGTGCAGCTTTGAAATGTACGTGTATTATCAACGTTATCTGTGACGAGTAAAAGAGAAAGTATTGCCATTAACGTTTCAAACAAATTTGACTCAGAAGCTGGCCGTATATAGGCAAATAGCTGCTCATGTCGTGAGAGCTATGCATTACGTGTACTCAGTTTCGAGTAATCGCTCGGACACTTTGACTATTTTATATCATTTCAACATACATTTACGAGAACATCAATTGATGTTGCAAAGCCATAGAAGGAATGCTTCGTCTGGCTGTAGGTATGCATTAGAGCCGTTCCTATATGGCGAATGCGCCAAGACACAGTACCATAATGTACATAATTCATACAATGGTATGAATCGTGAGAGAAAAACCTCTAAAACATTGTCGAACCATTTGGCTGACAAACAAAAACATCTGAAGTCAATAAGTTTGAGACGGCTAGGCGGAATTTACAATTCTCCCTCAGATAGGTAAATACGGTAATACTATGTTATACGGTGGTTTCAGATTTCAGTACGAACAGGTTTTTTTGATAGCTTAGGCGAAGGATACAAGAAACGTCAGTTGTTTCATTCAAGCTCTAGGTAGAACATTACAACTGGGAGGAATTTTACTGTTGTAGATATAAGCAAGAATTATGTTACTACATAAGAAATACAGCAAAAATTAGATCAGTTCTTTAGGAATATCAATTAACGCATTAACCTTATACTATTTGCATTATAAGAAACAATTTAATATAGAGCAAAAAACATACCTGTGTGTGAATTACCACAGTCCATAAATATTCTTCCTATGAATGAATTGTATATTAAAGAAATAGTAAACAATATACGCATTGTCTGTAATAATGAAAGAGTTCAAATTGTACAAGTTCAAGTCACTGTCACTGGAAAGAAAAATGTCAATGCGGCTGTCGTTGACTCTGGGTCTGGCGAAAACGTTGCTGTTAGGTCAATGGAAGTCTGGGTCTATGGTATAGGTGCATCTTAGTCTGGGTTGCTGGTAGCTTGATTTCGGCGCTGAACTAGGGGTATATACATTCGACATGTGGGATGTTTCAAGTGATACTATTAGAAGAATTCTCATCGGCGATATGCATTGTATGCTGGTAAACGTCTTAGTTGTACTTGTTTCTATTCCCATGGTGTGATGATATTGGTGCTGATGTCTTAGAACTAACCCTTCGTGTGGGCGAAAAAATACGAAAATCACAGAAGAGTTGTTCTGTCATTCCTGAGTTGACGTAATGTAGCTGACGGCGTGATGTCTCATGATAGCAAAGATGTTGGTGCGAGTCTCTCCCATGGATTATAGTTATACGTGTGACACCTTTATTCACGATGTTATCTCCACCAACTTTTATGAGATGATTGACTCTCTCAAAAGAAATAGTCACTCCATTGGCTTTGCGAGAGGATCCAGAGATCTATAATATTCTCCATCCACTTGTTATGAAGAAAAATTATGTTGTTCTTGTGTCATAACAAGAGGGAGAGAGAGAAGAAGAGAGAGAAGGGCTCTCTTAAAGGAGTGTCGCGATGATGATAAGACACAGCTACACTACATCTGAAATGAAAAGGCGAAAGTCTATTTCCTCGTCGATACAGAACTGATTTTTATTTAATTAATCAACACACATATATTGACCACATTCTAGAAACACATCTAAAAACTTTATAATAAAAATTCATGCAATACATATATTTTCCCTTTTCAAGCTTTCCAACTTCATTTATTCGTATAACTTCTGCATTTTAGAATATTATAAAAATAGTTAATTCTCGATCAATTTCAAGATAGCCAAAGTATAAAAATGTAATAATCATAATTAATGTAACAATTAATTTAAAGAAATGCATTTTACTTATTTTAAAACAGAATATTGATTTAGAATATAATGCTAGATATTACTCTTTCTTGCTTAAAGAATACTTTATTTCAACATTAAATCAAAACATGAAGTTGGTAGCTAATTCAACCTTTACACTAAAAATTACATAAATATAATTAAATAATAATTCTTTAGAATATTTAAACATTCCGTTACAATATATTATAAATAAAAGTATTAAGTGAACAATGTTGCTAACATAACAAAGTTACCACCAAAACCTCAAACATTAAAGGTACTTATTCCTAAAGAAGTTACGACATATACAATTGTTTTACTTGAAATGAGAAGGCGAAAGTCTATTTCCACGTCGATACAGAACTGACTTGACCCTTTAATGCGCGGTCTATTTATACGCATCTTGTGTCAGGTTTAAGGTTAAATGTCCGTTCTCTTCAGATAAGAATCAGTTTATCCCGGTCAATACTGGTTTATTTGACGTCATCTGACATAAAATAAAACTCATATTTGTAGTTTTATCTATATTCGTTTGGCATTAGTAAGGTCCAAATATGATAATTCCTTAATATTCTAAACCAGCAACATGTTTTAACATACTAAGCCAGCAGTGATGTATGTCCATCATTAGAAAAGAACCATTTTGTAGCGACGACTGTCCATCATTAGATAAGAACCATTCTGTATTTACGTCAGCACGGAAGTTTGTTCTACTTTTTTATTAACCGAAATAGACTTTTGCCAATGCCTGGTTTTACAGAATATATGTTTCACTGATAAGACTTAGGAGCTGACTGACCCAGTAAGATTTTTTGCTTTATAACCTAATTCCACACAATAATGTACATTCGTATAGCTAGTGATTTACGTTGCCAACTTATGCTTTGCACATCAACTATTTTCCTTCAATTAATATATAGTTGTACTTTGGAAATAAATGAAATTAATCTTAACACACTTTAGAACTTACTTAATATAAATGAATAAAACATTACTTTAATACAATTTAAAGAAAATAGTAATCTTATTAATTTTACCAAAAAAATCAATTCCTAATACATGCATACATACACACACACGCACGCACACACACACACACACACACACACACACACACACACACGTGTGTGTGTGTGTGTGTGTGTGATATCAATTCAGTCTGGTTGAACTTTAATAAAAATATTCTCTGCGCCCTATTGTGAATGCAGTCTTGTGAGATTTTTGCGCCCTAATGGGATTAGCCGTAATTAGATTTTTTCCTCAGCGGTTCACTGAGCATCGCTCAAATGGAATGCTCTCTAGTGAGACCAAACCATTACTACTACTACTGCTGCTGCTGCTAATAATAATAATAATAATAATAATAATAATATGAATATGAATATGAATATGAATAATAATATGAATAATATCGGTCATAATATACTATATACTATAGTATAATAACCAAAATTAATTCACTCTACGTTATATAAGTAACAAATATTTCCAATCAAAATCGATATTTCATTTTCCACAGCCCATGGGCAATGTGAGGTGACATGCAATGTCCGTAGTGGATCTACTTCTACAACTCAGAGATTTGGCCTTATGCCAGATGGGACTGCCTGCACATCAACAGCTACACTGAACGTGGCGGACACAAATGGCTATCCACGAGTGTCCGGTGTTTATGGAGCCTGTGTGCAGGGATACTGTGAAGTATGTTTAGATTATTTTCTGGTTTGAATGCAGTATTTACACATGGATAAAGTTAGTATGTCAAGACTGTAAAGCTAGTTATCCTGATGATGTTTCCCTGTGTTGTCTTTAAACCCTTTCAGGCCGACTTGTCAGTTCTGGAAACTGCCTTAAAGGTTACTTGTATGAAATAATCACCTGTCTCAATCATCCAGTGTTTCTAAAACTTTTTGAATTAAAATGTCATGGAAATAAACAATTGTTTATGAGGTATTACGTCTGATGGGCTTAAAGTACATAACAAAAATGTAAACTCCAAAAGAATTAAATTATCCCAAATATAAATTTCTTTCCGTTAAAAGCAAAGTCAAAGTAACTGAAATAACTTCCAGTACGATATGAATTCATAGAATTTCCGAAATGTACTATCAATTTCACAGTAAACCGGAAACGTTTAGTCCCATAAGTTGAATTTCAGAAAGGTTAGAGTGCTTCGCTGTTCTCAACGAAATGAATAAATGTCCCAGTCCTTGATTAATTTCTTAAATAATCCAGTAAGGTATTGTCTGATTAGAATAAAAGTTCAAGCTCAGCAATTTCAATAAGCAATAAATAAATTTAACTAAATTCCTCTTATAATACTCACAGGTTTGGTACGGTATAAAACCATAACGCGGTGCTTAATTTCCTATATATTGTAACTGACTGTGCATCAACTAACCAAGTCTGAATCACCAAAGCATATTCCCAAACATTTAGTTATATTATATTTCGAAATATCTTAATAGTCTCTTATGTAAGTTATCAAATCACCAGCTATGTCTGTCATAAAATATCTGCAGTACAAATGTACTACCTAGATCACGTGATGTTTTCCTGACCTCCATTCAACTCATGACCTTTTTAGACTGAAAATAGGATGCTGGAGTAAACATGGCGATTCGACCTTGATTTTAAAATGGAAATATTACAACATATTGTACATGTACTTTACACTTCCGATATGACCTTACCTTTAAAGTGCTATCTATAGTGTTAGAATACCAATCATATAAATATTGACATTAACCCAAATAACTTTAATAAAGCTATATTATAAAAAAATATATATGATATAGATATATCTAACAAAAGTAATTTTCTCACTTCCTTTAGGTCGTTACTTGAGACCGCCTTGATTTCGCACAATTTGCTCGTATGGAGTAGTTGTTACTCTTTCTTTTTTTCATGTGTGATTGAAATTAGTATTATAAAGAATAGACATAATTTCTCCAGACTTGAAATATTTTCAGTTTTAGTTTGTTATGTCTTCTGAGACGAGACAAACTGATTTTGCATTTTGAGAGGAGACACTTGTCATGTATTTTGAGAAAGACTACAAACGTATTGTTTGTCTTCAAAGAATTCACTTAGCAAAAGAATATTCTACATCGTCTCACAATTTTTAAAGGGATCTTTTTAAAACGGTAACGACCTTATCAAACGCAGGACCAGTTTTTCGGTGCCCCCTGTGAGCACAACATTTGGAAATAAAGTTTTTAAAAACGTTATGTATGATACCGAAGATTTTCTTATTAAGCTTTAAAATTACTGTGCTGCTATAAAAATTACTAAGCCAGGGGTTGGAGATGGAAATCTGTGAGTGCGCGGCCAGATTGGGTCAAATCGGTCACATAGTCTGGTCCTGTATTTATTACTGTCGCATCCAAAGTTGGGGTGAATGATACACAAGACTATAACGTCATAATGCTTGTCATTGATTCAGAAATCTACCAAACCACCATGATATTCAAGTTGATCTGGAGCAAATGGCAATAATGATGATAAACCTAGTATGACCAGGTGTCAATTATAAACCATATTACACAGATCAGAAACTCCATATATGAAGCGGAAGTGGGGGTGGAGGGGATAGTAGAAAAGAGAGACGTTCCATTTATCGACTTTCGTTTTAGTTTTTCTCGTTATGAACAGAGTACAATTTCATTATAATACGCCACGATTCTGCTCAAAAATGTATCCTGATTGGAGAACATATTAAAATACAGGACAAAATCACCATCATCTACCAAAACATTGCATGATTTTAAGAACTTTAAAAAAGAAGCATTTTGTCACTTAAGCTGAATCAACTTATAGAATTGATGCTGTCACACAAATGAATATTATTGGGTGTAAAATTCGAAAAATGTAGGTTAATACATTTCTGTTAGGGAATCAGACTAATAAAGTTCGGATTTTAAGATAGAAAATAAATAAACATTGGTATGGTATCATATGACGATATATTTTCTTTCGTTTCGTGCAGAGCCTCGGCTGTGATAATTCCAACTTAAATATATTGCGTAACGACGGCTGTGGTGTGTGTGGCGGCGATAACTCCACGTGTGATGTCTATGAAGGAATATTCACGGATCCTACCATTCAGGGTTGGCATGGTTATATGTAACCATTCTCTCTCTCTCTCTCTCTCTCTCTCTCTCTCTCTCTCTCTCTCTCTCTCTCTCTCTCTCTCTCTCTCTCTCTCTCTCTCGTATGTCAACACATAAATACAGCTTATTGTCAGTGTTTTATGTAAGTATGTATACATGCATGTGTGTTTAAGTGTGCAACGATACTCACTTGCTTGAATGTAAATATGCATATAACAGAGGGCCAAAAAGAGGATTACTTCCATGCAGCTAATTGTGTCACTCTCTTTGCAGACCTAAAGTAGTTATTTATTATTATTATTATTAGTAGTAGTAGTAGTAGTAGTAGTATTATCATTATTATTATTATTATTATTATTATTATTATTATTATTATTTTTATTATTGTGCGTGCGTGCGTGTGTGTGTGTGTAAATTCAACCTATTTAAGAAAACAATGTTTAAGATCAGTTTCTTCTCCAGGAGCATGACCATTTCCCAGAGTGAGAAATATACAAATTTATACGAACTATACAAACTAGAAAAACAAATATTAGAAAAGAAAAGAAAAATAATCGCAGATATCGGAGTCCTACATTTGTATACTTTAATCAGATTGTATCTCATAATCAGCCTGGGAGAGGTAAATACAGACGCTATTTATTATCAACGTATATAAAACCTAGCTTTTTTCTTTAGTCACGCTCAGTCAATCCCACATGGATTTGTAACGATAAATTTGCATGATCCTAGATCAAGATATCGTATTGGACTTGATCAAATATTCGGTTAACCCCATAGCAGCAGAGGGGATGTGCGACAACGACCATGGCTTCTTTTTTTATTATTGATTTCGAGAAAGCATTAGTTAGCCAAATGGACGCTTCTATTAAGCATTTACGAGGAAGCCTTAGTTTGCCTAAACGACGCCTGTAAAAAGTTGTCTGATTCGTCCCCTCTGCTGCTGCAGTAATTACCGCTATTACGTTACCAATTGAATTCCCATATACCTCGATGCTAATGCTATATAAATTAATTATACTTTATATCCTACCTCAGCATGCATGTCACACACTGTCATAGACAACAATGTTAGATTGTCAATTTGACAAGGACAAAAACAGGTACTCCATTGCATTTTAGAGAGATATTTCTGCTGGAACTAGAGAAGGGTAAGAATTATCTAATCACAACAGACACATTTTCAGCCATGTGTAACACAGTTTAAAATAATCTTATAAAATACAAAATGTGATCTAGATATGATTTAGCTTGATCTCACATGTTGACAAGATGCTTAACTCTTTTAAGCATAACAGAAATAACAACTCTTACATAATGCACCAATCACAGCTATTGTTGTTGTTTTCTTCTGAATGCAATGTTCCTTACCCCTCATACTCCGCCCACCTGCGACTGTACGTGTGATACCGTTATACCTACCTAATCAACGTCTAAATGATACTTCCATCAAGAAAAAGTTATAATTAATGTAAAACTTGTCGTAGTCACATTTTGGGCAACCGGGAGCAAAAAGACTATTGGTACTAGAGTTTCTGTGTGAATTAACTTGTATTGCAATATATACGTTGACTTAAAACTTCTTACGAGGCTCCACGAGACTGCAAAAATTATATAATAAAAGCTAAAGAAACCCCACTATTGCAAGTGATTTTAAGATGAGTGAATCTTGAAGTTTTTACTTTAATGACCAATTATCCATTCTACAGCTGTATCTGCTAAAATAAATCAATATAATTGTATTTTGATTGTGGATTTTCTGCAAGATATACATTGGCTTGATTATGTATATGGAAGCTAGGTTGTTGATGTTGTCGATAGTTGCTGTTGTTGCAAATACTCCCCATGCAACTCTACACATTTTCGCAGTCTGATTATCGCAAGATATTGAATTCAATTTCATACGCTTTTTTGTATGTTCCTCATATTCTGGAGAATGGCATTTCCATCCTAATGGCAGATGCCAAATTGCCAGCCCTTCAACGAATCTTTGATATTTTTGGATTGTAGCGAAACAATAGCTCTTTGGTGTATATGGCAACAGCTTGGATAATACGCTTTTCCAAGGCGTCTGTAGAGATGGCGGAATCTAGCGGAATTTTAAGTCGTCATGTTGATGGATTTCTTGGGAACCGGTGCGCAAACAGGTGGTACAGTAACACTCCCCAATGATACTAAAAGTGTCAGGCACAGGTAAATAAGTGACTGGGTTTCTTGCATGAAGAAATATTGCTTACAAAACTCTCTTGACGGTCCGACTACGTGGAGAAAATTGTGGTCTGTACTCGTCTTCTCCAACCCAAACTGTATTAGTTACTCTTGAGGCGGGTTCTGAAAAGTACATCCGTATTTGATCACCTATGACAATGACATTCAGACCTATCTGGCTTCCATTTTCATAATTAGCGAGTAACTGATAGGTGATTTCAGCTGTATATCTCTGCAAAAACCTTTTCTGAACATCTTGAACATGTTTCATATAGCAAATGAAGTAATGCCGGTAATAATATAAATATAGTCCACTGTGTTTTTTTAGCATCTTCAACAATGATCGTAGCACGGCTGGCACGTCTTTGTTACTTATCGCAGACATTGCCAGTCCAGAACGTGTAATATTCCATGAATTCGAATCCATCTTTAAAATTGTTCAATATGGCAAGAGAATTGCATGTGTAATGTTTTATCCAGTTCGGTCTCGATATCAGTCAGAATGTAATTTGTGAGTGTTCGGATTTTACAATATGCTTTTTCTGAGTAGCTTGGTTTTTTCCATCTGTGATATTTTTCTGCCACTGTCATTTACCTGTGTTCCGTTACATGAATAAATCTACAGGTGTCAGGTTTTATGTGCATGCAATTGCAGATTGTTTTATCGATCGTTTTTGTATATATCGATCAGCATTAAGGTAAAGTAAAGAAGTTGCATCAAAATATTCAAACTGTTTTAAATATCCCTTGTACGTTCCCCGTATACTAAAAAGATATTGGCGGAGGGGAGGGTGGTGGTGGCTTCTAATAAAGGGATTAAAGGTCAAATATGCAAAAAGTACAATTACAGTGAGAGTTTTAATTTTGTTTGTTTTTGTACCTGCATCAGTGAGAGAAGGACACATATAATATGAAACGGTGTTTGTGTTACGATGATCTGGATCAGGGCAAAGTAGGGTATGTCAAAAAGGCTGTGCGAGCATATAAAAAGCATATTATTATTATTATTATTATTATTATTATTATTATTATTATTATTATTATTATTATTATTATTGCAGGTAGTAGAATAGATATGTTCTGGCTGCCAAATGGATCTTACAACATACAGTTCTACTTTACATGGAGTACTATGCTGCAGGTTTATATAGGTTAGTCGGCACTTTACGGTTTATATTTTAAGCGTTATAGATAATGACGACGTATTTAATCGTTTGACGTGCGTCCAGGTAACACCATGACATGCGCAGACTGATCAAGGTCTATTCCGTTCTGTTCATTAGTCCAACAGCGGTGACTTTGATATGCGACTCATTTATAGTTCTTAGTTTGGACTAATACATGGGTGAATACCCTATTAACACTCATTGAGTCTCATTCATACTCTCAAGTGACTAGTCTGTACAAAGTACGTCTGTAGAAGTTATAGGTTCTGATGCCACATTAATTCCATGATATGAAAATGCATGAATTCAGGTGTCAAATATTAACAATGTGTCTAGTTTTATAGGAAAGATAAACGAATGATAATACTTCACCAATTAGTTTTCATATTTAACTATTTAGCATCTAATTTAGCACAAAACAACCCAAACTCTTTAGCAACATGTGTATATGATTATTATGACAGCAACACCTATAAGCAGGTAAATATTATGCACAAAATGTGCGAGTTGCAACGATATATAACATTTGCTAAAACTATTTAGGATTCATTTATTTCGTATTATTATCAATATTCTTCACTCTTTTTATGTTTCTTTTGTGATGGTCCAGGAAGATCTATGTTAATTGTTAAACAACTTAATAAGACAAGTTATTTTAATTATGGAAATTGTTATAATTACGAGTTTTGTTGTTTTCGTTCCATTTTCTAAACATTTTTCTTGTTAAATTCACAGAGTTGTGGTCGAAAGACAACCAAGCCGTCATAGCCTCTTGGGTTACCAGTTCATTTATATTTGACAGTCGAAGTAATCCGACAAGCTTCGCTGGAACCTTTTGGACATTCTTCTTTTCTGGCCAATATTTGTACGCCACGGGCCCTACAAATGCACCTGTTCTGATAAAAGTAAGTTTTCGCTGCATACTAGATTCACATTCATCTGGCTTCCGGTCACAACGCGGCGATGAGTTTCATGAAAGAATCTGCCATCCATATTATTATATCACATGATCATTTAGTTTTAGCCTCTACACAGACGAGTTAGTGCTGCATTATCGACTAGAAACAATGTTTGCGCATAAAAACAAGCGCTGCATTCTTAAAAAAATTCTAAATGAGTAACCTGGATTTTCGGCTCATCGTTTTCTTCTCTTATGGTACAAACATTGCAGCGTAGGAAATGCAGTAAGCAATGAAAATAGATACGTTTCATGCATCTGAACGTAGTCACAATAATTAACCAAAAATCTCGAGGTAAGGAAGTAAGTGTATCAAAAATCACCCCCGTTACCATGACGGCGACGACTACCACCACCACCACTACCATCACCACCACCACACCACCAATAATAATGATAATAATAATTATAATAATAATAATAATAATAATAATTCTTATTATTATTATTTATTATTATTATTATTATTATTATTATTATTATTATTATTATTATTATTTATTGATTTATACTGAAAAAATATATTTTAAAATAAATTCCGGCTTGAACCGTATAATGTGTTTTGCAGTTGTACCAAAGATCAACCAACAACAATACGGGCGTACACTATGGTTATTCCACTCCTTTATCCAGTAATAGTAAGTATTGTCCGCTTATATGTTTTGATGATTGGGCAAGTCGCACCAGAATGTATATAAACCGGATTGTATGTCATCGTTGTTTAACATGTATTTTAAAAGATTATTAAACATTCTCAAGGTAGGCAATATGTGAATCGTTACATAACCAGTACTCGCGTGCCAACTTAGCATTATTTATAGGTAGCGTGGATCACTAATGTTTAAACGCCTTACATATACCGATGTAAAGCGAAATGATTTCACCGACTTTAGGGGACAATACAAATTTCTCCAGTTGACTTGTATTCTCAAGGGCAGGGAAACATTTTTGAATACAATGGGGCGGCTTCACATTATAAGTTGATATTTTGCAAGCCACAGGATAGATCGTAACCTTGGAAGCCGTCCCAGTCTCAGCACTTTTACTTTTTTTAAAATCAGTGTTTGGTGATATTTGATAATTGTGCTATTGCCCAGAACATTGCATGCACTAAATGAAAGAAATTTGTGGAAAACGTAAACATTGCTTTCAAATTAAATTATGTTTTCGAGAAAAGCCTTGGTGACGTTTTCTATGGCAATCTGTATATGGGTAGTATCCTATGTGTGTAGTAGGCTATGCGTGTAGTAGGCTATGTGGGTAGTATCATATGTGTGTAGTATCCTATGTGTGTAGTAGGCTATGTGGGTAGTATCATATGTGGGTAGTATCCTATGTGTGTAGTAGGCTATGTGGGTGGTAGCTTAAAGTATTTTGAAATTCCGTCACCTTCTGATTGAGAACTAGTAGTAATTGTACCAAGTTTCTCATTACTAATGCCATCGGCATAGTATCTGATAGTTTCATCCCGCATGCTTTAATTCCCCACCATTACAATTACCACGAGTCATTATCAGGTGATTCCCGCTCCGGTGGCTTAGTGGTTATAGCGGATGTTGAAGGTCGTGAGTTCGAACCCCGGCCGAGTCATACCAAAGCCTTATAAATTATACTAACAGATGTCTCGCTTCGCCATCATCATAAAGAGGTTGGGTTTTAGACTGGTCGGCTTGGTGTCAGGATAATGTGACTAATTGGGACATCATTCCATTTGTCTGAGATATGATGCCCCATTGCTAGACATCACTATAAACTGCACCACTGTATGCTGTTGCGAGTCTATGCTCTTAAAATAAATAACAGATAAAAAGTGAAAGACATCAAGCTTTGTTTGATTGTTTGATTAGTATTTTAACGTAGCGCTAACAATTGTTCAGTCATATCGCTAGGATGTCTGCAGTGAGGCAGTTTATAGTGATGTCTAGTATTGGGGCATCATGCCGCACAAATGTAGCATGATGTCCCACCCAGTCACATTATCCTGACACCAGGTCGACCAGTCCTATCACTAAGCTCCTAATGCTGAGCGCCAAGCGAGGCAGTTGTTAGTACCATTTTTGTAAGTCTTTCGTATGACTCGGCCGGGGATCGAACCCACGACATCCCGCTTCCGCGGCGGACGCTCTAACCACTATGCCACCGGAGCGGTTGTAAAAGCTTGTAAAATTTAACAATAAGTTTTTCCCTCGAATATAATATAAAAATATATTAAAAATTTCTTACGGTAGTGCGATTTATATCCCCAAAAAAATCAAATAATTTCAGACATAAGTCCTAGTAATTAAAAGTCCAGATTACAATTCAATAGAAGTCCCGAATAAATCCAGTAACTAAAGGCGATGGCGTGTATGTTATAGCTCATATAGTGTTGATGTACCAACCATCATTTTGTCGAATCACATTAATAAAATTCCATGTTTTTATATATTATAAATTCCAGTGAATTTCTTTATCTAAGAACTTATCAGAGCACGTTTGTGTTTCTAGGGGAAATAATCATTTTAATTTAATAATTTGGAGAAATAAACTTCAGCCCAACTGGACACAATAAAATATACAATTTGAAAGTGCAGGATCTTAAAGCAATTGATAAAATCCTCTCAGCTACACTATTAATAGGTCTCTACATGACCTCATGTCACAATTACCATTTTCTATATTAAAAAATTCCTAATGGAAAATAACCGTCTAGAATGATTCTAATGTTTACAACACAATAACCTGCATTATGTGTAATTCATCTAGGAAATTCCAAACCTTTGACCGAGAAAAACATATATTTGTATTAATAATAATATTAAAATTAAACCGATTCATATAGATAATAATTTAGTTATGTATTAGTTGTTTAAAATAAATTTTAAAAAAGAAGCAAATTTTGGTCAAACAGAAATGAATTTTGGACAAGTTCAAGTTTAACGTTAGAAATCCAGGTAACACACACACACACACACACACACACACACACACACACAAGGCGTGTCCCAAATTAGAATCGCAAGTTTAAATCCAACTATCTTGAGAACCAAACGTCAGTAGTCGCTAAGCCAGCTTGTGGAAATTATAAGGAAAGATAAGCTACTCCGACGTCATTCGAAATTGGCGGGAAACTTGTCATTCTGGAAATTACAAGGAGCTTCCAGTACAGGTCAGTGACTATTTGCTCGATCGTTGTAATATTACGGCAAACAAGCTATTAAGGAACAGAGGAACTGCAGGAGATAGAGGGAATTGCCCCCAGTGCAGTTGGTTCGAGTCTCTGGGAGACAAAGACAAAGGAGGAACGGAGGCAGAAGTTAGAAGGACTAGAGGGAATAGGATTACCGCTTCAGATACAGATCATAATGAGTATTAATATAGGACAGGAGGAAATCTATCACACTAAGTCAGATGATGAAAAAGGCTGTCACTTGATCGAGTGAATGACGAGTGATAGGATTTCAATTTTAATTTTATTTGAGAGATGACTGTTATTGAATGATATTAAATTATTGTTTTTTCAGTTTCACATTTTGTGTATTCATTAATTTAACTGTCGGCACCGCTGACTGGGGGCTCGGAACTATATATATATATATATATATATATATATATATATATATATATATATATATATATATATATATATATATATATATATATATATATATATATATATATATATATAATATATATATATATATATATATATATATATATATATATATATATATATATATATATATATATATTCTCTTATTAATGAAAGTACTTCTTTCAGTAGTAGTAATACAAAAGAAACGTTTAATATGCATTGTGATATTAATTGTGCAACATCAAACGTTATTTATTTGATCACATGCAAAAAATGTGAAGTCCAATATATTGGACAAACTAGTCAACAAATATCTAAACGTATGAACCAACATAGATCAGACATAAAAAAATTATATCGATAAATCTTTTTCATCTCATGTTGCCGTACACTTTAACAATAGTTCTCATACTTTGCAAGATTTTTCCTTTCAACCTATTGTTATAGCTGAATCTGAAATGGAACGTTTGCTAAAAGAAACCTACTGGATTCACCGTCTTAATACAGTATATCCAAAAGGTCTAAATTCCAAAGCACTTTACGACCTTCATTAATGTAATATATATATATATTTTAAAAATATATATTTATATACATTAATTAATTTGCATCATACATATTAAAAGTAAAAATAAAACTGTTTATCTCTATTTATTCATAAATTTATATATATATTGTATTTTTGCAGCGAGCACGACGTGCAATGACACCTGTGTACACGGTGTCTGGAACTCAACTTTGTGCGGTTGTATATGTTACACTGGATTCTATGGTAACATTTCTAAAGTACATCTGCGTCAGTTGTGCTTAAAAGAAACTTGTCAAAAAATGATAATATCATTAATGATTCAACACTTCATATCAACATACATACATACATACATACATACATACATACATACATACATACATACATACATACATACATACATACATACATACATACATACATACATACATACATACATACATACATACATACATATGAGTGACGACCATCTTTAAGACAGCCTGAACACACACTCTCTCTCTCTCTCTCTCTCTCTCTCTCTCTCTCTCTCTCTCTCTCTCTCTCTCTCTCTCTCTCTCTCTCTCGTGATATTTGCGATGTGGTACTATACCAGTACATATATAATTTCTCTCAAGCCAGGAGAGCTCGTAATTTACATAAACAAATTTAAAAAGAATTAAGTGATACTAACGGCATGTTTGCAATTTTCATGACTTTATAATTAAAACAGAAAATTAATTCCTTGCAAAGAAGTTGTGTTTGTAAATGTGTTAAAATAACAGTCTGTCTGTCTGTCTCTGTCTGTCTGTCTCTCTGTGTCTCTGTCTCTGTCTCTCTTTTTCTCTCTCTCATTAAAATTTCCAAGCCTCTTTTACAATATCACAAGTGTGCTTCAGGCAAATTATATTCTTCAGTGTCGACACTTTCTAGTTCTATCAACAAGGCTCCCTAATGTCAGCACAAAGTATTTAAAAGGGTGATAGTTATACCGTTAGCTTAATGGTCTTTCGATGTTACAGATTTTACACTTCAATCATTTACGTGTATATAACAAATACATATATTTATAACGTAGTAAGCATTTAATGTTTCCGGCTTGCGGGGTGACTGCGATGTTTGTTCTTCAGCAGGGGTATTTTCTTTCCTTTAAGATAGTGAACAATGTCATCAAATAATATATGGGATATACTATGATGATATTCTGATATATCACAGTGAGATATACTGACCGACAAAATTTTAGAAACAACAGTGCCCCTGCCTCAGAACATTAAACTGTTGCTCCCTAACGTAATTGCGGTATACCGTGGTACTTATGGCAGCATGTTTAGAAATATCGAGGTACAAAATTGTCAGTGGTAATATTATATGAGTTGGTTTAAATGCACTGCCTAAGAGTTGCGAAAATTCTGCAGAACATTATTTGTTTTTCCTGTGAAGCAATTGTTTTGTCTCTATGTAAATTATAGCAATGATTTACCAACAGCATCGAATCGAAACTCATGGTGCATATCTGTAATTTGGCATATGCTTAGAGAGACTCATGTTACATATCTCTAAGTCGGCATATGTTTAGAGAGACTCGTGTTGCATATCTGTAACTTGGCATATGCTAAGGGAGACTCAGGTTGCAAATCTGATTTCGGCGTATGCTTCGTGAGAATCATGTTCGTATCTGTAATTCGGCATATGTTTAGCGAGACTCGTGTTACATATCTGTAATTCGGCATATGCTTAGAGAGACTCGTGTTGATATCTCTAATTCGGCGTATGCTTAGTGAGAATCTTGTTGCATATCTGTAACTTGGCATATGCTAAGCGAGACTCAGGTTGCAAATCTGAATTCGGCATATGCTTAGTGAGACTCGTGTTGCATATCTGTAATTCGGCATATGCTTAGAGAGACTCTTGTTGCATATCTATAATTCGGCATAGGCTTTGTGAGAATCATGGTCGTATCTGTAATTCGGCATATGCTTTGATAAATCATTTTATTGTGAAAGATAGTATAGTCAACATGTAGACATTAATCGTCATTCTACCTATTATGTACCTTTCACCATTTAGGATTGTGTATTTTTTGCAATCAGCTTAATCTAATTATTGTGACTTTCATTAGCAATTTCATATTTAAATTTGTGCCATTTTTATATATTTTTTAAAACGAATAATCTTTGGGTTGTCTCCGTGTAGGCACCACGTGTAATACGTCCTGTAATAGAATCTGCTATAACGGAGGAATACTGAATCAGACGACATGTGCTTGCCAGTGCACAGATCACTGGTTTGGTACACAATGCACATCATGTCGCAACCCGTACACCGGGCCGACATGCACAGCCTGTAAATATACGAGCTGTCAGAACTGCGGCACGTTCAACAATGCCACCTGCAGGTGTGAATGTCTACCTGGCTATGGGGGTCTTCAGTGTGAAAGTAAGTTGGATATAGACAAATTCGTAAGCAAAGATAAAATACATAAAAATAAACATTGTTCTTTTAAAGATAAGTAAATCAATATAAATTTGATGACATTCATGACATTATAATTAAAACGTGCACGTATTGTTGTCGTAATGACTGCCAATTATTTAGTTTCCATAAGTTGCAACCTTAACATTTATTGCACTTATCATTGATAATGTTATTGTTTTGGAGAATTAATATAGATATCGTGGTATAATATATTGTTTTGGAAAGTTAATATAGGACATTTGGTATATTATATTGTTCTGGTAAGTTAATGTCTGATATGTTGGTATAAGATATTGTTTTGGTAAGTTAATGTAAAGATGTTGGTATAATATATTGTTTGGTAAGTTAATGTAGGATATGTTTGTATAATATATTGTTTGGTAAGTTAATGTAGGATATGTTTGTATAATATATTGTTTGGTAAGTTAATGTAAAGATGTTGGTATATTATATTGTTCTGGTAAGTTAATGTCTGATATGTTGGTATAATATATTGTTTGGTAAGTTAATGTAAAGATGTTGGTATAATATATTGTTTGGTAAGTTAATGTAGGATATGTTTGTATAATATATTGTTTGGTAAGTTAATGTAAATATGTTGGTATAATATATTTTTTTTCCGGTAAGTTAATGTAGGACATATTTATATAATATATTGTTTGGTAAGTTAATGTAAATATGTTTGTATAATATATTGTTTGGTAAGTTAATGTAAATATGTTTGTATAATATATTGTTTTGGTAAGTTAATGTTGGTATTATTTGCTAAGTTTCAGCTAAAGTCAACCATTCTCAAACTACTTCATGTGACAAAAAGCCACTAATAGCAGACGCTACTGTCTGCATCAACTATCTGACATCGAGCTACACTCGTTTTGGAACGACTTTTCCGTTATTTCAGCTTTGTGACGAAAAGATATGTACATTTTCTGCAGCAGTAATATGTTTGTCAGCTTAAGAGTTCAATTTATTATTTGTATCCGTAATATTTAGTAAATTCAAAGTGTTTAATGTAAATAATAATAGTAGCAGTAGTATGATTATTTACTTAGGAAAATTGCTTTTAAGTCTCCTGCCAAGAGAAGAATCTTGATAACGCCTGAAATGCAATCACACGATGAACCGTGTCTTATATCTCATTGCAGCAAGCTGTAACAACACGCTGTCGACGTGTGTGGCTAACGCAGCTATTGGGAAGTGCATAACGGACAATGTCAACATGGAGACTAACTGCAACCTGGCATGTGGATTGTGTGGTAGGCCTGTTGTTATCGATTTATGTATTTGCAACCTCGCCTGTGTAGTGTGTGGTAGTCTAGAAATGCTGATCTCTTTCTACAAAAGCTTAAATATCCGTTTGGCACTAAACTTTTCAATTGTTCTTTGCAAGTACATTTTTAGATATTTTTTTCGCAGTGATCAACTTCGGGTGCGAAAGGACGCGGGTTTGAGTCCCTGCCGTGTCTCGCCAATACAAATGGTACTAAGAGTTGCCTTGCAAGACGCTCAGCATTAAGAGGTTACATGTAGTGTTAGGACCAGTGCTAAACATCACTACAAACAGTCACACTGCAGACATCGTAGCGACATTTATTTTAAAGCTACGCTAAAAAATAAAAACCTCTCTCTTCCTCCCCCCCCCCTCTCTCTCTCTCTCTCTCTCTCTCTCTCTCTCTCTCTCTCTCTCTATCTCTCTCTCTCTCTGCACATGTTGAAAGGTTGCACGAAGGTATGCACGTGTAACGATTGCACTGGTAAGATGACAATAGTAAATTTTCGCACATAGTTAAAAAGAAAAATGTAATCTCTTTGATCAAATAATAACCGTCGTAATAGTAGTTGCTAACTTTATAGGGTGATATTTCTAGCTGCTAACTTCATTGGGTGATATTTCTAGTTGCTCAAGAACCAAAAGGCTACTGTGTCACAACGACAGTTTCCACAGTTTCAACAGTTTCCACGACAGTTTCCACAGTCTCGACACTATCGACGACAACGACGACTGCAAGCTGCAATTCAACAGTAAGTAATAAGTAATGCCATCATTCCAAAATTGTTATTTGGTATAATGTTTCTCTCTCTCTCTCTCTCTCTCTCTCTCTCTCTCTCTCTCTCTCTCTCTCTCTCTCTCTCTCTCTCTCTCTCTCACTCTCTCTCTCTCTCTCTCTCTCTCTCAACATCACCTATAAAGATTTGATGTCCGGTTTAATACCAAACCAAAGCAACTTCATCCGTCCCCCTTAAATCTTGTTAATGACTACATGAAACGACGATTTTATTCAATATATTTGTAGCTGTTTAAAGTATTTAAGTACATGTATGAACACTACATGAAATTGTTTATGGTTTTTCATTCAGATTGTGCGATTTGTGTGATTTTATGCATTACGATATCATTATCACTCACAATATTGAAGAGCATAAATATATTACAAACATTTGTATGACATAAATGCGTATAGTTATTGCCATATTCATTCTCATACAGTGAAAATATTCCGTTATAAGTCTCCTGAAACACAGTCATCAAAGTAAGCAGCAGCAGAGAGGGTTAACCGACTAATTCGAAACGTCACCCTATTTTGATTACCAAATCGACTAATGGTGACTAACATAGAAATCAGTTCAATGACTACACCTAGATTGACCCAAACAAATGTTGTAGTCGACCCCTCTCTGCTGTTCTCTCCATGTGTTAAATTGTCAATCTGACGATAAAAAAGATCTTGAACATAGATCAAACAAAATGAATAATCGGACAAACGATCAATCCGAAACCATTTTAAACTTTGAGTAATATTCTTCCTCGGTGTCGTTACAAATCAGCCAAATATTTTTTCGATACATGTAATTAAATCATTATATATATATATATATATATATATATATATATATATATATATATATATATATATATATATATATATATATATAAAACTATGTCAAATATCGGAGAAGCATATTCTACTAGATTAGCTCGAGAACGCCAGGAAGCAATCAAAATATGTATTCCTTTGAGAGATTCACTTCGAAAAAAACTTCAAGAACGCCAGGAGTCACAAGTTGATTACGTAGAAGGTACAGAATATTTTTTAAAACCTATTACTGCAACAACTGAGAAAGTTGTATGGGGAGATATTACTGATCCATAAAAAAGAGATTTTACAAGATCTTCCAGCTAGAATAGCTGCCGCGCAACCTCAAGAAAATATTGATAAAATTTACACTGAAAACTTGCATCTAAATCTAAAGCAAAAAGAGATGTTAAATTGATTAGTAAATTTAAGGAAGGTGTTATTCAAGGTATTATGATAAATGTTAAGGAAGAAGATTTTCCTCGTTTTCCATATTAAAGTTTTTCTCGAAAGTCTGAAATTTTAAAACCCGAGTATGTTAAAACAAATAATGATAACTATTTTAAATGGCTATATCGTGTGTACTACGATAAATTTCAGGTTAAAACTAATGGCCCAGTATATAATGAATATATTAACAATATTAAAAGATTTTATTCAGAAGAAACTCAACAGCAAATAGAACAACAACCTCCCCAATATCAACTTCCTCCACCTCTGCAACAAATAAAACAAGAAAGGGATGATGTTGGAAGCTGAAAAATTTAGAAGTGATCAAATAAAAGAAAAGTTGAAACAAAAAAATAAAGAGGCGGAACAAATAAAAGAAAAGTTGAAAAAAAAGAGAGGGAGCAAACAGAAACCAAACGGCAGGAGAGATTACGCTTTTCACCAGGTACGAAAAAAGATCCTGGTGATGATTCTTCTGGCGCTACTACAGGAAGTGGTCTAGGAAATAATCATATCACTTGCCCTGACAGCGCCATCGTTGACGTGGATAAACTAGAAATCCTCATAGGAGGAAAACGCGCTGGAAATACTTCTCATGAAATTATAAACGAAATCTCTGATATCTGTCGACGATTATTTAACGGTGGTATCATGGACATCAATACATATTGGGAATTTATCGAAAAAATTACAGATGACAAAATCCCTTGACATATAATTTAGATCATGGTGAATAATTAAATGAAATGATCGTACACAATATGTATCGTAGATCAAGAATTATCAGAGTAGTAAACTCACGATTACCAGTTTATGAAATAACCTACGGATATGGACTTGGTGATGTTATTCGGGGTTTATTTATCAGGATAGCTCCCAAAGCAATGCCAATTGCAAAACAACTATCTATGAAAGCTATCGATGTCATTCGCGACAAAGCTCCTAGCGCAATCGGTGATCTTGCCGGTAAAGCGTTTTCTGCGGTCAAGGACAGAATTTTACGGTTATTACGACGAAAACAGCAACTGAAATTACCATCTACTCAAGTTATGCCTGCAAATGAAAGTAAAATAATAAATCAGACCGCAACCCAAAGATTAATGGATCTGGTTGATGCATCGTTAAAAGAAAAATAAGATAACATAACCGCTAGTCTGATAGCAGGAAGTGGTCTTAGTAGATAATTACACTTTAAATAACAGTAATTACAATAAAATGTTTAAGCGTGAAATTGATACAGCGTTAGACATAGGTGAATCATTTCGTAAAAATGATTCCCTGCGCGATTATCAATATTATTCTTACGATGCAGTTCAACCAAATCAACGTGGAAATATCGAATTACGAGTTCAAGATAAAAGTCGGTATTTTTTACCAGCTGAAGCATTTATCGAAGTCGAAGGTCGGCTTATAAAAGCAGATAATACAGAATATGGAATCGGTGACAGAGTTGGTTTTGTCAATAACGGTATCATGGCGTTATTCAGCAGTGCTACCTATATGATCGATGGAAAACACGTCGAATCATGCCTAAAGAATGTTGATATTGCTACGACGATACTTAGTCTAGCTAGATACTCCGATGACTATTCAAAATCAGCCGGTCCATCAATGATGTTTACAAAGGATACAAATGATCATCCAGAAAACAGAAATGTAACGATGAATGCAGCTGGAACTGAAGTTGCGTCAATGAGCGAAAATTTCAATCTCGGATTCTCAGCACGTAGATTAATGATAAACGCAAACGAGATGTTTTCATGTGCGATTCTGTTATCTCATATTTTTGGATTTTGCAGAGATGTTAGGAAGGTTATGTTCGGTGCTAAACACACTGTGGTACTTAACAGAAAAGAATCCGACAATGATGAAATCTGGCGAGTCGGGGGTGATGCTGGTAAAGTAGTAATTACAAAATTATTGTGGATGCCAGTAATGGTTCCATCTATCACATAAGAAAATAAATTACTTTCTTTCATGAATCAAGGTGGTAAATCACTGCTATCATGGAAAACGATGACTACAGATAGTAATCAAGGTAATGCTGCTGGTTTATGTACATGGCATATAGCAGCACAACAAGGTGTTTCAGCACCACGAGATATTTTATTCGCATTTCAAGCATATGTACAAGTAAATAATCAGGAAAGAAATCCGATGGTATTTGACACACTTGATGTTACTGAGGTTAGTTTGAGAATAAATGGGCATCAAAAACCTGCCGAGGAAGTTAGTTTGAATTTTGGACAGAATAAAGTTGCACGTGCATATCATCGTTTAATGTCATTTATGAGGCGCCATCTAAATGTAGATACCGGTTTGCAAATATCACAAAAAGATTTTACAACATTATATCCAATCTATTACTTTTCACTGGAACATTTGGATTTATTCAGACAATCTGTTGTTGATATATATTTTCGAGCTCAAGTAGGTTATTTTCCTCTTGGCGCTGTAGGTCCACCTGTTGTTCCTGCTGGTTTCAGAGCGATCGCTGTTACACTTAGCGACAGAGCAGTAATACTCGAGGGTGTTGGTAGAGGAATGCGAGTTGTTGATGTACCCGTAGAGAACATGTTATTAAAATCGATCGAGTAAATATATAAATGTCGTATAGTCATGTTAATGCAAGTCTGACTCAAGGTCAGATAAAAAAAATTACAATCGAAAAATGCAAATCAATGTTGGGCAAAAATAACATTAAAGAAAAAACAAATGAGTGGTGGTCCAAATAAATTATCGTTAACCGGTAATCAACTTAAACGTTTCAATAAAGCTCTGGTATGAAAAACTGGAGTTCGACTTGAATTTTCTACAAGTGCCATCAAAGATATGATTAAATTAGGAGGTATATTTCCACCTCTTGCAGCAATACCAGCATTAATTGCTGCGGCCGCACCTGCAGTTGCAAAAGCGGCTGCGTTAGGTGCTGTTGAACCGTTGCTAGCTGGAATGGCATTAAAGAAAGCAACAGGAAAAGGGTATAAGAAAAGGGACGCGGTCTCAGACTTCCGGGAACTTATCTAAGAAAGGGACTGAGACTTCCAGGAATATAATACCGATGTAAAATTTTGATCTGATAAATGCTGCTAAACGATTAAAAATAGAACATTTTAGAGGAGTGTTTATGCGCGATCAAACTACATCACGTTGAAACCGGTATCATCAATCTCTATTCGAATTCAGGTCCAGGAGATCACTGGGTTGCATATGCGATTGATCCACGCGGAATTGTTTATTTTGAATCGTACGGACTATCACCACCAGCTGAGTTTTTAAATTATATTAATCAATTGCCTGCCAGAACATGGTATTCAAAGTTATCAACACAAACAATGACAGACCCACCGATATGTGGTCGTGAATCCATCGCTGTACTTGATGCGATATCAAAATCAACTAAACCACCTCACAGGGTTGTACATGAATACACAAATAATCGTTGGACAGGTATTTAAAATTGTACACATATATAATGGTCGATATTTACGGAAGAGCTTTGATCAGAAAAACCGAGAAAGGAACCAATAGATTTCGACGCATCAAAATATGCAACACGAGATAACCTTGCTGATATTATGAACCTAGCTTGGGTTGAACGGGACGAAGTTGTTATTTTTCAGGACAAACACGATCTTTTGAAAACCGGCAATATTAAGTGGAATGATATAGTTCGTAGGATTCTTGGCTCTGCTATGGATAATATTCCGGTATTTACCGACAGCGGAAAAATACGAAATTCAGGTATATCGATAGAATATATCAGAAGTGAAATTATCAAACATGTTCAAAAACGATTATCAACGTCAGGTGGTGTATTAATAGAGGAACTGTCCGTGAACGGAAATAAAATAACCGTCCTAAGAGATCCAACATCAGTTGAAGATGCGACAACAAAAAGATACATAAACACTGTTGATGGTAAATAATCTACATTAAAAACCGAACATGATGCTGTTAGTGGTACATTATCCACGTTAAAAACCGAATACGAACTTCACATAAACGATCACAATATCGTAGACGGAAAATTATCTACGCTGAGAGCCGAGTATGACGTTCACATAGGTGCGTTTCCTAATTACCGTAGAAATTTCAGAAAGATCGATGAAATTGCAGAAGGATTCTTCGGAAAACCATTAATCGTTGATACGAAACTTTCTGATATTAAAACATCAATCGATACGATTAAGAAAACACAGGAAGATATTGTAAGTGATCCTCGTGATATTATTAATAAAATTGATCTCCTTGAAAAATATCAGGGTAAAATTCTCCACAGGCCGATTAACAACGTCGTATACACAATATCATCAGGATCAACAACATGGTCTCAACAAAAAAATAATATCAAACATACCGCGGAAGTTACTGGCGTGTACAGATTGTCTGTCTTTAGTAGTGCAAAATTCGAGATATTTACCACGTATCCATGGCGTCACTCAACGGATAAGTTCTCTGGAACCGTATCTGTTATATTAAACCGTGGAGACGAGGAAACATTTATCCTGGTTGCATCCGACAATAAATTAACTGCAGCAACGATCTGGTGGTGTTTGGAATTTGTTTCCGAAACACCTCAATTGATTACAGCATAAATTAGATTGACTACAGATACAATCAAGCGCGTGAGTGGCAAGATAAATTAAAATCTATCAATGATACTTACACGATAAAACTAAAAAAATATCACAGACGTGTAATTGTCATTGATATAACTGCGATCGTTGGAGTTTCTAATATAATCGCAAAATAAATATCGATGTGCACGAATGAAAAATTATCCGATATGAGGTGAAGTTACACACGGCAACGGCGTCGTATTCTAAACTGTCTCAGTTAATATCTCAAAGCCTCAACGATGCTTCAATATCCGATTCTGAGTTCGCATTAATGACTAAAATATTCTCCGAAGCAATGACTGTGATAGAAGCTACACCCATTAAAGTTACAGATAAATAGATAAATGTCAGCACAGGAACTATTGCAACAGATTGCCACGAACACAACACCGATAAAAACTACTATGATATCAGTGAGCACAACATTTCCTGAGTTCAGTATTAATTTTCCAACTGCAATTTCAGCAAGTGAGATTGCACTTGCACAACTGCAAGTATATCATAGTTGGCCAAATATCAGATCTGATCCATTTGGTGGATTACCTCCAAATAATTCGCTTGTACTTGCAAACAAAGCTAAACCGGATGGAACCCCATATTTCTTTGTTGTTTATATCCCCACAGGTAGTTATCAGATTGAATAGTTAAACGATGAATTCCAGAGCAGAATAAAATCAACAACAAAAAAAGAATCAAAAATAACTATTACTGTTCAAGAACCAACATTATCATCTGTGATTGAAGTAAAATATGCCGATTGCATCGTAGATATTTATCGATCATCGATAAAAACTGTTCTGTGATGGCCTGAAACTCCACCAAATCCTGATGATGTTCTCAGATTTGACAATGATCCAGATGCTGAAGGCAGGCATATTTCATCATAGATTGTAAATATAACCTCAACGATTGCAGTCAATCTTGTATGTGATGTTGTTGATGGTAGTTATCAAACAGATCTTGGGATATTGAATCAAGCTCAACAAGGATACGTTCTTTATACATTTACTCCAATGGCTCCTCCTGGATCCTTGATCGTGCAGGAACCAATCAATCTGGTGTATCTACGTACGCATAATCATTACTTGTCAAGAATAAATTTTAAACTCACCGACCAGAGTGGACACTTGATTGATTTACGTGGCGAGGTTTTACTGATAAATCTCAATGTAAAATCGTTAACTACTTTTTGATCTTGATTCACTAATTAATCGGATAAATATTAGATATGTACCAGAATGTTAAGGTTTTTATACACGACAAGGAAGCACTTGGAAATGCAATCAAATTAATATTTACACAGTCTTCATTCAACATCGTTGATATAGTCATTGATGGGTTCGGTGACGAAGAGTTTTTATTGACGCAAGAACAGTTAGATAGATTGCGGCTAGAACATATTTCTATGATCGCGTGTGACCGAGATCAGATTATGAACTACGCGCATTCCTGAATTAAACTTGATGAACTTAAAAAAAATATTATATAGTTCTGAATAAAATCTGATTTAAGTAAAACAGAATATTTCTTTACAGATTTGAATAATTTCATCTTTTTTTTTTAAATCTATTTTTTAAAATCTATTCTAGTCAATTTTATTGTACAAAATCTGACAGATTTCTGATTTTTATAGGAAAAAACCCTGAGTTCTGTAAATGATTTATCGATTTATCGTTAATTTCATCTCTTTTTGGTCTGTTTTTGGTATATTCTCGTAAACAATATATCCAATTTTAGTTACTTTATGAACAAAACATGGCAAATTTACCGATTTATCGATAAATCATTTAGAGAATGGCTCGGGGTTTTACCCTACAAATATTACAATTTTGATAGATTTTCTACGATATTTCGACTAAAATGGGTAAAAAAAAGGATGAAATGCATCAAAAATTACAAATCTGAATAAAAAGGATAGTATAACATAATAAAACAAAATATAACAGGATAAAAAATTTAACAGAATAAAAAGGATGTTAATATCTCAAATATGTCTCACGCGTGTGTTGATAATTTTGTTCGTTTCATATTCGTGAGACAATTTCGATTTAATATTTTCTACTGCGATAGAAAGTGGTACAAACGTATCTACACCTGTATCTTTTATCATCGATAAGGACTGGAACATTATAGACTGTATGTTCTTTATCAGCCTATACTCCGTTGAAAGTGTATAACCACCTTCAAGATTTCGTTGTTGGATTGACTCGAAATCACTAATTATTTTTCCTGGATCGAGTTGTATTTTCATTTTTTCATTTTTTTTTTACTGCAGATATTATAGCACTAATATTTTCGATCTTAATATATATAAATATATATAACATATATTTAAATTTAAAAATTATGACCTCTAACCTTTAGGTTCGAGTGTTCTAGTAGGCTAGGCATATTATTGACAGCACAACCTTTGAACCTCTAGTTTCGAGTGTCCTAGCAGGTTTCAGGCACATGAAACGTATACAAACTTTGAACCCCAAGTTCACTACCGTGCCCTTGCAGGTTTAGGCATATTATTGACAGCACAAGGTCTAAGGCATATGAAACATATAATCTTAATTAGGGACAGAACAATATGAAAAACACACCTCTCTACAGATTATGTACATACACACCACCACCCCCGGATATCAAACCCGGAGTGAGTAAAACGATCTCCCACCATGATTCGAATCATGGTGAGATGTGTGTACATAATCAGTTGAATTTTGAATTTTGATATGATAGATTTTCGATTTTTTCGATTTTTGAATTTCGATTGTGATTTCGAATTTTTGAGTAACAGAGTCGATCATCAACCACTTGCAGAGATTCCTTGTTTTAATCATTATATATAAATGTAATATTTTTAATTTAAATACTTGTTTCGATTATAATGATGGGGGAATTCGAGAGATTATCCAAGATCGAGCTTTCTAAACATAAAAAATTTAATCTTGACAGAATATTCCCTGTGCCGATGCGAGATCCGGTTGATCCGACATATAAAATCTTGATCAATAAAATACATGACCCCTAAAAAGAATTTCAGAAAAATGTAGCATCTCATGTGTGGTTGACATTTAAGATTATAAGTGACACTAAAAAACATAGATGCTACGATGAACAACAAACGAGCGGCGATGATCATTAACTACCTTGACGATAGAAAATATATTTTAAAGATCAAATTTATCGTACTATCAGATACAAACAATTGGATTATTCGTGATAAACGTGATCCTGTCCTTCATAATGAAACAACTGCCATACTGAGCAAAGGTTCCAAACCAGGGATGTTGACTGGTATTGATAGACTTTATTACGAAAGATTTTATCCTGTAATAGCGGTTATTTATGGGATAATATCCGCTTGAGAAACCTAATATTGATAAGCTAAAGCCCATAAAATTCTCGAAGATAAATTGTGTGGCCGAACGAATAACAGAACATTTCACGGTTTCGACTCGTGGGAAGGGATTAACGGATAACCGACGAAATATAATAAATTCGTGGGCAGAAAAGGTCAAATTTACCGGTGCATCTATCAAAGATGTTGCTGAACTAGGAAAGAAATTAATGTTCCCTATAACAGTAAAAACGACAACAGGAGGGATCTTGTACGAATCAAAATATAAATCAAAGGGAGGTTCAATCGAAATTGTTGATAATAATGCACATGCGTGGACTAATGCAGCAAAGTATTTCCACGGACGAGGACGGTTAAATTCTATAACGGTGACATATTTGACCTTATTAACGAAATAAGTAAAAACGATCATGTATCCGTGTGGTTGTTTAGTTCTGAAGATGAATCCGATGAGTTTGTAAGACCAAATGGTGATATTTATCGAACAGAATCCCTCCACGAGAAAATGAGAGAATATACGCTTGACGAAAAATTACTCTGTGAATGTTTTACTGTCCCATCAGTTGCAGCTCATTTTGATATAGCGAAAAATTCATGGAAACCAACTCAGTTTGATCTTGTTGATGATATAATATTAGGTTGTATTGAATATGGTCACGGTGGACTGTGGAACCGTAAATACTCGCGTAAAGATGTTATCTCGGTTGATATGGTTGCACCGGGAAGTTTTCTGGGATACGGAGAGAGTTGTGGTTATTTTAAAAGATTCGGTCACCCCACACACGAGATGACGCGAGTATCAATAAATGGTCCATTACCACCTGATTTTGATATTACTGGATTCGCTTGTATCGAATCATTCGAGTTTACAGAAAATCTTCATCCGATTTGTTATGTTTGGTTCGGTAGACATTTTTCAGAAAAGAAGTGGGCTCCAATAGTACTGTTACGATATTTGCTCGATTGTTTAATGTTGACGTCGTTGATTGTCAGTGAAGCGATTATATCATACCGAATGCAGACCGAAGTTTGGTTACCACAAAAAAAGAAATATTCTGATGAAGAAAATCCTGATAAACAGACTTTGAAAATAAAATTGCAAGGGATCTTGGCAGGAAAATAATAAGTAAATTTAACCAAGGAAGATCATACGATCATAAACGACACTGTACAAGATTGATCATGGACGATGCTGAATTAAATTTTATGCTGATAAAACGTAAAGAAATACATTTAGAACTTGGGATATAGCTTTCTTATCAAATGGAACTAAGTTAGGTACAATTGTGAGTTATATTGACGGTAAATCACCGCAGTATACCCATTTAAGGTCTTCGATGCTCGTGTACGTTTCGATTTAATCTGTTATCCATGATAAATACAATTCCAGAATTTGCTGTCAGAGTAGCTACCGATTCGTTTTATATCAGTAAAAAAATATTCAAGATTACTAGGCCAACTAAATATCATCGATCATGCACCATGGGGTGAATGAAGAATAAAAAGGAGAATATACGAGCTTATTTTGAATCAGCAGATGTTCCAATCAAAGATATTTACCGTAGAAATAATCGGATATTAAAACCATCGTCTGCACCATCAATATATTATCCCGTAGCTAGACACAAAACGATTTATCTCAATGGACCTGGAGAATCAGGAAATACGACACGTGCGATTGAACTATTTCAGAATTCAGATAGATCGTTTTGACACCTACACAAAGACTTGCGCGAGAAATGACCCAACGAGGAACATGGTCATGTACTTATCACAGCTTTTTCCGATGGAGCGGAGACGCACGGAATCCCGATCGAATCAGAGATAAATATATTTCGAAGATCATAGTTTGGGATGAAATATGTACTGTATCATTAGATAATCTAAAAATATTTGTTGATTGGTTCTTGACGAAAAACACTGCTGTAATAATGTGAGGTTATGCTTAATATAATCTCAGAAACCTCTTTGATCGACGTTTGGGATACGTGGACACCAAATGATCTGATAGTTGCAAGTAGAAAGCTAGTTTGTGACACACTTCAACAAAGATTATTTCTGCTAAATAAAGAAAAATTCGCAGAGTTGCCGGTACCATTATGTTATGATAAAAAAAAAATAAACGCTACTACGATCTGGACATGCACTTTATCATAACATTGAAACAACAACAGGATAATCAGTGTGCAAGCTGTAATTGTATAATGTGGCAATACTCGAGTAAAAATCCTAGACAAATTACCGTAGATAGAAAACATAACAGTCTTGATCATACACGTGATAATGTGATGTTAACTTGTCTTGAATGTAATTGGCGTAGAAGTGCTAGTTAAGTGAATGTGGTGGTAATTGTGTATCCTCGGGAATTACCTGTAATTGTTCACGTGTAAATCCACGTTGAGGAGCAGTTGAATCTAATTTGTAGATTGCAGGTCTACCTGTGGATCGTACCACGCGGGATATCTTGTGTGTAGTAATACTCCAAATAGGATCTGTCGCTCTTTTTGGCTTCCTTCAAGTTCACCGGATTCACCGGATTCACCGGATTCACCCATAATGATGTCCCACCCATTGACATTATCCTGACACTAAACGAATCAGTTCTATACCTAACCTCTTAATAATAATAATAATACTAATAATAATAATACTAATACTAATACTAATACTAATAATAATAATAATAATAATAATAATGAGGACGTTGTATAGCGCCTAATCTTTAGAAGCTCTAAGCGCTTTACAACATCTATAATGATATGACTACACTACAGAAATACAAAAATCAAAAACCATGAAATTGGAAAACATAAAAACATGCTAAAACATATAAGATACAAAACATTATTAGGTCTCTAAGTTTGTTCCTGTAGTCGTAAAATGTGAGTCTTAAGAGCACTCTTAGAAAGGACCACTGTCTTTGCGTATAAATACCTGACGATGACATTACCTAATATTGACTAAGGTGGAACATTATGCTGTATTAGTATATATTTCCTTGTAATCGCATTAATAGGTTTCATGGCAGTTGTTCGAGTAACCTAATTGTTTAATGCAGCTATTACACTTGGTAATCTTGCAACCCATTCACGAGATCTTGTATCCTAAATGAATTCCTTCGCATATTGATATCCAAATAATCTTTCAGCATGTGTTCTATTAAATCGTTTTACGATCGCTTGATCACGATGAATTTCAGTATGTCCTCGTCGTATTTTAACATTACGTCTCTTCATTAATGATGATGCTGCATCGAGAAATTCTTTGCCAGGATTAGCATGTACTAGTTGTGGCTATCGCAAGGGTCCTCGTCGATAAATTCGTTAGAAGGCAGATGCAACTTCAGTAGCTGTTTAGTTGATAATGGTTCTGCTTCTTTGTATCTACTTGAAACATCAACAACGGTTAATGCGTATTTAAATGTTACTCTACGTATACGATCATGAGGTAAAAACAAAATATCACCCTGATGAACTTCATTAGGAACATTAAAATCAAAATGTGCGTACTCGATTCGTTTAGGCGGTGGTAGATAAATTTGCCATATTGCTTGTCGTGCTAACCACGCTGCGGTGGTAGAACGTGTGACATTTGCTACATTAGCGAGTTTATCGATTGCTGCTGTACCTTTCCGGTATCCTCTTGCGCTATAATAAATTGTTTTTATTATAATTAATTACCCAGCACCTATTGCTAATTTGGTTTTCATCGCAAATTTTACTAACCAATAGGCTAATCCTTCCTTGAGATTTTCAATTTTTATGGAATTCAATGCAGGAATCAATTTCACATCTGCGATATGTCGATGTTCTAGATCTTTTCTTTTATAAGTTACATCATGAACGTGACACGCTTTATCGATTGCATTTACCGGATATTCACCGGATTTTGGTTGATCTTATTCATCAAGTCTGATACCAAATCGAGTGCCAGGACCGCAGTAATTATATCCTAGAAGATGTTTTTCTCCGGGATATTTAGCCCAAGGAGTTCCTGGAAATTTTGACGTAAATGTTGCAATGTCACCACCGGTTTTATTGGTAAAAAGGAAAATTTCTTTCTACCACATACGGAACATTTTCCACTGTATGCTATACTTTTATTTTTTGTTGTAACCCTAGATAAATCAGTAGTTGGAGTTTTAATCCTACAGCGATAACAATATAAATCCATGATATAATATTATATTATAGATTTAATTGATTTTTCAGCGACACGAAAACGAGAACAGGTAAAACATCATCCAGTGTTATCAAATTCGATCAGAATGATATTAATAGGCATGTCCGGATCTATTAAAACACAACTATTTCTTAATTTGGTAATGAGATGGCTGAAATGGAGTAAATTGTATTTAGTTGCACCATCTGTAGATGATCAGAGATGCTACGAAGTACTTAAGGAATTTAATGAAAACGTACGATTGCTGAGCGGTGATGATATTATTGATTTTATAACCAATATTGATGAAGCACCATCTGTCGCTGATTTTGATGGATTCGTTAATAATTTAATTGTGTATGATGACGTAATGCTAGATAAACAATCAAATCCGGAGAATATTTTCTCAAGGACGGCATAAAAATACCGATGTTATTTACGTAACTCAGCGGTATAAACAAATTCCGAAAGTAATCAGACATAATTGTAATATTTTATCTGTATTTAATGGAATTGATACACACACGCTAGGAATTATTCATAGGACCTGGTGCAGCGGGGATATGGACATAAAAATAAATTCAGAGATTTCTTTTCACGTGCGCAAGCAACACCGTATGGTTTTATGACAATAAATCTGCATGATTCTAGGACAAGATATCGTGTAGGTATCGATCAAATATTTGGCTAATTTGTAGCAGCAGATTGACAAAATAAAGATATCCTCTAACTAAATTAAATAGATACTATTTGATATATGAAAAATTGTACATGGCTACGTCAATGAAGCACAGATAAATGTAATATAAACTGTCGTGGAGAATACTGCAAGAAACATAAACATATTTTATCAAAAAATCCACATGCTGGTCCTCGACATTGTGTTGGATGCAATGTTGGCGTTCGAGTACAATATCGGATTTGTAATAAATGTGGTGGAGATAAATACAGAACTTTGATGGCGTATTACCGTCGTAGGATCGAAGAAGGGGTTTTAATACCTAGAAAAGAAAACCCTCCAACCTAGGAAGAATATTACTCAAAGTTCAGAAAAGTTTCAGATTGATCGTTTCTCCGATTATTCATTTTGCTTGATCTATGTAAAAGATCTTTTTTATCCTCAGATTGACAATTTAAGACATGGAGAGAACAGCAGAGAGGGGTCGACTACAACATTTGTTTGGGTCAAGCTAGGTGTAGTCATTGAACTGATTTTTATGTTAGTTACCATTAGTCAATTTGGTAATCGAAAATGGGTGACGTTTCGATTTAGTCGGTTAACCCTCTCTTCTGCTTATGCAATACTTCTAGAATGTATTTGAAAATCAGTACCTATGCATTAGATCAAAGGAAAGGAGCTCCAACACTACTGACAAATACCAGTTTTCAGTTCTTTTCGTATGAAAAATAGTCATGTTAACCAGAAACATATAGGTGTTTTTGTAGTAAATCAATGCTAAAATAGACCAAATGTTTATATAGCTATTGGTGTCAGTTGTCAAGTTTTGAATGCTGCCGTTATACTTTATTATACTTTTTATTTTTTTCCTGTCCTTTCAAACATTGCGTTTATAATGATTCCTGGAAGATTGTCTTCACCTTTTCAAGGAATATGTTCAAACCCTAAATTTCAACGAAATCACAATTTTGTTGAAGTGGGCGGGCGGAGGAGCAGTGTTGGATGGTTGATGTATTTATATTGACCGTAAAACTGTTTGATTACAAAGTTAGACTCAAACTTCATAACTAAGAGTTTGAAAATCAAATTTAAAGTAAAATTTCGATCAGACTTTCTACACCCTACTGTTAAATTATTTTTGACACCGTTTGCATGCAGCATTTAACTAAAAATAATAATTTCTGTGCATATATGTTTTAGAATTTGTAATGTACAGTTTCAGATCTGACGTTTATTTGTTTATTTGAATTTAACAGATTGACCATAGTAAATACATATACAATTAAGTATGCTACAAAAGTTGACGGTGTCACGTTTAGTAACACAAATCGGTTGCATGTACATTTTACTAGTACTAAAAGTATATATTTACACTAAAGATATATATATTTTTGCTTATATACTTTCATATATATATACGCACTCTCATAACGTCCGCTTTGATATGCTGACTTGTGGACTCAAGGACAAAAGATACGAGTTGACCAATTAAGAGTTTCCATGGTTTATAATGATCAGTCTACACCAGCAAAAACACACATTGTAAGTGAGTAGAACCGTCTACCCGTTGATTGGCAACTTCCCTTGTCATCTGTCACATCAGGATCCAAAACAACGATGAGGCTATGTCTTCACGCATAGAAAAGATGAGAGATTCCATGTTCTGCTGATAATATCTTGATTTTGCATAATCAAATAAACTATTTCCATCAATAAACTATCTAAATTTCTATAGTATCCCTGGACATCATTTTACATAATCAAATAAACTATTTCCATTAATAAATTGTCTAATTTTATGTAGTGTCCCTGGGCATCATTTACCTGTGACAATTGCAACTGTGAGACCTTGGATGTTGTATGCGACGGAAGCGATAACTGCGGCGATGGATCTGACGAGTCCATAAAAACGTGTTCAGGTTGTAACAGTAGATCTACAACTAGCTTTAGGAAGATACTAAATGAGACTAAAACGTTATGTTTAGAGTGATTATCTAATCTGTTAAAGGGTTTATATAATTAAGCGATTAGCTTAGTATTACATAAACTGATGAAATTTGTTACTCGATCAAAGGGTTTGGATGCAGCAAGATTACCGCTTAGGTCATGACTTATTTTCTGGGCAATATGTTCAATCTGTATCACGAAGAAGTGTTCAGATTATTTTATAACATTATTTAATCTCTCTTCAGCTTATAATTCAATACTGTTATTTTAAGTTCACAGCAAAACATATTAAGGATATAAGTCAATAATTTGTCGAATATTTTTATAGCATTATAAATTGATCCGATTTGAAAATATTTTAACTTGTATGACAATACCTTGCTCATGTAGTTACATTGATTATTTGGGTAGTTATATATCCAGTTTTAACACATTCATTCATGTCAGTCGGTTTATCTGTGTAATCATCTGGGGAAAGTTTATCGTTACCTAGGGTACAAATTATCATCGGCAAATTTGTTTGTTGCTCGATTTCCCATATAGCATTGAATTTATTTTATGTTGATGAACTTGATTTCGATAAATCACTAAATCTTGTTTTAGCCAACACAATGATCTCATTGATTTTGTATACGTTGAATGGTTCAATCAGCAGCACGATATTTTGTTACAATCTTAAATATGGCAGCTTTTTAATGTTGAAACGTACATAATGTCACGTTGTAAAACGAAAACGTGCTAATTACTTTTATAATAAGATTGGACAAGCTTGTCCAAGCAATATTTTATAAACAGTTGATGAGAAAAAAATAATTTGATTACTACACTTTTCGTGTTGGTTCTCTTTGAAAACAGTCGACGCAAAATGACTGTTGAAATGGTTACCATTGAATCTTGTTGTCTTTTTTTGTGCTACAGTGAACTAAAAAATGCAAATCAAAATATTTGATCACAAATATGAACTATTCTGATAAATTACATTGTACATATAGTAGGTAATTTTTTAATTTACTGTACTACTTACTGTTTTTTTCAGACAAGATTTAAGGCACATGACATAGGCTCTTTAATGTCCTGAATATTTGCCACGTTTGCCTCTGATCCGTTTTGGGGCTATGTGACTGTTTTTTTTTAGCCGAGTGATCAAACGTTTCAAAGCTCATCCTTTATAATCATTATACCATAGTTAAATAGATATGTATAGTTGGACATTGTCTATGATGAGTATCAACTTTGTAGGATGTATCACGTGCGCTGACAAATTAGCTCGTTTTCAGCAATCACGTACACTGACAAATTGGACCGTTTTCAGCGAAAACCTGTTATAACATAACACTTCCATTTTTTTAACAGGTTCATCAAGGGTGGAAGTCTTTGGAATGCCATTCATGTCTCTCCTACCAACGATCGTCATTCTGTTGAAGAACATGCATTGATTCAGACGATGCATATATATAATCTTGTTTCAATGGAACAAGTTATCAACTCCAGTAGCACATTCTGCTTAGCGATGAACCTCTTAATAATTACAATTTGGACAAGTTTTCGAAATTGTTCTAATTTTAAAATTCTGTCCCCAAATCTGTTTTAAGACTGTTAATTATGTGTATTACCTTTTCTCATATTCTTCAAAGAGCATTAAATATAACTATGCTTCATGAGAATATGCTGGGAAATAATGTTTGACATTGACATTTTTATCTGGTTTCCTCTGTTTCATAAATTTTATATTTATCAAGGGCGCCAGAATCGAGTGGCGGGGGTGGGGGGTTGACTATTTGCCCAATATGGAGATAATTTACGAGTGTACAGATGGCGTGCCTGTTTACTGTCTTGTTGTTGCTTTTATTAAACCAAACCCCATCCGTATACGGATAACCCGAAAGTGAAAAAAAAACCAAGCAAATAAAAAAAAACACTGACGTCTTCGTTTACTAATTGAAGTTTCGATGATTTATAGTAACGTTTATTTTAGATTTCCTTCTTAGTCGTGATACTCATGTTTACTGGTATCAAGTAATTTGTTTAATATAATCCTTCAAAATATTTCCGGTTAAGGGGCAATACCAACAAAATGACAACGCCATTATACATAACAAAATCTAATAGAAAGATGTATGTTTGATACCTGTACATTTCTGCTGAAGTCGGAAGATGAAAATTCTACATTGCATAGTTTGGACATTTCCACAACATTTCGTTCTAATGAATGTCATTGTAACACCAGCTGCTGTAACAAACAGTATATATCTAGAAATTATAAAGTTTGTCGAGAAATATGTAATTATATTTGTTTCATCCCTACCGTAGGATTATAGGATATATTTTTCATAGCTTGTTACTACATTTTTTACAAATTGTGCTTTCCATTTTTCCTGTATTTCTTCAATACATTTCTTCAAGAGGCATTCTAGTATTTGTTGCTTAGTGTCTTTGGTTTTAGTGCTTTTTCGTTTCGTTAAAAAGAAAATAATTGTGATAGCTGTGATGATGATTAGGGGTATTAGTATTTTTGAATGCCGTATTTAAATAGTTTGCTTTATAAATGCTTGTATATAAATGATACGTAATTCACTTTTTCCAAAAATCTCGGATGAACCACCTGCTAGATGTTTCAGTTTCCGTATCACCCTATTAAAAGCCTCTAACACTGTTTGTTTTCGTTACGTCATATAAGCGACCATTACCCTAGGGGCAAGAATAGCTTAGTGAATAGCGCGATGGAGTCGCCACTAAAAGGGTGACGGTTTGAATCTTACTGCCGTACAAGCCTGAGTCGGCAACCATAGGTTCAATTTTTTTCTATTGGTAAATCTATGACATGCTTCGGTGGAGAAAAAGAATAATGTACTGCACCTTCATTTTCAGTAATGACTATCAACACAGTTCTCCAAAAAAAGTTAGGGACATCCAATGACATTTATACACAATAAACCCAACATAAACATTATCCGTAATAGGGTAACCCAAAAGTGAAAACAAAAACAACACAGACATAAACGAACATTGACGTAATCGTTAACTAATTGAAGTCGGAAGATGAAAATTCTACATTGCGTAGTTTGGACATATCCACAACATTTCGTTCTAATGAATGTCATTGTAACACCAGCTGCTGTAACAAACAGTATATATCTAAAAAGTATAAAGTTTGTCATCCCTTCCGCAGGATTATAGGATATTGTTATAGCTTGTTACTACATTTTGTACCAATTGTGTTTTCCATTTTTCGTGTAGTTTTTCAGTACATTTCTTCAAGAGGCATTCTAATATTTGTTGTTTAGTCTATATCATCTTAAAGATTATTTTGTCGTTATGAAGAAATCTGTGATAACTGAGCTGTGATGATAATATGATATTTGGTATTTTGCCCCAACTTAAAACAACACCAAAGCTCACCTGATTGACTGCTGAAAGGTTAACATTTTCTCTCTCCAGATTGAATAGTTAAATCTGTGATGGAAAAAGAAATAATGCATTACACCTTCATTTTCATCAACGAATATCATCACAATGCTCCTAAATCTTAGGTACATTCAAGAACATTTATACGAAGTAAATCCAACGTAAACAATTATGAGAATATATTTGTTGCGAAGTGCCTCATTGTCTGCCTATCAACGCCTTTCTTTTGCTACGTAAGCATTTATAGTAATTAACTAAAATAAAAATCTTCATTCATGTATACATTAATAGTATGTAAAAACATAGCCAGTATTGGACATTGATCGAGAAAGCTGTATCATATCTCGTGAGTGTGTAACATCAGCATAACCACTCATTATGTCCACACACAAGATGATAGTTTGTAACATCAGCATAACCTACTCATTATGTCCACACACAAGAAGATAGTTTGTAACATCAGCATAACCTACTCATTATGTCCACACAGAAGATGATAGTTTGTAACATCAGCATAACCTACTCATTATGTCTACACACAGGATGATAGTTTGTAACATCAACAGACACATTATACACCTTAAATGCATGCGGTTGGAGACTATACCATTTTTTCTCCATTTTAATTGATGTTTAATCATGGAAAATATGCTTAAAAGATCCACACATCTTTCAAAATTATTTATGACATGTGTTCGTTATGGACAGGTTCCATAGTTTACGCTTGGAAAAGAGAATCATTAGGGACGTTTTATATATTGTTGATTATATAACAATTGCTAGATAGCTTGCGATAAAATTTGTCAAGCTTTAAGTAAAACAATACATAATTATATGTAAAGAATATTTTCATTATAAACTATTGTATGTTATAGTTGTAATGGAATCACGATGTTCTATGTTTTATGCTTTGTTTTTGCATGTGTGGTTTTTGCACACCATATTATGTACTATTGAATACGTTGTTGTAGTTTTGTGTTATTTTGTAGCTCAACGAGTTGTAAAGTCAATAGTGCTTGTATTATAATCTTACACACTTTATTCGTTCACGGAATTGTCCGCTTTGCAAACGACGTAATCCATCATCCATCAATTCTATACTAGCCTTCTCAAAACTCATTCAGAACGTTGTGACCAAATTTGTTTCGAGAAACGTTTTACATCAAAATCTATCAGATTTATAAACAGGATGATTTATCTTTCAAAAGGAACAACATTATTAAATTAATTTTTGAAAAAGTTTTTTAAACTCCATGTTTGTAAGTGCCGCTCATCGGAATACAAAACATATGAAAGCATAATTAAATCAAATTTACAGAACGGATGCTTATCCATGTGTCAAATGTGGCTACCGTTCCTAAAGAATGCAACTCAAGTTGCAAAACATTAATTTTGCATCATCCCTTTTGTACAATATTTTAATTTGCTCTTGTGACAGCATTGTCTTGGCGGCATACGAAAGGTAAATGGATAACGGGGCCAGTGGCGTACATGATGCCCATGGCGACGATGAAATACATAAAGGAATAACATATGAGGCCTGATTGGCCGAAGCCGCATGGGGATTCTATGTGAAGGAGCCAGTGCCTCCTCCAAACAGTTAGGGGGATTAGGAAGCTCTGTGAGTTCCACTAGCGGGCCCGGGCGGAGTCATGGTCCCAAACCATTTTCCTGCAATTTGATGCCATTTGGTGGCTTTTCTTGGCATCTAAAGCATGCCATTCCTACACGACAAACGTATACCATTTTATGTATTCTGTGTCGGCTCTAAATTAGGCTAATTGTTTTCATTTCAGTCATAGTAATGTTAAAAATGTTTAAAACCCATATATATATATATATATATATATATATATATATATATATATATATATATATATATATATGTATGTATGTGTGTGTGTGTGTGTGTGTGTGTGTGTGTGTGCGCGCGCTCGCGCACAGCGACTTGAAACAATACGTTTTCCTGTTTCCCAAGCATTTTATACCACAAACTGCTAAATGACGTTACTGCAGGCAGTAAGTTTAAAGAAAGACGTCGTTTTCTACTTGCAACTGTGCCCACATGACAGTGGCTCAATGCCTGGATCCCTCTTATTCGTTGTGATGCGAAAGAGGATTAAAAGAGTGATACGGAGAGGAGGCGTCGATGAATAGAGTTGTAGTTTGTTCATGAAGTACAAGCTGGCAGCAGAAATAAGTTTGTGTTTTTTTCATGTTATACGTGTGCGTTATGTAATTGGCTGAAAGGTCACGGTTCAAGGGTAACAATTGTACAAACTGACAATTTGTATAATTTTCTAAAAACAGTATCAGCAATGTTGGTTACCGAAGGATTCTGAACCCTGAGGAATGTGGATAAAATGTCACGGATGAATTGTTTGTAATATGAACACCTTTGTAATGTTTGGCAATAATACCGTTCCACCACTAACTATGGCTGCAGTTAAGTCCGAAATACAGAAATATTCAAAAAAGGTCATTACAGCAAACAAAGACTAACAAAACAATTACACTATATTTCACTATCAGTCATACATTGAGACCTTTCTAAATCTACAAAAGAATGGTCCAAGATCGCCACCAAATTGTGCTGATATTGCGGAATTTTTATGGACATTACCGAACTCTTATAATGACTGCTTAATTTAGAACGACTATTTATCAATTTATTTAATCAAATTTGATGGGCATCACACATGCATCTCGATCTATCCCTTCAGATTACCATGCCTTTTTTCATCATAGTGGCTTGTGGGGTGCTGTTGTTCAAATGCGTTCTGTCAATCACAGATAAACCTCGTATTTACCCTTTTGCAACTGCAAGTAACTTCTTTGCTGTTTAAACTTCGTATTTACTTTATAAAAAATATTTTTGAAACAAATGTCCTCCTTAATAGTCAATGAAACTCAATCTATGGTCTGTTCATTATTATGTACCGTAATTAATTGTTCACAGTTATAACGTGGCAACCTCATAGCCGTGGCATTTCACTAACGTATGTTAAACATTGACGTCAGGGAGGTTGCAATATATATAACACGTGTGATTTCTTAATGCCGTCAAAAGGCGTATCATATAAGTTTTAAATAGTATTTTTAAAGTAAAAGCTAAGAAATTGTCTTCTGATAAGTATAATCGTATCTTTATCTTCATTTGCATTTGAGATTTAGTTTGTTAAACTTTTTTTTATATTTTGTTAGCTTATTGAGGCAGAAAAAATGACCAAGATAATATGTATGTACAACCTCGAAAAACACGATCCTTTTTGGGTTCTTGGTTTTAATTTGTTTTAAGTTTTTCGAGGTTACCAACGAGTGTTTACAATGTTAGCAAGAAAATCCGAAATATTTGAGTTCATGTTTACGTTTTTTCAAAATTGTACAATTCTTTAGCGAGAACGCATGTCGTATCCTGAATATGTAATCACTTTTCGTGAAATAATTGTAGCTCCCCTCTATGGCTGATTTTAATGTTGAACTTCATTCAAAGTCTCATTTCATGGTGACCTAATACATCTAATGAACGAGGTATAAATAATGATTTTATTTAATTAACAGACATATTAGCTCGTACTGTATATGATGTTATTCATTGACGCTGATAATTCAAACATTTGGCACTTTTTCCTTTTTGCATCGGCGGTTGTCATGATCGAGTCACACGTTTTGGGTCATACAGCTAAATAACAATCGAGTAACACATTTTGGGTCATACAGCTAAATAACAATCGAGTCACACATTTTGGGTCATACAGCTAAATAACAATCGAGTCACACATTTTGGGGCATACAGCTAAATAACAATCGAGTCACACATTTTGGATCATACAGCTAAATAAAGCATTTTACTGTGACATATTTGAATGTTTAACTGAATTTTTTTTTACTTTTAGTTGTTAGTTTTATGTCTAATTATCGGGTAGTGTTTAAAGTAGTGTCGTGAAATTGAGAGAGAATGCATCTTTATAAGTACGACAAAACGAGAGAATCATATAATTGTGACCTATTTATGAAAGTTTCATTGACTTAGATTACTGCTGACTAAACGTTTTGACACTGTGTGTCACTGAAATATTTGTCTTGAAGCCGAGTGCCGTAGGAGAAAACTTAAAAGCAGCGACTATAAAAATTATTCAATATGGTTTACCTGGTTAAGGAGATATACTATAAAACTAAGCCCTGGGCTTCTTTTACATAAATGCATACAAAATTGCTTTGAGCTCTGGCGGGCCATTTAATATTAGTCCGCGAGCTACATGCGGCCTTCTCGCTAAAAAATTGTACAATTTTGAAAAAAAAAGTCAGTCTAGCTTGAAAATAAACATTTAAAAAAAAAAAAAACCTAATGACGATTATTTCATGATGAGATGAGACAAACTGTAAATCTGAGATTTTAAAACATGTTTTCTTGTTTGCTTGTTTACTAGCCTGCTGATTGTTTTGTCCTTTATGTATGCTTAATAAAGCCCTTTTAAACCTTAAATAAAGATCTGTTTTGCACGCAGATTGTCTTGAGTTAATTATTAAGAATGTTATCCTATTGCTTCCTTCATTTGATATTATAATAAGAGAACCGTCACTTCCTTTCAGAACATAGTAAACTTTCTATTGTCATTCATTCGTACATAGAAAATGCTTTTGACTTCCATGAGGGTATATTACTAGTTCTTTCTTTTCTTCCCCTAACAGAATGTCCTATAGGACAGTCAAATGTGCGTCAACGTTGAAAAAGGAAGTTGTTAGTTATGTTAGCATTAAAGTTGTCTGCAATTGAATGGCTTATATATGATACTGGATGTTGACATGGACATTTTCACATGTACAATTTATTGTCAGAATGGAGACATTCATAGTGAAGCCGTCCTGTCGTTGTTTTCGTACCAAAAGCGACTCGCCTCTTGGTCCTAACATAAGTTCTGATTAGTAGCCCAAAACATCATCGTAAAAGTCATATCTACAATATCTAAAGGTGCAAATAATTAAAGGTTACTGCATTTATATAGGAAAATATAAACGAGTTTTTCAGTTGGAAATATTGCACGACCTTGTGAGTACAGCATATCCATCCAAGAAAACGAGTTCAGATCATCCCAAACTAATGCAGTAACCTTTTTATTAGGTTAATTTTTTTTGTTCTACCTAAGACTTAATTATATAAACAACAATAAACTACAAGAAACAAAGTAACTGTGTATGCCATATTCCAAACTAAATACACATCATTACACAGCATTATTAATGCGCACATAACTGCGCCCAGAAAAATATTATTCTAGTCGCGCGCTAGACATAACGTTAGAAATAAAATGACGTTTGGATCTACTTAGAATGGAAAGTTTGAGTCATATTGTGAATTAATGCGCATTACAGCAACTTTTCCATCTGATCTGGAATGACTGAGTTTGGTATTGTTGTCGATTATACGAAATCACGTGACTATGGCCTGTATTTAACTGTCAATTAAACATGAAATACATTAGATTAAAGCAGCGAGGGAAAAGCGAGGAAAAGCGAAGCAGCGAGGGAGAAGAATGTTGACGTCTGCAAAGTGTGTTTCAGTTCTGTCATTGAATGTTTGAAATCATAATGTGGGAAACAGGTGAAGTCTTTCAGCTGCAACTGTCAAAAACCACTATAGAATTTAGTGTTTTTAATTTCGTTTTAGAAAAGTGAATGGGAAGTAATTGCAAATTGAATATAGTCAAAATTACATTACGATGTAGAAATGTGTAACGAAGCTTAAGATCTCATGAAATTTCGTATGCAATCCGGAGTGCAGAACTAAGCAAATACATTTCGAGGACATTCAGGACGTAAAACTAAGTTTATTTTTTGCAATTCGTATTATCAGTTTAAGAAGACAATTTATGACTTATCACTTGCATTCTTTTGAAGGTATTCAGTATTTAATGACATCTAGAGTCTGTTATCCGCCAGAATTAGCAACGTTGTATCAAAAAGATAATTAGTCGTTTAGGAGTGCAGTATATAGTACGCACGAGTTGAATATCGTAAAATACTGAACGATTCCGATCTTGTTAAGTTGACGGAGAGAAAAAAATGAGAATATAATAATAGGTTATACGCGATATCAGTTTAATGTATGGAGAGTAGAAATATTCATTGTACATTATCTATTGATTATGCAATTTTATTTACATCGGTTCCAATGAAGGAGATAAGCAAATCATACGAGAAAACTTTTATCTGAATATGTAATGATATAAAAATAAGATATTTGTTTTGTTTTTTAAGAATAGTATATGTTACATTAATATGATCAACACACAGGTATGCATTACTCTGATAATATACTAAAAATAATTTTACCTATTTATTGATTGAAATAAATGTGTACCCTGTAAATATTGGAGTATTTGTTTTATACAAAACATGATAAAACAGAAAAAAGAATTCCCAATCACCTTCACTTTAATTTGGCTTCAAACACGAAGAGAAACTAAATGTATTATTGGCGAAATTTCATGCTAAAAAGAATCGAATCAAAGAATAACATACATTGTTTGTATGCAGCATGCGTACAAAAAGCAACAGCGAAGAATGTTAACATAACATGTACTTGGCCCAACCTAAATGTTGAAACAAATATTTACATAACCAACTACTACCAAGGAATAAATGACGAAAACATATTAGCAATTAACACCAGGTCCAGATCACTGATGTGCCGCTGTACCATATTATATAATGCACAGGATACAACGACCCTTCAAACGCCATATAAAGGATCTCAGGAAAGAATATCACGTTCTAAAATAATTATTTTCATGAAGGAACATTCTGATTGGACGACAGGAAAATGACAATTGGAATTATAAAGATTAAATAAGCTGTATCTAATTGTAGAGTTAACACAGGTACTTAAAAATGTAAAACAGTTTAATATATAATATAACATTGACGAGCTGTTTGGAATAATAAATACAAATGCTCTAATACAGGTTTAGATCTACATTAGTGTTAAAGTCAGATAGTTGTTTGAACTTTGCATGTGAATCAATGTAGATCAATCCAATCTAACATTTAATGCAAAAGACGTGGTATAAGTTACAACGTAATTGGTGTAATTGAGTAATAAATTACAATTATACTGTAAACGTAGTTGTAATTAAACATCATCGTTTTAGCGCAATTGTAATTGTATTTGTAATGCCAGGTCAAGATTTGCATAATTACCGAGTTACAAGAAAACTGCAACAGAAAATTCAAATGATTTTTTAAAAATTGAGAATAATCGATTATTTGAGAAAATATACACATTTATCGTAATTGCCAGGTGTTAAACAAATAATATGGTAATTAATAAGATAGGATAAGCAATAAGGATTAAATAAATATTTGTTGTTTGTTGAATATGTTCAAATACTAAATCAGATGAGCTTGTTACTTATAAGTCAATTACAACAGCAACAAGAAATGTTACTTCCATTCAAATTATAAAATTGAAATATGAACATATTCGTCTTAGTATGTGTTTCATGACAAGCAAGAAGTTTAACTCTTTAGACAAGAAAACAGTAAGATCAAGTATTTTAATTATACCGACTGCAGATAACTGTTTGGAATTGTGCACATAAGGTGTATATGCACTATAATGTCTATTAGTATCTTGTAACATGAGTATGACTAGTCAAGGCACGTTTAATAGCCTATCTTTGTAAGGTACACAGTGTGGCATTTTAGTACAGCAGTGTTCATATGTATTGTGAATATAAGGTCCTTTGAAAGTCAGGTTATAAATGGTCAGTTTATGCAAGTAGGGTCTGTGAAACCTGCCATGACCATTGGTCACTTATAGTCTTTGTCATTACATGATGCGAGGATGGACGTTCTTGTGCCTATGGGAATTATAATAATAATATGTCAATTTAGAAATGCAAATTAGCAGTGTAGAAGCAAGCTATTTGCATACAAAGACATTGGCAATAGCCAGTACGTGTCGTTTTACTTGGTGATTATTTCTGAAAGCACAATACAAAATAATAATACTGGATATACCTCCCCATATTTTAGTTTTTGTGGGGTATCTGCTTATTTGATCTTTTCGGGCCATTTATGTGAGTCTCCATCCTATCTGTACATTTACCCGAAGGCGTTTGTGCATGTCACTGTCACAGAATTAGGCGAAAATTTAATTTATTTTTCTTCTTGAATTACAAACTAATTTCACCATTTTTTTTTGTTTCGTCGTACATGCGTTACCTGGGGTGAATAAGTGGTTTCTTCCAAGGTAAGCGGCGTGTAACGATTTGCATGTGCCTGACTTCGTATCACTTGAAGTCAGGAACATTAGAATCACGGGGTGCACGGTAATTTTGCCGTGAATTCTGCTCACCTATTTGAGGATATATAAGGCAGAATATTTCTGATTATATTACGGGTCCAAAAGTATCTTATCACAGGAAAGATAGCTCGTCATTCTATCTCCAGTCAAAGGGCTGAAATTGTTGCTGATTGTAGCTGAACGTCTCTGAACGTCTCGGAATGTCTCTGAATTATAGCTGAATGTGATTGATTGTGCCGTGATTGTGCTGTTCAATTGTGCGATCGAATTGAGGTATCTGACTGTCTGTCTGTAAGATTGTCTGTCCGTCTACATCTGTCGTGATGTGTAAATATCCGGAAATCTAGAAGTCTGAATGTCGGAGCTGTCTAGAGGTGTAAACATCCGGGGTGGCATCTAGGTATTTGGGAACGTTGGTTCTAGTAGATGCTGTATGCTGTCTGTACGTATAACTGTGGTGGATCCGTGAAGGGCAAACGGCCGATAAAAGTATCGGTCAACCGTAGGTATTCGGGGAAGCTGGGCGGCGATTCAACAGTTGGTGAATCGTACGGTTATACAGGGTCGAGACACGTGTTATTTGCAATTGTAGTACAATTGAATACATTGTTATATTTACATAGTTACTTCAAATCACAGTAGTATTTCAAAGGATTACATGAATCTCAATAAAAGTTAGCAACTTGATTAAATACATGTATGTGTTCGTGCTAGTTGTCGCAATCCATACGAGCGATAGTATAGTTTGATGTTTTGTATTTGTTATCGCAATTTATACTTGCGTTAATATAACTTTTGTAAAGGTTCCTTGGATCTGTGTATAGTCCAAGAGATTCCTTTGTATCTGTGTTTTATTTTGTATTAAATTTATTCATGTATTGCGAATGGTTGTGAGTGTAATTGTGGGTTGAATGCATGAGTTATTGTGTTGATACATCATTATTTTTCATTAATAATTTATTTCATAAATTTACATTATCTTTCACACATTGTGTTTGTGTTGTTCATTTAATCCACCACACACTCGGTAACAATTCTGTTACAGTCACGTATTCGGTTATTCAGCCACGAACGCGCGTGCAATAGACGTGGACATCCCCCTTTCTTAGTCATTGCAAGCGGTCAATCCAACAACAATATTATTAAGTCATGGTTTGTTTCAATTTACATGTGTTTTGTCATAGAACTTATTGATATGAGCGTTATTATCAATTCTTTGTGTATTTATAAGAGTTATGTATTAATACAATTTTCATTTGTGCTTTAGGATAACTTTGTACGTACATATTTAGATAGTGTGATTGTAATAATCTTTTTATCCTTTCTTGTAAAGGGAATCTTCAGATTTCATTTTGTTTGTTCTTCGTCTATATGATGTATCTAATTTAGTTTCTTCTTGCTTTTTTCTTCAATCTTTTCTTCTCCTTTTAATTTTATGCAGTCCATGACATAAAATCATGTTATATGATTCGGTTTACAATACTTGTTGTTGCTGCTTGTGATGTTTGTCCTGTCTCTCTGGTTTCGTCAGTTATTACTCTTGTTGTTTATGCCTCTTTTTGTGGACCTGCACTTGTGTGTTGTTGAATTTGTTCTTGTTGCTTCAGCTATTGTCGGCTCTAGTTTTCTATGTGTAGAGAATGTTGTTTTCTTTTCATTTGCGTTTTGTTGTTCTACTTGTACCAGTTGCTTTTTTCATTTCCTATTGTTGATGTTTTCCTTTCTATGCTTTGTTGTTTTAAGAATGGTATTTCTTTTGCTGTTTATTCTGGACTTTGAGGTTATGTAATTGTTGGTTTAGCAGTCTTTAATGGTAAATGATTATTTCTTTAATGTGGGTTTTTCTTGAATGTTTCTTTTCCCCACAATCTTACGCTTACTTTGGTAGATGCAGCCTCAGTTCCATGTCTTTGCGAGGAATTCATGTCTTGATGTTTTCTTTATCACTTTCTAAGATTTTATCTATTCATAGTTGGTATCCTCTTAATGTCAAATTGGTATCCTCTTAATGTCAATGTCCTGTTTTTTGTTTTTATAGGAATATTTTATAAATGACCAATCACTTGTCTCAATTCTTTCCGTATCGAAATAATCCCGAAAGTTCATTGTTGTTATATTTCTGTTTTCCCAATGTAAAACGTGAATACATTTCTCCTTATTTAGAACATTCTAGGTGAATAAATACATTTTTAATTTATATATATATATATATATATATATATATATATATATATATGCATATATATTTACGACAGTAACTTCATCCTTCACTGCATTCTTCGCACAATCTTATGAACTTATATATTCCAGTCCTGTGTTAAAGTCTTGTGCTCTTTCGGGTAATTTGTTTCATTCGTGCCATGGTAAGGGTTAGATAGAATCAGAAGTTTTTCTTTATACATGGTTTCAGATATTTTCATGGACCCTGTGCGGGGTCTGTTCAAAAACAGTTTAAGCTAAAGTGCAAGTAGTTTGACATCCTCGCTTCAGGGTCCAATGCTGCATAATCGAATCTTCACACATACGCGAATCACCCAACCTTCGTACACTCTAAAACCAAGGAAACAGTTAAGTAATTATATTCTGTTGGCCAATATTTGTGACATCCATTCTAGAATAGCTATGCACCTGCAGATCGAACCAGGGATGTGTCTGACAGTGGACATATGGACAAATACAATGTCTTTTTCTACATATGAGTGACTGGTAACGTTTCTGACAACTTCAATTATAAAGTGCTATTTTAGCTTGCAAGCGGTTTACTGGGCATCACAATGCTGAAAATAACATGTCAATGATTATATATATATATATATATATATATATATATATATATATATATATATATATATATATATATATATATATATATATATATATATATATATATCACACTACGTGTCATAAACGGTTCATAGTGCTAATTTGCTTTAAGCACTAAAGACGGAATTATTGCAAGGATGCAAAAACAAATGAAACCAGATGAAAAGACAATACAGATACTGCAATCTACTTCAAATCTAGATTTACATAAGTGATAGACTTACACAAACTTTCAAGTATTAGATGTCATGTGTATTTGACGTCATCTAGGTCATAAAAGAAATCATAGGGATTTTAAAATCATTCGAAGTGGCTAATGATCATTGTCAGTGATAAAACATAATGACTGCAAGCTTGGCGTTACCAGGCATCAAAGGTCTGCGAGCAAAACTGAATAAGAAAGTAAGCCACACATAAGAACAGACTTGTAAGATGTTAGGAAATGGGCATAATTTCAGCTGGATACAATTCCCAACCGTAGGTTGAATTTGGTTTGGCAGGCAGATGCCAAGGGCAAGCTAGAATTGCACACCTTTGACCCAAGATGGAAGAATGATTGATGCTGAGAAGGGCAAGCCAAGGTCAAAGACCCTTTACCCTAGACGAATGTTCTATTGGAACACAGATTTTGAGACGAAGAAAACAAACGTTGCAGTCATACTGAAATCAAAAGTCACAACACATCTTGATCCGACAGAGCATGTGGAAGCCCAATCAGTATTTGTTCAGTTTGACACAGCAATCAACTTTAGGAGCATCAAAGCGCATAGATGGGTGAAAATATATATCAGATGGTTTGATTAATGACGACCGTAGCCAGCTGATATACTGGACAAATAATAACTCTTTTCTAGAGTTGGCGACATGATTCGTACATTATCTTCCAATACCCACGCGTCAGCTCAGTAGAGTGACTCTTCTCAATCGCTGGCACAATCTTAGGGTAGCAGTCCGACATCGTTTTTTTGGAAATATAATGCTTCACAGATCCATCAGCATTCATGTAACAGGCTGCTTTTTTATTACTTCTTTTAAACTTTTTCTTAGACTGATATCAAATATAATCATTTAATGTATAGTTTGGTAACATATTCATCAAATACTCAAAACAAATTTATTTGCTGTGTGTGTCTAATTATAGGGCCACATTAGTAGTTGACAATAATTGTAGTTGCAATATAACAACCTAGTGATTGTAATTATAAGGGCAATTGACGAACGTATTTGAACCCAAGTCTGGTTAGCAGAAGATATTACACCAGATGTGTGTTCTGTCCTTACACTTACAAATTACCACAATCAACGGATTTTATTTTATTTATTTTGTAATTTTAAAGTGATATTAAGTAAATAAATAGAACAAATGAGACTCGGATACGAATACATCATGAACAGTACAAACAGCAAAACACACACCATGACGATTTGGCATCGACTTTATATCCGGTCACAAGGAATGAAAGCTAGGAAATGAAGGGAACATACTTGTTTAAACATCCTATAGTTTATAAAGTAGCATTCTTAATAAATAATCGCTTTTGAATATTTATAATAATTGCAGTTACTGTTAAGGACAAACTAAGATCAAATAACGATGTTGTACTTAACTAATAAACTACAAGGCCTGGTAACATATCAAGACCCATTAATAAGCATTAATAATGCCAAGCAACGATAACAATATATATTCGTTTGATTTGTGTTTATGAAATCAAACAGGAATCAAACATCGATTCACAAATGGAACATGTGCATTTCGTGGTGTACAGTAGAAAATCAGAATCGACTTCCGGTACCGCAGCTCATGTGGATTAGTCAAGGAGCCCCCATTAATGGTATATCCCAGTAGTCTGCAAAAGGATATATCGAGAGTCTCCTAACACCCTATAAACAATCGGCTCCTAAGATTTGGTCCCTCACTACGAGTAAACCAATAGTTTCCTCCAAGCCCGTGTCACCATCAACAGCAGCATATTGGCTGCATTCAACCATACCGAGTTCTCCGACTCCCATAACAAACATCTACACATAATGACTTAAATACCCAAGACACTCTTAAGTAATTATGAATTATACATTACGCATGCGCGCATATGAGTTTGACTTTATTACCCTTTTAATCATTTCAGCAGAGCTGCTGTGCGAGATTATTATTAAAATAACTTTTTGTAAATGAAGTTTCGTCCCACATGTATAATATGAATATATTGTAAACATTTCGAATATTACTGATTTTAATGAAGTCATCGTATAACTGAATGTACCATGTCTTTTCTGTTAAAAAATTAGCTAACTTGAAACTGACTATAATCTATATAATAGAATTGCGTCTCATGTGACATTCTTGACTGTCGGTAGACTTGACTGTTGGTAGAATTTATAATCATATGTGATAAAAGAATATCAATTAATTCTATCGCATATAACATGACGAAACTGATCACAAAGCTATATTTCACATATCTCTACAGCTGACGATTACTCCAGTTAAAGTTATTAATTTACATATTTTTAAACATACAATCAATATCTGGCCTGCCGTACGATATGTTTCCTTACATGGGTTCGGTAGATCAGGAGGCCAACCATAAAGTAGACAACTTTCTTGCACAACTCGTTGTAGTGTGAATTTTATCCGAATACATTGTTTGTAATCAAATCTACGATCAGAGAACTGGAGGTAATTGGGCATCCCACTGAAGGCACTTTTCGCGCACGTACACCAATGGGTAAACATAATTCAGTATTTTGAAACAGATACGCAACAAATAAACTACCATACCATACGTACCAAAGCAGCAAAAGATCACAACATGTCTCTTTCCACAACTTTCATAACAATCGTCTTCTAAACCTTTACGTACCATTCATCTCAATATATGGTATGTCCATGTGATGAATTCATAATTACTGTTTAATTTTAAGGTCGATTATTAAACCATATTATTGTGGTCGTATTACATACCCATGAACGCTTTCTTAACGTCTCCAATGACGCCAACACGTAATATAAGCAATCGGTACTTTTTTGCCTATTTCTAGTGAAAGTCAAATACGTTTGACTGCTTTAAGAAGACTTAGAAGTGATCGTATTAATGCTTTCTTACTTGTAATAGTATGGCTAAGAAATATTCTGCTTTTTATACGAAGAAACTATGACACAAAAATGCTAATAAACTTCTGTAGTAGGAAGGTTTAGTCTTTACGGATTTGTTTCAGTCTACATTTGCGTTCGTACTAGAATGTAACTGATTTTTGTTTCAGTCTACATTTGTGTTCGTTCAAGAATGTAACTGATTTGTTTCAGTCTACATTTGTTAGAATGTAATTGATTTGTTTCAGTCTACATTTGTGGTAGTTCTAGAATGTAACTGATTTGTTTCAGTCTACATTTGTTAGAATGTAACTGATTTGTTTCCGTCTACATTTGTGTTCGTTCTAGAATGTAACTGATTTGTTTCCGTCTACCTTTGTGGCCGTTCTAGAATGTAACTGATTTGTTTCAGTCTACATTTGTGTTAGTTTTAGAATGTAACTGATTTGTTTCCGTCTACATTTGCGTTCGTTCTAGAATGTAACTGATTTGTTTCAGTCTACATTTGTGTTCGTTCTAGAATGTAACTGATTTGTTTCCGTCTACATTTGTGTTCGTTCTAGAATGTAACTGATTTGTTTCCGTCTACATTTGTGTTCGTTCTAGAATGTAACTGATTTGTTTCAGTCTACATTTGTGTTCGTTCTAGAATGTAACTGATTTGTTTCAGTCTACATTTGTGTTCGTTCTAGAATGCAACTGATTGTTTCAGTCTACATTTGTGTTCGTTCTAGAATGTAACTGATTTGTTTCCTTCTACATTTGTGTTCGTTCTAGAATGCAACTGATTTGTTTCAGTCTACATTTGTGTTCGTTCTAGAATGTAACTGATTTGTTTCCGTCTACATTTGTGTTCGTTCTGTAACTGATTTGTTTCAGTCTACATTTGTGTTCGTTCTAGAATGTAACTGATTTGTTTCCTTCTACATTTGTGTTCGTTCTAGAATGCAACTGATTTGTTTCAGTCTACATTTGTGTTCGTTCTAGAATGTAACTGATTTGTTCCCTTCTACATTTGTGATCGTTCTAGAATGTAACTGATTTGTTTCAGTCTACATTTGTTACAATGTAATTGATTTGTTTCAGTCTTCATATGTGTTCGTTCTAGAATTTAACTGATTTGTTTCAGTCTCCATTTGTTAGAACGTAACTGATTTATTTCAGTCTACATTTGTGTTAGTTCTAGAATGTAACTGATTTGTTTCAGTCTACATTTGTGTTCGGTCTAGAATGTAACTGATTTGTTTCAGTCTACATTTGTTAGAATGTAACTGATTTGTTTCAGGCTACATTTGTATTCGTTCTAGAATGTAACGGATATCTTTCAGTCTACATTTTTGTTCGCTCTAGAATGTGACTGATTTGTTTCAGTCTACATTTGTTAGATTGTAATTGATTTGTTTCAGTCTACATTTGTGTTCGTTCTAGAATGTAACTGATTTGTTTCCGTCTACATTTGTGTTCGTTCTAGAATGTAACTGATTTGTTTCCGTCTACATTTGTGTTCGTTCTAGAATGTAACTGATTTGTTTCAGTCTACATTTGTGTTCGTTCTAGAATGTAACTGATTTGTTTCCGTCTACATTTGTGTTCGTTCTAGAATGCAACTGATTTGTTTCAGTCTACATTTGTGTTAGTTCTAGAATGTAACTGATTTGTTTCAGTCTACATTTGTTAGAATGTAACTGATTTGTTTCAGTTTACATTTGTGTTTGTTCTAGAATGTAATTGATTTGTTTCAGTCTACATTTGTGTTCGTTCTAGAATGCAACTGATTTGTTTCAGTCTACATTTGTGTTCGTTCTAGAATGTAACTGATTTGTTTAAGTCTACATTTGTGTTAGTTCTAGAATGTAATTGATGTAAGTCTACATTTGTGTTCGTTCTAGAATGTAATTGATGTAAGTCTACATTTGTGTTCGTTCTAGAATGTAACTGATTTGGTTCAGTCTACATTTGTTAAAATGTAACTGATTTGTTTTAGTTTTCATTTGTGTTAGTTCTAGAATGTAAATATGTTGTTTCAGTCTACATTTGTGTTCGTTCTAGAATGTAACTGATTTGTTCAGTCTATATTTGTTAGAATGTAACTGATTTGTTTCAGTTTACATTGGTTAGAATGTAACTGATTTGTTTCAGTCTACATTTGTGTTCGTTCTAGAATGTAACTGATTTGTTCCAGTCTACATTAGTGATCGTTCTAGAATGTAACTGATTTGTTTCAGTCTACATTTGTGTTCGTTCTAGAATGTAACTGATTTGTTTCAGTCTACATTTGTGTTCGTTCTAGAATGCAACTGATTTGTTTCAGTCTACATTTGTGTTCGTTCTAGAATGTCGAGTATAGGGACAGTACACTTGTTTTATAAGCAGATTGATATAAAACCTAAATTCGTTCAGAAAGTTTGATAGTATGTAGATCCCAAGTCATTAACATGTTATCTGTGTTTACATGAAGAATGGATGTGATGTCATAGAAGCTGATAGTATCTGCAATACAACAAGTTTCAAAAATAGTACTATTATTAAAGCCAAGAAGTAACATAACTTTCCAGCAATTGTCAGAAATAGTATTATTATTAAAACCCCGAAGTTAATTAACTTTCTAGCTTAATAACGGGATGCGGAGGAGTGTGTCTTTAAAAAGAGGTTCATTTTTTTTCTTCTTTGAGATGAGTGATTGAGGAATTAAAACCTTCCAAACTTGTACCGATGTGAACTCTTTGTGATTATCAACTCGTTTTTAGAATTGTAATCACGTCAATTTTGAGCTGCCTCGATAGCTTGCTCCCATATATTAGCCCCATCATGGTAGACATGGCGAAAATCCTCTTCATATCAAAGTGGTCTTCGATTATGGGAAACTCACGTAGCCAAGTTGAAATATAGTTTCCTAATGAAGATGTATGATTGTGTATTATGAAGCACGTCAACATCATCATACAGTTTTTCTGGTACAGGTTGCTGACGATTTGTGCCGTAGTTGAATCCTGCTCGTAAATGACATTTTGTGTGGCCTGAAGTTGTTATTCATCTCTATAACACTCCTAATTGTTTTGCCAGCCTCTAAGATCATCAAGACATCGCCACATGGTCTCTCAAACTGTCTAACAAGCAATGTTTATCACATGTTTACCCATCTTATGCACTACCATGTGATTCGGGCAAGCCTAAACACCTTTTTATTATCCTGAATATCATATCGCTCCCAAAATAACTTTGTTTAACATCACCATTGCATGCACATATTTTGATCCCATGAAACCAACCTTGAACTCAATTGTCACCGAAGTAATTGTTTAATTGAAGTTTGACGAATGCAAATTTTATATATTATCCGTTTCCGTTTTATATAACAAAGTGTTTATAAAAGAAACGAACATCAATGGCAGTGGCGTTTCCAGAGAAGATAGAACACTATTGAGTAAGCGTCTGACGATGTCCGAGGCAACATTCAGTCCAATGCACTTTGTATACGGGTATCCTACATATAATTCGTATTGCCGCCACGCGATGGTGATATCAAAATCAAATTTATACAATTCGCAAAGGATAACCACACAAACACACACACACACGTTAGCTATGCACAGATGAAGTTTGAACAATAGTTAGACACATGAAAATGGAGATGTTTTTAAACACGTTTTATAGTAAATTACCTCATTGCAACATTAAAAAAAATATATAAAATATAAAATCTAACCATAAAGGATATAATGTCAACTTTCACAAATACAAAATGATTTCAAAACTTAGTGATATATTGCCTAAATACTGATATAAGCGTCTTAGTACTGATTTATAATTTAATTTATTTTTTCCAGCCGAAATATGTGTGTAAATCAGCATATATATTGTAATAGAAACCCTATAGAATATGTAGATTGATCGTTTATTGCTTCCACGTTTGTAATTATGACTTGTAAATATGATGTAGATACGAGATCTAACGGAGCTAATCATCGGATTAAAGAAGACTTAATATAGAACGAGAGCACGTCTCACCCGTCCGAGTTACAAACTGTAGGTATTCTAAGGAAGACAACTCGAGCAGGACTGCCAATAAATGCAAATTACTTTAACATTGATACTTTGACACAAGTGCTGTATAACGAAGACGCATTGTGTAACGTAATGAAATGATATGGATGATGAGTGATAGTAATATCGTAATGTCTCTCTGTAACAAGATAACCGGGTTAGATTTTTCGGATTCACAACATAACTCTTGACAATGTTATAAATACAAGGTTTAATAATTAATTATTTAATTGAGTAATTAAATTATGAATACGTGAGTATATATTTAATCCAAATATTGGCAATTAACATAAAAACACACGAATGTAAGAAAGAAAATCACAAACAATTTACTCTACAAAACACAAGTACAAGGCGTAAATGCTCGATTCACCGTAACCAAACAATGGAAAGATGGATATGGTTTACTCAGCTAGCAAAACATGTAGAATTGTACTCGTGTAGTAAAATGAATTCACTCATAGTGAAATTATACAAAAATGAAAAAAGGACAGATATATAACTTATCTTTACAGTGCCGAAAGATACAATGGGTTCATCGAACACCCAAATTAACCGGCGGCTACAATATTACATTCAAGGACTTTATCTCAGAACACTTTATTTCAGCTCCACGGCTGCTAAAGTTTAGCTTTACAGCTGCTAAAATTCCTGTGATTGGCTTTACAGCTTGCACCACGTAGACCTCGATCACTCCGACACTTTGAACGCTCGGGTCCTTCTAGTCACTCTGGACAACATTGGACAACACCGGACACTCCAGATACTGGACAATCCAGAGACAGGACAGCTCTACAACTGGAGATGTGCGCGTCCTTATAGTAGATAAGAATATCCGTAATGCAGAAAGCTGTACATGCGGATAGGTATATATACACATATATTGTCTGTTCATCTCATCGAAAGCACTTCTCACGTACGGCATAGGATGAACCGAACTCACTATTTTGAAATACGACACAATATATATTATTCACCCTCGGTTATCGTTGTACGCCAAAAACGTGACACGAACACGAATATAATAAATAAATATAAAGGATTTTTACAATTCCGTGACTCTTTCTGTCACCTCTCTTTGTCTCTCTGTCTCTGTCTGTCTCTGTATCTGTCTTTCTCTGTCTCTCTCTGTCTCTCTCTCTCTCTCTCTCTCTCTCTCTCTCATCATGATGTGGAACACAATGGCAACAAATTAGTGAGGCACTTCATGCATCCTGGTGCAGTAGAATGAACAGAGCACAATCATCATTGCATCACAACCATTACAAAATAGGTTTATAATTAAAGTACTTATTACAGATAAGTATGTATGGCTTTAGGTAACGCGTTACAACTATATTAACAATCTAGCAACTTCTGCATATACAACAATATACGAAACATTAGTATCAGACTATTTGTATTATTGGTTGATTCATATTGTTGTATAAATTTATTATCATCTAGAGTGGGCACGTGAACGCTAGTATGATACCAACAAACTCAGATGGCACAGGTTTCTCAAACTTGTTGAAGACAATTCGGAACTTAAAAAGTTGTATGTTAATGGTTAAAATTGTACCATCTCGAGTTTGTACATAATGGGTAGTTTTGCTGATGAGAGATGATACAGCTATTTTCGTCAATGTACTATGCTGGCTATAGTTTGTCGACATAGTATTAACAAATTACCGAAAATAGATTTTAATTTAATTAATTGTTAGAAATGCTTTTGTAGTGTAAGAAACCTATTAATAGCAAGGCTATGACGCACCTTACAAAAAGTATATTCTCATAAGTATTTTCATCAGATTTACTTTGTTAAATGTCATTCAATTTCCCTGCGTTGTTGAGAATTGTGTTGATATTAATGGTTCAAAATGAAACTGAAATATCTTATTTCCTTTTCTCCACCGAATAATTTCACAGATTCAATTATTCAATCTGGATAGAAGAAAAAAATTGACCCTTAAAATAGTCTCTCAGGTGAGCTTCGTGTTGTTTTAGACGCTGGCGAAACAAAATGTTGGACTGCTATTGAATTTTGAAACTATCCAATAATTGAATAATACACTTTTTTCGATTCTAAAACTGTTAACTTTTGGACAGCTGAAGTTGAATGACGAGGGATGGTCTTGGTGTTGTACAGCGCAGCAACAAATGAATGTTATGAGTTTCGGCAAATTGATTACAGTCCTTCGCCAATGAATTCCAGTTGTCGACTCAGGCTGGTCCGGGAGTAAGATTCTAATTGTGGTACTTTCGGTGGCACCTACGGCACGCTAACTATTAAGCTACTATGCCCCTGGGATAAGGGTAGCCTATTTGACTTTATGACGACACACATTTTTAGGAACTTTAATGCAGTGATACGGAAGCTGAAATATGTGGTAGGTGATCCACGTCAGATTTTCGGAAAAATAATCACAGGTTTCCTTTTAATGAAAAAGAAAATAACTAAGACCATAGAGACTAAACAACAATATTAGAATCCCCCTATTATTGAAAAAGGACACGAAAAATGGAAAGCACAATTGCAAATGGTACAAGCTACAATAATATATTATAAAATCCTTTGATAAGGTTAACACAAATATATCTACATATTTGAGAACAGATTCACACTGTTGAAACATAATTTGTAATTCAGCCAACTGCTATTTCAATTGCTAATTCTTGAATTTGTATCTTCAGTCTCCAGTAAATTATCTGTTTCTCTTAAAATTTTGAATGACTGTTAGGACCTAGTTTTTCATTAAATGTGAGATCCATATATAAAATATAGCTTCGACTTTCACATCGTGAAAATGTTCAAAATAGATAACGAAATATTAAACTTTTCTATAATTTTCCTCGGTGTAATATAGTATACTCCCGTGGTGAGTGATAACAATGACATTGTCATGAACATGGCAAAGGTCACATTTTGCCACCTTGATCTAGAGTAGTATAACAATGTGTAAAGCATGCTATATTCCTAGTATGGTATAGAGAACATCATATGCAGTTTCTGTTTCATTCCTCATAGAATTTACATTCAAGTGTTGCATGTAAATGTGCGCCAAACGTTAAGACGAATTTTAAGACCGAACAATGTGCTTACATTTCTAGCAACTTCCTTGCCTTCTTCTATACATGATACCTTCAGAGTTGTTCTCTAGGGAATAAAGATTCCAGGATATAACTAAACGTGAACTCATCAATCAAATTGCATCAAGTCTGAGCCTAAGAACTAATACAAACAAGTATAAACTAACAAAAATAATGCGTCTGCAGTCTAAAGTAAATTATTCGCTACTAACTCATTAATAACTTACCACATATACATATCGCGTGTGACAAAGGTAAAACGAATGGTTTAATTCTGGGTTTCCTAGTGGATGGCTAACAAGCTACAGGAAAAACTTTAAAGCAATCTTAGAATCATTTAAAAAAAAATCATATTGTCAAATTGGTTTTAATCTGTTATATTAGCTACTTTTTTCAATTAGGTAACAGCGAATGTAATGCTTCTGTTTCTGTCCCAGATTTCGAAGTTCAATCAACTCTTTCTAAATCACCACAATGTCTACCACTGGATCTTGAGGATCACGGAACATGCAGTCTAGTACAGGTAGACCACCCTATCATTTTATGTATTTCTGGATTTGTAACAATGCCTTCTGTGATCTTCCTGGAATCCTAGATTTCCATTAAGGTCAGCAGCATGCTTCCTCTGAAGAATGGAATACAGGGAGATCACTGCGTTTGAATAGTATATCTTCCACTTGATAATATAATAAATTTCAGTCCTGTCTGTTTAGCAGAATCATAAAACGTATCTATTTACTTCTTTTTCAGACAAGTAACCGTTTTTAAAATGGAAGTTAATATATTCATACGTAAAATAGACTGAACTTACCTAAATAAAAGTGGGGAAAATCTATATAAATGGCGTCATTTCGTAAAGTGATATTTCAACTATAGTCCTGTAGAAATAGATTATTACGTCAAATTGCTTCTACGTATCAGTGTACATGAAATGCATAATTAGTCATCTGCTTACAAGAAATTTAATACTAAAATTATGCATCGAATAGAAAACACGTGTGATTGTTTTCCAGTAACGATTAATAACTACTGAGCTTATGAATAATTATGCTGATTGTGCGAAAGTAGCTACTGTTTATGTTTTTTTACTATTATGAAAACAAGAGATACAGTTTCATCTTATCAAACTTAAAGGTATTAAATATTTCTTGTTCATTACATTTTGATCGCACAGGGCGAATGTACCACGACGTTCCATACAGCTTCGTCGCAACTGCATGCATATTGCATATAATTTGGAGAAAGAAAAAAACAACAGTACCATAGTAAATCCAGCAATATTCGTGCCATGTTTAAATTTATACAAAATTACGTTTGATTGTCCTTATTAATATAAATGTGCCGTCATCACGAGTAAGACACATAACGTCACCACCATCAAAGGGGGATAGAACAAATCTGAAATATATATAAAAAAAAACGTATATTTCGGATATAGTTTCATATCATGGTTCAATATACAATCTCAATACTGTTATTATAATGTATGGGTGGCACTCTAAATGTAGTTACTAACATTGCTTTCACACAAAGATATATGCAACAAATATCAAAAATAAAATAAAATTAGTTACGTGGCATGCCAAAAAACGTTCAGGAAATGATTATTGTGCCAAGAATGTGTTGTTCCCGATTCGGTAACGGAGAGTCAAGAGAATGTATGTTGATGAAAAATATTGCGTATCCGACCCAAAACTATCCGTTATCACCTCATATGCATGTCAGAATTACCTCAAGCTACCAATTCCGTTGCAAGTATGTATTCTTTGTTTAACTGGAGGTCCCGTGATTACAGTGATGACCTAGATTAGCGACTGGTATCATATACATGTCATAGCGGGTACATTTAAAACATTGATCATACGTTGAAGGACATGTGACATTTGCTTGTTTGTATTACCTGCTGAGGATATGACCGCATCGTCTCGTTCACATCGCTTGTGGCATTTGTCGTCTCGACATGGCACTTTGCACTGAAGTGATTGCATAAAAGTGTGATTATTAGCAACATATTAAACGTGAATGTTTATAAAGAACAACTGGGAGCTTTTGATAAAATGTCATAGTCACGGTTTTATTTCGAATGTTTGAAAGCTAAGGCTGAGTAACACAAACGTTTGTATATAATATATTTATGCAGATGATTCATACATAGAACCTGTAATAGCTATTCCGACATAAATCATGAAATAATCAAAGGTATTTACGTTTTCAACAAGTCGTTTTTGTATGTGAACTTTGAAAAGTGTTTGTAATGTCATTGTTGCACAACTTAACAATCAAACCGTCTTCTTGCTAAACCGTCTTCTTGCTAAACCAAGTAATATCTTGCATATGATTTTCTTTCAACTTGCAATAACGTCTAGACAAAATGGTAATCCTCATTTGTTTACATAATTTTATTAATAAATAAAATCGAAGCATTTTATAGTTTAGAAGAAGCAACTATCGCAACAACAAAAAAATCACTTAATGCAGGTGGGCCACGGTGAAACTAAAATTTTATACAAAATTTAACACAAAGTCTTCATTATTATTATTATTATTAGATCATAAAGTGAGCCCATTTAATGCAATATATTTTAACAACACAAATACACTTCTGGAATAATATGTATTGCCTGAAATGAGAAATAAACTTTGATGACCGCTTGAATACATTGTGGAACGAAACTGTCATTGTATGCAATTATTTATGTGGAAAGCATGTTGTTGTTGTTGTTTTAGTACTTAAAGCCATTTTTCAGTACACGATAAGCTATACATGGCGGCCAGTATTAACAGTGGAAGAAGAACCCGGGAAAACCCCAGGAAAGAACCACCCACCCACGAGAAGCTGCTGGCAGCTGTCTCGCATACCCACATTGGCCGAATCTGAGACTCGAACCCACGCAGATAGAGGTGAGGTGAGATGGAAATGATCCGTAACATAGAGTGCTTTAGATCACTCAACCACTCGGGGCCTATGTGGATAGCATAACAATTGAAGACTGATGCAAATTTATTTTCCGCTCATTACTTTGTTTGCCAAAGCCCAAGCTGATATTTGTCTCCTTTCCGTCTCAAGTTTAGCAGAATGAGGATCATCATCGAAGTTTGTTTGTCTGCTAATATTGGTAACAGAAAATTGTGTTCGCTGACATTTCTCGTTTACATTGTACTTTTATACATCATTTCTTTTCGGTTGATGGTTTTTATAGTGATATGAGACTGCTTCTTCTTACATAAATATGGCTGTGCAAGTGTACGCCAATGTACTTCAGCATATTACAAACATTAGCTGCGAGGTTAGGGGCATACCAGCCATACTCCAGAAGGTGTGTGCTAGTATTTTTCAGTATTGTGACACTGACGACACTTGTCTGGGCTACGTGTGACAATCAACTCTTGTGATCAGACATTAGAAGTGTTTAGTTACGAGATTGACCAAGAAAATATTCCTTCCCTTTTTGTCTGACAGGCGTGCTAAAACCAAAAGGTAGCATGTGAAATGAACAAAGCTAGTGCAAAAGATATCATACAGAAATCTACGTATCGTAAATCCTCCTAAAAGTTCGCTAACTTGCATTCAAGTTAATGTATATAGGGTTTGCAATGTATTATTTTTATACGGGTAATTAGTCATGGTCAAACAAATATTCATTTTTGCAAATCAAAGCTGGATGAGAGTTTGCATATCTGAAATATTAGAGTCGTATTTAAAACAAAATAACAACGGTGTACAAACAAACTCTTCGGTAATGTGGTCGAAGATTCCTTAATTTCCCTAAAGTCAAACTACAGTATGACATCTTAAATCCATAGCGTTTTATGTGTCCTTATTGTGGTATTTGTTGACAGAAAATAATTGCCCAAAAATAGTATGTCTTGCAGTCCACGTCTTTAGTCTACATAAACAATTTCCGAAAGATTGATTTAAATAAGAATTAATTTTATTTTTGTTAACGCCAGCAAAAAAGAAATATATAAAGAAACAAATGTATTCTTTGCTAGAACAATTGTTTTTGCTGAAAAGGCATTAACAATCACTTTTTAAGTTGCTATAAGTATACCTTTGGGGGTACTTTGACATTTACAAAATATGAGTGCTGACAGGATATTATTATGTATATTTACTTTGTATTGTTAATTGGCTTCTCTCCATGATTATATGTTATTTATGTCTGTATTTTATACTTGACCTATGTCCAAAATCATGTTAATGGCTTACCTGACCAGTGCAATTTATTTTGTAAGCAATATAATACATAGCTGTTTTGTCTAACATTAAATATTCAGATATTTATATATTAATTAAAAACATGTTTCAATAGTTTAATTCAAAGATACCGCATTGCTTCGGACCAGAAAGGACATTTCCTATTAATTTGACGGGATATTTTTAGAAATTTGTAATTGCATGCTAGTTCTAGTGGAGGAGTATACGATGTTGGTTACATTGAGCTTATTCATCAAAGCCTTAATATCTCGCCTTTGTAATTACAAAGTGTTCAATAATGTTAGTGGATTAAACCATTTAATTAAAATTATAGCAAATTTAGATAAGTACATCATTTTAAATATATTATTCTGAGACATTAAATGACTGTTAATAATAAGCACATTACAAGCCATCGACATACTAGCACATTGGAGATTACAAGCACATGCTCACATTAAATATTGGATTTGATTTGGAATACCAATGTTATTCATTTGGAACTCGTGCGTTTGGGCTTTTGATTTACCTGTTATGACTATTTGGGATTTAATTTACAATAATGTAAGATCTTAAAATTTCATTTTGAATTTTATGAAATAAAGTATTCGTTGAATGTTACAAAATCTTGCTACTGCTTCGGTGATCTAGTGGTTAGTTTGTTTGTTTGACTAGAATTTTTAACGTTGCTTTAACAATTGTACTGTCATATCGCTACGATTTCTGCAGTGAGGCAGTTTATAGTGATATCTAGCACTGAGGCATCATGCCGCAGACATGTAGCATGATGTCCCCACCCAGTCACATTATCCTGACACCAGGCCGACCAGTCCTAACACTAACCTCTAAATGCTGAGCGCTAAGCGAGGCAGCTGTTTTTACAATATTTGTAGATCTTTGGTATGATTCTACAGATGATCGAATCTACGACCTCTTGCATCAAAGACAGACGCTCTAAACACTAGATCAAAAACCACTCCGGTGGCCTAGTGGTTATAGCGTCCGCTGCGGGAGCGAGATGTCGTGGGTTCGATCCCTGGCCTATTCATACCAAAGAATTACAAAAATGGTAACTACAGCTGCCTCGCTTGGCATTAGCATTAAGAGGTTAGTGTTAGGATTGGTCGGCCTAATGCCAGGATAATGAGAGTGGGTGGGACATAATGTTGCATGCATGCAGTATGATGCCTCAGTGCTAGACATCACAAAAAAACTACCACACCGCAAACATTGTTGATTGTCTCTCTTTTCTGTAAATTAGTTTGAGTCCATAGACTAATTTAAACACAAGTTAAAAAATACAGTTGTTGTAATGTCATAATCAATAAATACATTTATATGGTTTTGACAGCACAGAACGTGGTGGAGTGTGAGTGTGTGTGCAAGTTTTCAAAAGATTGATATAATCTCTAATGTATTTGGATTTATGCTGTTGTGTGTGTTGATATATTGTTGTGTGTATATTGTTTAGTGGTTACGGTATAGTGTGATGGCCCAGAGATATTTCGATATATACTATTATATTATTTTATCATGTTAGCTGTTCCTATGGTGATCCTGAAATTATCTTCGGATAATTGGTAACAAATATAATTATGAATTAATTATTTGTTACTTCTTTAGCCATAAAGGTCACTTTCAACATATTTAAACTAAATACTCGTCATTATTATGCCCACAAGTTGAAGTGTCTAGGTAGATACCTCGAAATGTAATCCAAAAGGATATTCGCAAAGGTACCATATTCAAATAATCAGATGTAATCAGTTATGCCAACTTCATAGTGAAGATATTGAGATTATAATATGAACTCAGTTGTGATGTCAATTACATCCTTAAACAGGTACTAGAAAAACAAGAAATACACATTCACAACATATATAGTATGGTAAATAAAACATTTTGTATTGACAACTTTCTTAGTTGAATTGTAAAATTAAACCTAAACTTTAAGTGTTTCCGTTCTGTATGCCGTAAAAAAGCCATATTTTCGATCTACCATCCATGTGTTATAACTGTCTCCAAATATGTCGCAGGTGTTGCCAAAGCCATGCCAATAGTTTTTCAGACCTATGTACTTAAATACTGCTGCATGAGTGTTAAAGCTGTATGAGACATCTGCTAGAACTCTGTACTGCTACAATGCCATACGTGTGGCAAACGTTCGACATATATGTGTCCAGAATGTTGCTCTGTTTGCATATGAGACACTGGTGCAAGATTTGTGGCATATGCTCCTGTTAGTCTTCCGCGACATTATGCCAGAGGATTTATTTGCAAGATGAGTACATAACTGCTTTGTTATCGTGTGATGTGTGTTTGTATATGAGGTATTGAAAATTAATTTTCTACAGCATCCATAGGGATGGGGTAAATAATAAATGCTTAGCGTTGATAGCCTAATATGTGGCAATTTTAAAATTACAGAGTTTCATCTTCTGTTGATCTTAAGGCGTAGATAGCTTCTTTGCAGGATAAATAACCTACACAACCAGTTAAGACATATCGTTTTGAATTGATCATTTATCTTAGTTGTCCTAGAAAGCAAATCAATAATCAAATGTGCTTTCATGTCATTAGTATATTATGAAGCAGATATTTACGAGCACGGTTCCACGTGATATTTAGAATCTGACAGGTTTATTGGTGCCTTACGTATCTCTAGGTATCCTATCATTTGTCGTTCGTGCTTTTTATCTAGTCTTGGAACATATCAGGCATTTCAAACGTTTCACAGGCTTGTGTGTACATAACTATAGCTACGATGCTTAAAAAGTCTGTAAGTATTATTAAATGGCAAAGTAACAGATGAATGCAATCTAACAATAAAAAAAACCGTAAGCATGATTATAAACATGATGAGCCCATCGATAAAAAAAATACTTCCACATTATTTTCCCCGAACCCAGTTATTGTTCACTCGCCATTTCATGAGGGGTACCAATCTTTTCCCATATAATGCTGCTTGTAAGCCGCCAAGGAAAAGGAACAAACAACAATACTTATTCTGACGATGCAACAGGACTGCATCCTAAATATACACATTTAATTTGCAATAAAAATGTAATCTTTTGCCAAGGCTTGGAAGAGAACCACACAAAATAATCGATTTGCAAGTGATTAAGAAGATATGTCATACAAACTAAGTCGTCTCTATTTTTCTGAACCGTAATGTGCCAAAGCAGTGTTTATCAAACCGTTCTCTTTCAAGGCGGAAAGTAACATCTGACAAATTTTTTAAGACTATGTTAGTATCGAAGTATTGAACAAAGTAGGCTTCTACAAAGTTACACCTGAATTAATAAGATTACCATTTTGAAGTATCAGGCGAAGTATATAACGTTAGAACATTAGGTAGATTAATAAAATGTGTCCGAGGACACCGAACAGTAGAGAACAATTGTCCATGCACACATAGTTTTGCATTATATACTTACAGTTGTGGTTGGTGCAGTTGCTGTTGGTACTGAATACTCGATATACGTGGGTTTGTGGTCTGTCACGGGTTTAGAACTACGACTTAGCTCAGTGGTGGTAGCTATCACAACTAATGAAAAGAAGACATATCAATGATCTTACAACAATCCTATTTACATGTTGTTTCATGATTCTTTGTTTATATGTCATGTTTGTAAAATACCACTTATATATATATATATATATATATATATATATATATATATATATATATATATGTATGTATGTATGTGTGTGTGTGTGTGTAATACAAAATTTGAAAACAATATAGCTTGTGACCTTTGCCCCTTAACACCAAACTGAAACATGATGCATGTAGCACGTACATGAATAAACCAAAGAAACGTCATGTATACCTATTGTGCATGCTGTAATATTGAATACATATTTCCAATGAGATAATCTTGGTGTAGAAATAGTTATATGTAGTGTATGCAATCTTTGAAGTACCTGCTTGCTTTAATTAAGGAACATAAACTTTGAGCTTGCTTGCAATAGCACCCTCCCACCCGGGTTAATGTTTATCAGATATATCGTAATATTAACTTGACAGTTATACAAGTTTGTTTTGAATTGGAAAATTACCTTTATTGTAGGTTAAATAGTTTAATTTATATACATTTGACAAATACATCAATAATCCTACACAGTTATAGGGGCCATTTCAAGGGTACAAATATTAATTTATTTTCATCAGGTTCACAAGCTTTAAAGTTTCACTATATTATTTTCTTGAGTAAATCTCGAATGATTAATATCAGAAAGTTTGAAGCGGATGCTGATATTTCACTAACTAATATTCGTTCTACAAGTAGTTAAGGATCGGTGACAAAATGCCCGTACTGACAAATCAAGCATTGACTAACACCCTAATATGATCAAATTAACATTTTGTTTGCTTTTAAAATGCGAAATTATTGATGGTTTCATTTTGCCAGTGCTTCAACAAAATCTATTAGTATATAGGAGCTGTACAAAATGATTGTGAACAAAACGAATTTAGTTCTAAATTTCAATTCAAAAAAGCCTTTTTTGTTCGGCTGACAACTCACTTGTACAGCATTTCCATATATGTTATGGCCCCATTATGAGAAAAATGGTAATGCAAATCGATTTTGTGTGGAAAAAGCATATCCTGTCAATGAGCATGAAGTTCAGTTTTCCTATCTAAATATCGGCGTTTGAAAATTCTCATGTTGCAGAGGCAAAAACGTCCGTTACGCTACGTACATACTGTAAAATAATTATAAGACGTGCAATGTTGACACTAACACAGGCGGTGAAAATATTCTTAATTGCCATATTTGTCACCTGCAATTGTGTGTGTGTGTGTGTGTGTGTGTGTGTGTGTGTGTGTGTGCGTGTGTGAGAGAGAGAGAGAGAGAGAGAGAGAGAGAGAGAGAGAGAGAGAGAGAGAGAGAGAGAGAGAGAGAGAGAGAGAGAGAGAGAGAGAGAGAGAGAGAGAGAGAGAGAGAGAGAGAGAGAGAGAGATTACCAGTGGTAGTTTGGGGTTGTGGTCGAGGTATAGAGTATCCATACTTGACGCCAGTATTTGGTATTTTTGAATTTTGATAAAGCTGTAACGTACATGTAAATTATATTATCAATGATTTGTCTGCATATTTTCTATTAGGTAGGCAATAAGAAACTAGAAAACAAAACAAACAATAATGAGTGCAGTGAGCAATAAATGGAATATATATATATATATATATATATATATATATATATATATATATATATATATATATATATATATATATATATGTGTATATAATTTATTCACGTCGGGAAATTGATAGTACAATTAATTAGTGAATAAAATAAATGATTTGGCAACGTACAGTTGATATTCTTCTATTTAAGACTGATTTGAAAATTTGACCTTCAGCTTGGTTTTTCTTGTAATAATATTAACAAAAAGAAGAAAGAAAAATAGAAATAATAATAATAATCATAATAATAGCAATAATAATAATAATAAAATAATAATAATAACAATAATAATACAATTATTATAGTTATTATAATAATATTTATTATAATTATTATTATTATTATTATTATTATTATTATTATTATTATTATTATTATTATTATAGAAGGCATTAATGAAGATTAGTCCAGTGGCAGTAGCCGGTATGATGTGTATGTATGCGTTTTTCAATATGGTTATCTCTGTTAGACTCCAAGTTGTTGTAGATATTCAAGTTCAAATTGCGTTGGTCTTATACCAACAATGTTACCTTTATTTTAACGGTTTCGTTTGTTGGTCCCTCGGCAAACAAATATTGTGCAGCAAAAAAGTACGTCCATTTCGTTCCAGCAAATTGACGCAGGTTTTGCCTGTTATCATATACAGAAGAGGTACCGGCGATCACGGATGCGATAATTGGCTTCGCTTTTTCATCACCAGACCATAATTCTTTGAGAGAAACATAACACAAATTGAATAAGAACTATGAAATAGCACTGCAATGAAACATTTGAAACTATCTGAAACTGGAGATAAGATGCCACAAATCAACTGAACGAAAATGAGGCTGTTCAATAATGTATGTCACTGACAACAATACATCTCTTACACCTTAACTGGAATAGTAAAATGATCCATTTGCATGTTGAGAATAGTTGTCTGTGTTAAACATTATTCCATAACATTAACAGTGCATTATTATTTACATCACGTTGTTTTCCTACTTACTGAACTATAAAATCATGCACACGTTGTCAATACTGAACATTGGTCTGAAAGTCAAACACAAACGGCTGATTACGCTAATTAGTTCAAAAAATATGAATTATAATTGCTTCTCTACTTTCGTTAAGTAAATTTAGGCGTGGCACATTGAATTTCAGGTGCTACGAAATCCCTCCTTTGTCATGTTCCCTGATCTTTAAGTTTTGATGGTAAGGATAAGAATTTAAAAAGCAAACAAGGTGATTTTAAAATATGCTTTCGTCCTCGGATGTGTTTCCTAATTACGTGTTCTAATAAAAACATTAAAGCATTTAGTTCTCACTGGGTGTCCTTCACATTACAGCAAGAGTAATACGTATAAAAAATTGAAAAATACTAATGTATCCAATAAATATCTCAACACAAAATTAATAATGAAAGACAATATATTTATTTAATAATGAAAGACAATATATTTATTTCTTGGGAAGGAACTAGATGCATTTATCGTAACAAACGAAAACAGGAAATACATATTTGCGTGCCTCAGTATCTAAATTATTTTAGAATGTTTCCAGTCGAGCAATATGCATGTAGGTAAATTACCAATTAATCATTTTTAAATTTATATTTCACTGTAGTACTGTTTAATAGAAATAATGATCCCGTTTCATGAAAAAGTAATTCATCACCTTAAAATTGATAAGCACAAATTTGAACACTTTGTCTGTCAATGACGTTTGAGCTGGTCAAATAATGATGATATCAGTTTGGGTTAGAAGTGCAAATTACTGCAGAACCGTGAAAAGGAAACATTTTGCGCAAATGAACCATTTTTACAGAACATTGCGGGTACTGTTCTACGAAGAATTATTGAAATAACTGCTATTCAAGTTTTCTTGAAACATTTTCATTACTATCAGAGACAAACTACTAAAAGCATAATATTTTTCCCAAAGCCTTGCGGACAATTACTCACAAAGACTTGGTAAAATCTGTACTGGAATTTCAGCGTGTTTCGTTGTCAGACTAAATGCTTTTATACCCATGGAACATTAATTTTTCTTCTCAACGGAATTGCAGTCTTTTCATATTCTGCCGTTAAAATTAGTGAAGATTTATTTCAGATTGCTGATAAATCGCTTTCAAATGAACGTTAATATAATTGTGATGTTTATCAAGTATAGCACCACTCCCAAAGTCAACTATATCGAAAGTTATCTTAAATTTACATGACGCACAAAGACAATTGAAAAATATCCCGATTTAAAAGACGACAGGGAATAGTGGAAAGGAAAAGTACTTTCTCGACCAATATCACTTACTCTCATATTTCAATGCAATTACAGGATATAAAACTAATGATGATTATGCATTATGATATATCTATTTGTTATATCTAAAATCTAAATTGGATCAAATATATAATTATTTCATGGGCTAAACTAGGCAGTAGCTCCTTGCTAGAGAAAATACTGTATTCATCTTGGGTATTCCCTTTTTCAGTATGTATAGGGCAGACCAAAAACAGACAATAATCATCTTTACAGCCTTAATAAAACTTTGTAATTATTCTACAGAATAGACGATTCATGATCTCAATGAATGTAACTGAATATTTAAAAAGGGTGATCGGAAATTCATATTTTACTCTTTCAGCAAGACCAATTAATGATTGCACATAGCATAAATGAATATATTGTCCAGAGAGGTCCAATAAATTGAAGAATTCACGACAGCTTCGACCATGCCTATTTATGTTGCATGCTATGAAATTTCTAAAGACATATACAAACAAACATGAATGACATATTTGAATAGCCTACATGTTTTACATTGTACTAGCAACTTTTTGAGAAAATAACATCTGAATTAAAAAGCTTCATAAATGGCTAAATAAATTGAAATATGCAGCAATGGCTGTGTAAATGGAATGATGTCCTTCAATTATCATAAGAACCAAATGCATTGAATAGTTATTTTCTTCTTAATATGTGAAATTTGATGTCTATTACATCAAATGTTTGGTTTAATGGTAAACGTTAAGTTCTTGAAACATCTGACATATAAATTCTTACCTCGATTAATTTATTTATTTATCTTTTGCAACAGTATGTTTTATATGAATTATGATTTATATTTGTAAGTGCTTTTCCGCATACGTTAAATCAATAAAATTCTGTTCTGTACAATAGACAAAAACCCCAGCCATAAGGGCAATGTGTCGAACTGTACGTTAATTCGAGTACTGATCTTTAACACAAAGAAATGCTTATGCAATAAGGATATATACCAGTGAGTGTGAGCACTTTTCAAAACATTAAACCACATTATATGATACCAAAGAATGGTATGTAAAAATGCTCGACATATTGGTCAAGTAGTACATTTTCCCCTGTTTTCTTTCATTGCGGGCCATAATGTAAACAAGACAAAAAATTACTTCATAACCAGTATAATATATTAGGATTTCTATTCAGTGCAGGGAACTTTCAATGAAATCAATCTCTAGTTAGGTCATTAAAAATACACTGAAACAATAATTACAATTGATATATCACAATAAATATTTACCAAGGTAATTCTGTTTCATATCTGCCCAGTTGAAATAAAGAGGATATTGCAGCTACCTTTCGGAAGCGTTGCCACCACAACTCTCGCACCTGGGAGTAGAAAACGAAAATGTGTGATGTCCCTTCCTTGGGCAAAATTAAGTTTGATATCAAATGAGAAACAATAACAGCTTCACCAATTGTTATATCCAAACAACAAGCAGGGCCAGAGAAGGAAGGAGAGAGAGAGAGAGAGAGAGAGAGAGAGAGAGAGAGAGAGAGAGAGAGAGAGAGAGAGAGAGAGAGAGAGAGAGAGAGAGAGAGAGAGATTAAATATATTTTATAGTAAACGAATATATCAGAATCCCACAATACCCGCCACTAGATGATGTGGTCTTCTGACGTGATATAGGTTTGCACAGTACTATTCTCTTGTATACTGTCTACGAAATGTTGGTCATTCAAATGAGATCATTTTTTCGTGAAGATCCGATGGATACAAATAAGTAGCTATGTTAATTCACAGCTTTCAATTTTTGTTTTTAAAGTGCAAGAGTGTCATTTGAAACATATAGTTTCCAAAGATAACTCTTCAAAACATGCATGTACAGTCAGACAGTCTGCTACATGATAAGCGGACATATAGTTCTATGGATCACTAAAACATATCCGCTTCACGGTTTCTGTCCGATCTCCACGCAGAAATGTGAAGATCTTATTTTAATCCGATTGCTCTAGAGGTCAGCTTGATATTTCCGAGTTCCATCATTTATCTGGTGTAGGTATGTGTGTGTTTGTTTGATTAGGATTTTTAACGTAGCTTTAACTATTTTTCAGTCATAGCAATACGATGTCTGTAGTGAGGCAGTTTATAGTGATGTCTAATACTGGAGCATCATAACTCAGACATGTTGCATGATGTCCCACCCAGTCACATTATTCTGACGCCAGGCCTACCAGTCCTAACACTAACCTCTTAATGCTGAGCCTTAAGCGGGGCAGCAATTTGTACCATGTTTGTAAGTCATTGTATGACTCGGCCGGGGATGGAACCCACGACTTCCTGCTTCTGCGGCGGATGCTCTAGACCACCGGATCAGTTAGCTTAAGGTATGAGAATAAGGCCATAAGTAAGAGCACATGAGGTGGAAGATTTCACAAAAATGATTGGGTACAAGATGAAATTCCTGAAAGTATTTTTAAATTAAAGATTACAGTACTTACTTCATCGGTCCTATCTGATACAACACTTATTAAACCCTTTATGTCTTTTCAACAGTGTTCTGGATAACAAGGGTTCAATTGTACACTCATTCTTAAAGCAATCGTAGCCAATTGGAAAATAATAACATCCCATGGTTCTTTGATTGTTTTAGATTCCTGGAAGCCCAATCATGCAGATATACTTCAGGAAAGTTACCTTACCAAAACCACCACCCCACCCCCCACCCCCCACCCCCACCCCCCCAAAAAAACCCAACTAGAACATAAATGAACATTCAACACAAAACAATAGTCTCATATTTATTAGTACCACACAGTTCTTTAAAGTCACATGGAAAGAAATGTTTTAACATAAAAGTTGTGTGTCCGTAGTTCATATAAAAATGATCTTAGTTCTCTGTAAGCGTTCCCAGAGTGTAACAAGCCTTTAAATGCTTCTCTTGAAACCCCCAGACGTCCATACTGTGCATCCTGTGAACTCATATCAACTAGCTCTAGACCTTCTATCATATCAACTAGCTCTAGACCTTCTATCATACCAACTAGCCCTAGTCCTTCAATCATATGAACTAGCCCTAGACCTTCTATCATATCAACTAGCCCTAGACCTTCTATCATATCAACTAGCCCAAGACCCGCTATCATATGAACTAGCCCTAGACCTTCTATCATATCAACTAGCCCTGGACCTTCTATCATATGAACTAGCCCTAGACCTTCTATCATATGAACTAGCCTAGACCTTCTATCATATGAACTAGCCCTAGACCTTTTATCATATCAACTAGCCCTAGACCTTCTATCTTATCAACTAGCCCTATACCTTCTATCGTATCAACTAGCCCTAGACCTTCTATCGTATCAACTAGCCCTAGACCTTCTATCATATCACCTATCCCTAGACATTCTATCATACGAAACTGTGATTTTTACGGATGCATTTTGTTTGCAATAGATCAAAGAAGCAAACGAAATGTTGGAAACGAAAGGTAAATGACAAGTATAATATTTCTGCATATACAAGTGTAAAGTAAATAACATACAGTCAAAGGCAAACATTTTCTAACTTCCATTTGCTGGTCATCCATGTTTCAAATTGACCATCTGTCCAGTCAGGACCATCGATTTATGTACACCGGAGATCCAGAACTCTCATGACCTTTACATACCTCTGATTTTATTAAGAACATTGAAAATAAGAATCAGTCTTGTGAAAAATATACTTAATACAATGTTTAGAAGAAAAGACACGGTACACGCTACGATGTCACCATTTCTCCTACACCAACTGCTATCATAGTTTAGCTCATCTTGATATTTTACCGGCAAATGAGGAAAGTGTCAATAACACGCAGTAATCTTTGCACCAATGCAATAATAATTGACCATCAGTATGTTGTCAATGTAGGACACAGACATCAACATAAAGGAGACATTAAAAACCAAACAAGTCGTGAGAGCCGGAATAAATTATTTACTCAATATTTTATTATTTAAAATATAAATTAAATGTTTGTCAGTACATTTCGTCGACACATCTACACCATTTTTCCACATTTCTGAAGATGTGTATTAAGATGCATAGGTTACACAAACGTCGTTGAAAGGAAATTTTTGCATATTCATTTAATAGAAGTAGTGCAGCATCCAGGTTAGAAATTATATGTGGACTTAAACAGCAGGGTTCTAAACAGCCATAGAAAACGTAAAACAGAGTACAAAAACAAAATACGATTTGTTATGTATATCTACACTTTTGTTACTCCTGCTACGTGATATTTAGTTGCATTCTGTAATTCTTAATAATGGCTGTAAATTGTACAGAATATATTTAGTTAGATGTGACTCGAGTCTAATAAGAGCATATAATTACACAGGATTTACAAAGAGATTCTGACGTATTACTTGAAAATTACTATGTCACAAAATAAGGCATGAACTAAATTGGTTTCGCCTTGGAACGATTTGATAAATTTCGTCGTACTAGCATACAACGTTATCTAGGATCGATAATTGTTTTTTCTAGTTAAGCGACTGAACAAGCATATATCTCGTCGTAGATTGCTTGTCGCTTGAGACAAAACAGCTCGGTATGCATGGGTATTTTACCATTACTAATATTCATTCTCCTGTAGATTTAAGGCACGTTTATTCTCTAACTGACACACTGAAATTTTTGGGATCTTGTCAAGGGGTGTACGTTCTCCATTTTGTTCTACAGTCATAATGGTGTTACATGTTTACTTTATTTGAAGCATATTCAGTTTTTAATGTCGTAGCGTGAAATGTTGCCTTTACTACTACGTGGTTGTGAAACGTTGTGAACTTGTAAATTGTTACAAGTTGCTATTAAGGGTTTAATTTAGTAGAATGTATCTATAGATTTTAATTCCGTACCTGTTATTGTGACCAGTTTGGTTTTATTTTAGCTGTCCGATTGTATGTGCGGATATATCAGGCTGTAGGTCTGTAAATATGTATTGGGATGGAAGCGGGGGTAAATATCAAAGCCGTACAAGGATGAAACTGCTGATTTGTAAACTTATACGCATGCGTGATCCATGAAAGGTGTGTTTCGCCAATACAAGTGTGTGCCAACCCAAGAATTCATGAGAACTGTGCGGTTTGACAATGGTCACGTGAACCAGGTCGAAATGATTCGTTTACAAGATTTGACAAGTATCTGAGGCATACATATTCATGAATTATACGGGCTTTACAAATGACTGAGTCGCGAGTCATGTTTAGTACAATTGTTTCAGTTGAGTTACTTTATTACATGAAATTATTTAAATCTCACTTTAATTACATGAAAATGTATTAAATCTTACCTTTGTTGTTTGAATGTATGAATTACATTTGTGCTTTCCCAATGTTTGTGTGTAGTAATTTAATGAGTCGTATATTTAGAGCGTGAAAGAATAGCACTGTACTTGTAAAGGAAATACATATTTTTATTAATTAATATCATAATCTTTCATCAAACTGTGTTTTGTTTTTTTAATCGAAGCAACCATTCTGGTCAGTCATTTTCATAATAAGACTTAATTGAGGCTATTGCATTAATTTAATTGGATGATGGGGTTTAGGCGATACTAGAAGAATTCAGTAGCTTTCCATTTGTTGGTGTAGGTCACTTGAATAAGCAAAGTACGAGGAAAAATGTTTCGTAAAATCCTTCACATGGTGTAATATTGTGAAATATAGTGACAATAGAAATTGTATATAAGGAAAATGAGCTATCTAGTTCATTCATAATTTGGAGTTATTCTCATTTCCTGATTTTTGTTATAAGTCTGCAGACGTGTTATATGTTGTCTTTAGCCATCATTTGAGAGAAAAGTTCTGGACAACGCCATTTTGACAACAACCAGAATCCTGGCATAACGGTACACTTACGGTTTTGATATTATACGGAACTTTTTATTTATTTGATTGTCATTTAATTTTTCAGGATTATTTTGGATTCACCCTATAACTTTAAGTTCCTCTCACATTTTTATTTTTAACATTAAAAATTTAATTATTAAAGTTTTAAAAATATTTTTTTTTGCTTTTTCTGTTACTTAGTATATGACCATGAAGTCGTACCAGACAACTTACCCATAGTTGTATTATGCAAGAATACACCTTCATATACATAACACGTAGAGTTATCTCCCCCACACACACCGCACTTGTCTCGAACTTTATTACTCAAGGTCCCATCGCAACCAAACACCTGCAATGGATTGAGTTAAAAATCTGTGTGTCAGAGGAAAGATGTCAGTTCTGATTTCTTTTAAGAGGTAAAATATATTATCACAAAAGAACTATAGAAACAATCTTCCACGCAAGTTATTTACCGTTATGATAAATATACAAAAAATGTTACTCGTCTGTAAATGAGTGTTACGACAATTGAACTAAAGCAAACCACTAGCGACCAAAAACTAAATGCGTATTACCAATTACCAAACATAAAGGTTCGAGACTAAATTTATAAAATCTAAAAGCAGTGCTTCGTTTACTCTTTTATTGAAACCGATAAACGAAATAAAACGAGTTATCATCATTGTAATTCATATGACATAAAAAAACATATGTTTAGAAACTTAATTTCAACTGTTCTGCATTGAATGAAAACTGGTGCTATATATGTGGAGTGGTTTATCATGAAAACTAAACATCGATAAAGACGTTACTATAATAAGTGTACAAGTTAGACGGATCAGAATTTATTTTAAAAGCTGTAATTGAACGAAAATAGTAATTTCCTAATATGCGTGAATAGCTCTTGGAATCAAAACAAATAATGGAAAAGTAGCAATGGTTATATCAAATTAAATTATTGAAAGAAAATTACAAAATGTCTTGCGAAATAATTCTTCAAAACGAATTAAAATTAAATATAACTAATTCACATTACTCAAACTATCAACAACTTTGAGGTTTCGAGAAGGATGTCACAACTTATTATTATTATTATTATTAGTAGTAGTAGTAGTAGTAGTAGTAGTAGTAGTAGTAGTAGTAGTAGTAGTAGTAGTTTAGAGTACTGATTTACTCGTATCTTAGAATATCACCTTACAATACCCCTGAAGGCAGGCTGTAACCTTCCCAGTCGACCCGGGTGCTCCAATGGTGTCCTCATAAGTGGGTTCCAAACTACTCGTACTACAGGGTGTCCCGTCGGGCATCAGACCAAACCGCTGGATGACGCTGGGACTGTAGCCATTCTTGGGAGTGCATGTCACTTCGCAGGTCGCATATTCTGTTGAAAAGAGATACGTCAAATATACGCTCAACACCTGTTGGTATTAGTTTCGTTGAGTTATTCAAACTCAAAGAATATTTTCTGAATGCTGTGTGATGTCTGAGCATCTATGCCACTGAGCCCATATTGTTGTACTGCGGAACTATCCATATTTACTCTCGTCATGCTTACAACATGTTGCATAGGAAAAGGAAGCTACATACATTTTCGTCTTTCGTACGTGTGCCATTATATCGAGCTGAAACTGCACTTTTGGTTTTTGATGAAAGTGATTGCCCACAACCTACACAACTGGAAATTTCTTAAAATCGCATGAAGTTCTTCAGCGATGTACTTAAGACAACAAGGAAGATATACATATATGTTCGTAAACCTATTACTTTCCATTCGCATTAAACTGTAGCAATATATATTAACCAGAGTGGGGTTTAAAACTGCTAGTAACTAAATTACTAACCGAACATTCAGCATTAAGTCTCTCCACTTCATATCTTTGTTCTAAAGTCATTACAGCCATAGGAATCCTAACGAGATCTAAACATGCATGTGTTAGATTTTGCAATTGTGCATTTATCTTTTAATTTTCATTAATATGTATGGCAAAATAATTGTATATATGCCTTTTAAAGGCCTGTTGATGAGATTTTTACCCATGTAGTGAAAGCGATTTCCAGAGCCATCGTACTGGTCAGCGCTGAAAGCACCAGATGCTATGAGGCCAGTACAAACTTCTCCAGCCCGCTGCTTGATTAGAACTGAAGTATCAGAGCTGTCATTAATGCACGGCTGGAATAAAAAAAAAATATTAAAACTTTGATTTATTTCTTTATTACTATATATGTAATCTACCCCCTCCCAATAAAAGTAAAATAACAAAATTAATAAATGAAAGTTGCAAAGACCAGGCCAAAAATTCCAAAGGGTTTCTTGTAGTGCTTAGTCTTCCAATGAAATATGTAATTTGCGATTATGGCTTAGCATACAAGGAATTTTGATCATGTATGTGACATGGCTGTATGGTTGTGATATCATCCATACATTTATTAACCGCCAAGGATGTAAAGGTAAGAAATGTATTAGATTTATTGCGTACAGTTTATGCATTTCAGTACATCAAAAACTGAAAATACTTGGCAAGTATACAATTAGCATCATTTAATGTCATTACTTTAAGCAAAATAATTGGCAAGTATGAATTTATCATACGATATATATAACTTCATGAAAATACTTGGTGAGTAAGAAATTAGCATTTTATGTTATAATCACCTGCATATTGCAGAACATTGCTTGATATTCGTCCCCCTCACATGGCGGAGAGTTCCTTGGTCTGTAAAATGGACGTTGGTAATATAATTATCTCCACAAGTTTTGTTTGACATTCATAAGTAGAGTTATCTATGACATATTGTATTTTCGTCTCAAGGAAGCCGAATAACGCATTCATTTATTTAATTTAAATGAGGGTCATTCACTCAAGAACGTCGACATAGAATGAATTTCGAGTTTTAATTTATAATCTAAAAATAATAATTCCTGATTTTTATTCATTTCACAAATATTCAAATGTTATGGCCAAAATATCCTACAAATCATTTTCGAACCACCGTTTGAAATAGATATAACGTAAAATTACAAAACATAGCCATTCTTCGATGCTTATGATTATCAGTTATATAACAATATATATTTTTAAAAAATCATGCTATTAATACAATTTGAACAATGTAATATAAAGTTTGTTGTAATTAATGTACAGCGTGGAGTGCAATGTACGAGTGCAGTAATGTAATACAGCAATATAGACTGGAGTGTAGCAATGTACTACAACAATATAGAGTGTAACAGTGTAATATAGCAATACAGAGTGGAGTTTAACAATGTACTACAGCAATATAGATAGTAGCAGTGCAATATAGCAATATAGACTGGAGTGTAGCAATGTACTACAACAATCTAGAGTGTAGCAGTATAATATAGTAATATAGACTGTAGTGTAGCAATGTACTACAACAATCTAGAGTGTAGCAATATAATATAGTAATATAGGCTGTAGTGTAGCAATGTACCACAGCAATATAGAGTGTAGCAGTGTAATATAGCAATACAGAGTGGAGTTTAACAATGTACTACAGCAATATAGAGTGTAGCAGTGCAATATAGCAATATAGACTGAGTGTAGCAATGTACTACAACAATCTAGAGTGTAGCAGTATAATATAGCAATATAGACTGTAGTGTAGCAATGTACTACAACAATCTAGAGTGAAGCAGTATAATATAGTAATGTAGGCTGTAGTGTAGCAATGTACCACAGCAATATAGAGTGTAGCAGTGTAATATAGCAATACAGAGTGGAGTTTAACAATGTACCACAGCAATTTAGAGTGAATAGTTGAGTTGAAAAGTGTCGCAAGGTAATTTAGAAATGAAAGGGACGTGATTAGGAAAGCAGTATAGCAATACAGTGAAGGTGTAGCAAAGCAATTGGAATGAAGAGTGTAGCATAAAAATGCAGTGTGAAGAGGATAGTAATTTCGTATAGCATATCAAAGAGTGTATATATAAATTAGCCGTAACGTGGTGGGTTTTTTTTTCTTCCTTTTTTAAGCGACAGGATTAAATGTTTCCCTTTTTATAGTAAATATGTCGGATACATAAATAGCATTTACAATATGCTCCTTATATAATAAAGCACAAAACACCAGAAATAATAAGTCCCTTGTGATTATATGTAACAAAAGGCTAACGATTCGGTAATCGGTCTGTAAAATAAATATACATATACACAGATAGAAAGAAGATGGACAGAACGGTACTTGGGAGTGTCACAGATTCTCCTCCGGAACCGCACGCTTCTGCCACATGTCCGAGAACACTCTGTCCACATTTGCCATGTTCCCCATCCCCCAGGATCCACAATAAAGAGGGACGCGTCAAGCCCCGTCTCCGCCCAGGTCATACAATTACCCACGTGGCAGACCTTTCCTTCCCCACAGTACTGGCCACTTATACCTGTTCCGTAGTTTTCCATCTGCCCATAGGTGATGGACTTGATATTCATATCGATACAGCTTCTCCAATTACATGGTGTCTGTACAATATGTAAAAAAAACCTCGGACATATATCTTTCTTTCATTTCAACTTTACGTTCTTTCAGTTTCACTAGTATTTTCATACAGTGAGCTATTTGTAGTTATCTCAGAATAAACTAGTGCATTAGAAAATTTATATATTGATAAATGTCGATCATGTACGTAATGTGGCGACATAAATATATTGCTAACCAATTAGATTCTAAGCCAGATGTAAAGTATTACGTGAACGTTTGTATATGGGGTAATTATTGAATACCTGATAAGGAAAAGGAAAACATAATGGGATTAGAGAACTAGATAGCATTATAAAACATATACCAAATCAAATAGTTATTTCTTTGCTAGTTTCACCTGATTTCAAACGGCTAAATATTTCATATAATGTATTTATATATATATATATATATATATATATATATATATATATATCAAAGTCAAATTATTTTGTTGTGGGAGAAGATAGGTGACCGTATTTGAAGTGCATTATTGATAATGAAAAATATAATAACATTACACTACTTAGTATCATACGCAACAATTGCGTCAATGCTTTTCAGTGTTAGAATGCAATCATATTTGATTAAAACTACAGTATGTCAAAGAACCCAATCACTTATTTTGGTAAGATGAATTTGTAGTGGTTGTAAACATGGGCATAATCGGATCTGTCAACCCAATACTAACTGATGCAGAAAGAAGTGGATCTAAAACGTAGTGATTGATATGATATGCATTGGAGCTTAACCATACTAACTGATATAACAAGGAGCTTAGCTTAACCATACTAACTGATATAACAAGGAGCTTAGCTTAACCATAATAAATGATATAATAAGGAGCTTAGCTTAACCATACTAACTGATATAACAAAGAGTTTAGCTTAACCATACTAACTGATATAACAAGGAGCTTAGCTTAACCATACTAACTGATATAACAAGGAGCTTAGCTTAACCATACTAACTGATATAACAAGGAGCTTAGCTTAACCATACTAACTGATATAACAAGACTCTTAGCTTAACCATAATAAATGATATAATTAGGAGCTTAGCTTAACCATACTAACTGATATAACAAAGAGTTTAGCTTAACCATACTAACTGATATAACAAGGAGCTTAGCTTAACCATACTAACTGATATAACAAGGAGTTGAGCTTAACCATACTAACTGATATAACAAGGAGCTTAGCTTAACCATACTAACTGATATAACGAGGAGCTTAGCTTAACCATAATAAATGATATAATAAGGAGCTTAGCTTAACCATACTAACTGATATAACAAAGAGTTTAGCTTAACCATACTAACTGATATAACAAGGAGCTTAGCTTAACCATACTAACTGATATAACAAGGAGATTAGCTTAACCATAATAACTGATATAACAAGGAGCTTAGCTTAACCATACTAACTGATATAACAAGGAGTGCATGAACTGTGTTTGGTAAGCATCCTACCAACTTAGAATACAATAAGTTATTATTTGCATTAGTTACTTAATTTCTTAACATTAATGTAAGGAAAAACAAAAAAAATCAAATAAATGTACTCTTTTTGTCTGAACACAACTTCACTCATATGTAAAGGGTCTCAAATGGGTAATAATTTAATATTGAATTTATGAAAGCTGATCATTAATCAACGAATTTCATACATTTAATATCAAATCATTACCCAATTGAGATTCTTTGTATCACAGGTTTTGTTTAAGTGGAAATTATGTAGATAGAAAGAAGAACGAATAATTTTGATCATTCTGACGGACGGTGCATCTTTCTTTTGTTGTGAATACAACTATAGTCCCAAATAAAGTTCAACTAGTAAAAGTAGAGTTTACTTTTTTATACAAACTTTAAACCAAACATAAAGCAGTCATCCGAACAAACGGATTATTTTCTAACGACATGATCATTTTTCAAAACAGGATGACCAATGCGATGTGATGCCACATTGTTTGATACGGTAAACAGAAGGCTTAGAGTACATATTTACTCCAAAGTTGTCACTTTCAGAACTAAACATTCCATTGTTGCGATTTTTATGTCAAATAAGATTACTGGATGCAGAAATCCTCACATTTACTGCAATTCATTTATGCCTGGATATGTATAGTATTTGACTTGAACAATAGACAGTACAGAGGACGTAAACACATTTCTTTGTGTTAAGAGACCCTTTGTTTTACTTCTTATTGTTGTTCTTGTCTTCTAGTTTTACGCCGATTTTCTCATTATAACATTGCTATACATGACATAATAAACCCCCTGTGGGGTAATTATCCATCTTCAGACAGCCGATATAATTTTGCCCAATTTCATTTCGCAAATTGATTTAAAACATGACCACCAAAAATGTTCATTGAAAACAAAACATTCCAGTAGGCGGGGTTAAAAAACGTTTTCCCACGATTCCATCCAACCAGTAAAGAGGATACTGCGCAATAACATTATGGGCTTAGTTTGACCAATCAGAGTCGCAAAGGGATACATTAACGTGTGGTGATATTAAAAAATTGAAACTGTACAAACTATAGGAAAACTATACCTACTATGTGAAAATATTTTTATCATTCATGCGTGCGTGTCGATATTGCGGACGTTACAATTTAAAATAATTTAATATGACATAAGCCCATGGCGTGCACCCTGCTCATCGATGTTTATGTATTGATGACAACGTACAGAGAAAACTAATTTTCAGCTAATCCTATGTTAAGTCATTAAATAAATCAGAATTTGTTGTACTCAAGTTTTTTCTCATCCATTTTACAGTGTGGACAAATAAATGATATAATCCGGTACACCTCCTCAAGTGGTAGTTAAAGATGTTTATCAATATAGTATGCAGTCATTCATTATTTTCCATTATGACACAATCCCACCACCCTCATCGCTTGACATATTCGTACGCGTTATGAATGAAAGTATGAGTACAGTTTTACTGATGCTTATTAAAAATGAATTTAGCACAAACAGGTTAATGAGTTATAATGTCTGAAATCGCGAGCAAATTAATTTGTTTGATGCAGCCGCCGGCAAAATACCAAATTACCTTGTCTACTCGATATCTCAGACGGTACAGATGGAATAACCAAAAATATAACATACTGGAAATACAACATAGTGTTATCGCCCTTGGATTGAAGCTATCTGACAAATTATCCATTGAGGCATTGGTCACGTTACACGTGAGCTCGAGATTAACATGAATGATGTACTGCAGACAGACAAGTCGTTCTTTAAATTATTAAAAATAAAAAATGTTATGGAAGAAAGGTGAAATTATCTATGAAAAACATGATACGAGTACAACATATAGATCTCATATATTAAATAAGTAACATTTAATAAGTGAAGTACTAAATTCCTTGGAAAATTTGCAATTGAAAGTTTTCGTCGATAAGTAACGGTTTCGGAGCCAATAAGCAAAGATATCGAAGAATTCTTATTTCCGCTAGCTAAATGGATTGTATAACACCCACTACTGTGCAATTTTGCGCGTTAACGTTGTTGATACAATATTTCGGATTTAGGCTAGCGATAGACACCATATATGACATGGTTATACTATAACTAACGGAGCATGCAAGTGACCAGGCATAACATGTCTTCTCTTGCTAGTTATACGAGTGGCAAGAATATAATTACATTTTTGCCACTAAATTTCCTCAAAGTGTACTTTTGCACATCCGAATATATTTTAGTACCTCTAATTATTATTAAATAGTTCTGATTGTTGGAGAATAATTAGTATTGCTCCACAAGTTTGTATGTGTGTGTCTATGTGTGTGCGCGATATTGATTTCTAACGTAGCTTTAACAGTTTGCTATGATGCCTCCAGTGTGGCAGTTTATAGTGATGTCTAGCACTCTGGCATCATGCCGCAGAGATGTGACCTGATGTCCCACTCGGTCACATTATTTTTACACCACACCAACCAGTCTTAACACTAACTTCCTAATGAAGCGCGCCTAGCAAGACAACTGCTAGTACCAATTTTGTCTTTTGTGTGACTCGACTGGGTTCGAACCCGCGACCTTCCATATCCGATCTGGACGCTTTAACCACTTAGGACAAACGGTCCACCTCCACATTTGTACTCTATGCAATAGACAAGCATTATAAAAAGCAAACTAGGTTAACATATCACTGCCTCTGCTTACAAAATAACTGTTGCATAAATAAGAAATTTGTTTCTTAATGATACAAGCAGGACTACCAAAGGCCTATCAAATCGTTACTAGAGCATACTAATCTAACTACGACGTATTTCCAATCTGAATCATGCACTAATTTGCTCGAAATATTTGTATTAGGGATCTGCTTTCATTAGATTTATAATCTCGCAAACTATTATCGACAGCGTTCAGTTTTATTTGTAGAACTGTACGACTATCTGAACTGCATTGAATATCTCGATTTTTACGCCAGAAGAATAACTACACTACAAAAGATAGTGAAAAGTCCATGATTTCCTTTTTGGTTTAATTACAGTTATTGGATGCCAAAATTTCTAACTTTGCACAAGAGCTTAAATGTCTTATTGAGACAGTTTCGACAATAAGAACCAATATTTTCACAATAATTAAAACTTAGTTTGTAATGAACTATAACGTAGGATTATAGAAAGAAACGAAATGTATTTCAGACTGTTACATGCATTGTTTGAAAATGATGTAGATATAAGTTATTTGCTTTTAAATTGTTCTTATTTGCAAAATGGTAAAGTTGCAGCCATTCTGGGATGCTGAAACGAGGACTGAAACGTTTGTTTTCCACGTGTAAGTTACTTAGAAAAAGAAACCCAACATTACTTATTGTTACCAGGTACGATTTAGCGCCCTATTACATAAAGAATTATGCAACTCATAAGAACGCATGCAAACCAATCCATATTTTTACTATATGTACGGGAGATGGGTTTTGTCTGGTCAGATGGTTCATCAAGCAATACATTTTCTGTATATTTGTAACCATATAATAATCATTTACAATTCCTTTGGTAGAAACCTTGGAATATCTGTTAACATAATTTTCGAGACTTATTAAACACAAAATATAATTTATTCTCTTAAACGTCAATCAGTATCATACCATACCAAAATTTCCTCCTCAAATGAAAGCGCTAATCCACAGTACGGCTTTTGGCTGCCTGAATGTCATCGACGAAATAAAGATAAATATTTGGCTGTCGTGCTTACCCACCACGGAAGTGACCTGTGTCTCCAGCCCTTTCCTTTCGTTAATTCACATATGTCGTCGTCAGTGTACAACATACCTATAACGAATGCAGTACATGTTAAAGGAATGTCAAGTGTAACTTAAATTTATATTCATTGTGTTTCAACAGGACACTCCTCTATCGCCACAATCATCATAACAAAGACATTCAGAATGTAATACATAATGCTGTTCTGGATTCATGGATTCATGACGAAAATAAGCTCGAAAATTGGTTACACACTGCGCTAACGGCCGTAGAGAAGCAACATCTCATTGGTTATATTTTGTCCACAGTTTACAAATGTTTCTTAAAGTACAAACGAAAGGCTCGTACATACATAAGTATTTATTATTATTATAATATTTTTTTTCAGGTGCTACGAACTAATAATTTCAAGTTTTATATGTAGTAGCATACGATATTAAGCTATGAACAAGAGTTGTTGAATATCAAGGTACAAAATGTATAAGAGGGGCCCCGAGTCTGCGCGGGTTCGAGTCTCGGATTCGGCCAATGTGGGTATATGAGAAAGCTTGGCAGTAGCTTCTTGTGAGTCGGTGGTTCTTGCTGGGGTTTTCCCTGGTTCTTCCTCCACCATTAATACTGGCCGCATAGCATATCGTGTGCTGAAAAATGGCGTTAAACCCCACAACTTAAAAACTGTATAAGTATTTGCGATATGGCAATCAACTTTACTTAGCACCTTCTTTTTAAAAGACGTGAATCAATTATGACCTATCGTTAGTAGTTGTACAATACTGTGTAATGAATTAGTGAGGATCATCCTTCATCAATATTACTGTGAAATGAATGAAACATAGCAAAAACAATCCAGAAATTATTGCTTTCATTTTGCTCATCGCTGAAAATTCTCGTACTTTTACGGTAGTTGTGCAGTCAGTAAGATTTCATAACCCCTTGTTAATTTGAGAATATCTACTATGTAGTCGAATGTGGAAGCCAGTCAACGCAAATACCATATGGGTCAACTGTCATTTCTTAAACCGATCGATTTAATCAGTTGGTTGTTTCTTTTACTCACGGATCTTGCACTTTACGGTAGCCACTAAATATCACGTCCAATGCAGTCAATGCCATGTATTTAACAGAGGTGCGTTCTTTTTCTGGATGTAAAGTGATACTACATACCAATGTTAAAAATAATATCCTCTAACGATCAGCATCAATTCCCAAAATGTTTAACGGATGAGCAGCGCAAAATAATTTACACTGTGCTTTATCAGTTTCTTTTTTTTATCATTTCTCTCAAGCAAACAATATTCTTTAAAGGTTAAAAGCATTTGATAGTAGAAAGAGAATACACTAATTTATGATGCATATCACAGAAGAGAGAAGCAGAAAGGATGTTTTTACATACCTGGCATCATTGGCTTCAATACAACGGAGCGAATTTCCACGGGAATGTCAGTAGCCACAATGTTCGTTTCAAATAGACATCTAGCTCCACCTGATCTATTGAGCATATATATATATATATATATATATATATATATATATATATATATATATATATATATATATATATATATATATATATATATAGATATATATATATATATATATATATATATATATATACTAAAAAGTATCTTCTAAATCTGCAAAATTTAACATCTTTTATTGTGTACAATGTGATAAAATATAAACAAGTTTAGAATCATGGGAATTATATACTGTTTCTTCATTCGATGGCGACAAGTGCACACCTTAATGGGATTTTGTTTATATTGTGAAAATATTTGGTATCGCAATTCAAATAGTTTGCAATAAATAATCGTTTTGGAGACAAATAAATAAGTAGCTTTATAAAATATAAAATCAAAAGAAATAATAAATACATTATACTAACGATAAGCATACAAAGTAATATAAATGCAGACTAGAATATTGATAAATAAATTGTAAGATAGTTAAAGAAACTCGTACTGTAGGAAAAGATAGTTAATGAAACTCGTACAAGATAGTTACAGAAACTCGTACTGTAGGAAAACATAGTTAAAGAAACTCGTACTGTAGGAAAGTATTCAGTTGGGTTATACTGCAATTGCTCCAGTCGGTTGTCCTCTTCCCCATCGTTCCGTCATTTGGCGGGAAGCAGCCGCTGTCACCATCATGCCTCATTCCTAATCTAAAATCAATATCATCATCATCATCATCATCATCATCATCATCATCATCATCATCATCGTCATCATCATCAGCAGCAGCAGCAGCATCATCATTCCTAAACTAAACTCATCATCATCATCATCATCATGCCTCATTCCAAAACTAAATCATCATCATCATCATCATCATCACCATCATCATCATGCCTCATTCCTAAACTAAAATCATCATCATCATCATCACCATCATCATCGTGTCTCATTTCTAAACTAAAATCATCATCACCAACATCATCATCATCATCATCATCATGCCTCATTCCAAAATTAAATCATTATCATCATCATCATCATCATCATCATCATTATGCCTCATTCCTAAACTAAAATCATAAATCACCATCACCATCATCGTCATCATCACCATTATGCCTCGTTCCTAAACTAAAATCATCATCATCATCATCATCATCATCATCATCATCATCATCATCATCAAAACCATCATGCCTCATTCCTAAACTAAAATCATCATCATCATCATGCCTCATTCATAAATTAAAATCATCATCACTATCACCATCATCATCATCATCATCATCATCATCATCATCATCATCATCACGATACCTCATTCCTCAACTAAAATCATCATCATCATCATCACCATCATCATCATGTCTAATTCCTAAACTAAAATCATCATCATCATCATCATCATCATCATCACCATCATGCCTCATTCCTAAACTAAAATCATCATCATCATCATGCCTCATTCATAAACTAAAATCATCATCACTATCACCATCATCATCATCATCATCATCATCATCATCATCATCACGATACCTCTTTCCTAAACTAAAATCATCATCATCACCATCATCATCATGCCTAATTCCTAAACTAAAATCATCATCACCATCATCATCATCACCATCATCATCATGTCTCATTCCAAAACTAAATCATCATCATCATCACCATCACCATCACCCTCATGCCTCATTCCTAACCTAAAATTATCATCACCAATAACCATCACCATCATCATCATCTACAAGAACTATAGGGATTGGTAAGTTCATTAGATAGATTACGATTCTATAACAAGATGACGAACACTGACATATATACATATTGTTTGAACACTGCATGCAGTGTAGGCTTGGTATGAATTTTCAGAAATGGAACATTTTACAATATTGCAAATATAGGCAGGTTCCAATATTTGATGTATTCACCGTTGTAAATATAAGAAGCTTACACCGCGCCATGATGGATACACTATAGGCGCTATGTATGTGATGTGCTATTCTCATTGCGTTTGGTATGATGCAGGGCTTGTTCTAGCCTTAGGGATATTTGTGTACAAAGGCATAACTGTCGTACAATATTTGTGTACAAAGGCATAACTGTCGTACAATATTTGTGTACAAAGGCATAATTGTCGTACAATATTTGTGCAAGTGCGGGTCGTATGCTTACCAGTGATTATGAAAACCCCAAACAGATGAGTTTGTCTTCAGTCCAAGTTTGGCCATCAAAGTATGCGAGGGCCCAAGCCGATAACCAATATTCAAACGAGTCTAATGTTATTTAAAGCACGCTTTTTATCTCAGATTAGCTTAAGATGCGGACCTGCCTCTCTTCATTCCACCTCGAATGTCCGCCACGTGCGAATGCTGTTCGCCACGTGCGAATGTTATAATAAGATTAGTTACTGACGGTATTTGTCAAATGTATTATTATTATAAAACCTACATCTCAAGAAAAATATTTTCTTATATACAAACGTTTGAGTTTTGTAAGACCTGAGTTGATAACAAAAGTGGAATAGTACATTTTATTTTATGCTCAGCAGTGAATTACTTGATTTTCTAGTTAAAATAATATTGATATTTCACTGCAGTGAAAAAATAACAGTGAAAAAATAACAATATTTTTTCACTACAGGAACTACATTTTTGGGTCAGATTTTTGGGTCTGCTCTTTCACTGTGTCACAAACGTGAGGTAGCCAACGTATGTGAGCATAAAATAAAAAGAATATTTGCTTAAAACGAGTGAATAACGGATATATTTCATCTCTTGGATGAAAAACTCTGGTATATTCACTCGTGGCTTCGCCACTCGTGAAAATACTGAGTTTTTCATCCACTCGATGAAATATATCCGTTATTCACTCGTTTCAAGCAAATATCCTCTATATATACACATTTGGTGGATAGATAAGACTTTGGAAGTAGAACCGAAATGTTCTGCATTCCTGCCCCCAAGCGTTGGGCTGTGAAGTTGTGATTTCACTAGCATGATGCAAAGCATTATTTTTTTTTGCGTTCGTTAAACTAAAGAAAATATTCAGATTAATAAATCTTGATACGCTGTAATAAAACTTCAAATCTAACGGACAATGTCTGTGGTAGGGGCAACACCATGTCATTTTCACTCTATCAAGTACACCTGTTGATTCCATATATCCCATGTGGCTTTTCAACATTAGCAAATTATATCCATTTTCATTAAAATTAAAGAATATGTTATTCTGCCTTGTTTACTTATTAACTTACGTGTGTCCAAGTTCATGAGCAGGAATGTAAAAGTTGGGGATGAGTTTCTCGGCTGACACCGCGCACCGGGTGCTACTTTTGCACGCACCGTTTTGATACGCCATTCCAGAAACGTCAGTGTTTCTCTGCCTGCATAAATCATGCAATTGTACATGGTGAAACAACTGTATTGCTTCATATTTACACTTGTTATTTCTCAATGCACCATTTGGTATCCATCTGTACATTATAGATAACAACAAGAAAAGAATAAGAAAATGACAACGCTATTTACAGAAGGAAGTTAACTTTTTGTGCTATGTTCCTAACTGAATATTATCGTTGCACACTGTTGGCGATGCGTTGAGGAACGATATGCAATAGTGTATCATAAAACCGAACTTCTCCCTACTGTGTCTTAGAGGGATTCCAACAAAATATAGTAATACTTCGCCGTCGATTATATGTTCATAACCAACTGACGATTCACTATTATGTATGAACATGGGCGAGTGAATATTTTATTGAATATGGAATAAGTTTAAAAAAGTATGTAAATAATAATTTAGTACTGTTACATTACAAAACTGAGTTTTACAGAACACAGTCCGAAATACATAATATACGTTGAAATGTATATTTTATCTACAGTATGAGATCTAGATATATTATGAACTTCTGAGAGAGTGATAGTTTAAGGTTAGGTTCTTCGCATTCGCAACATGTACAATGTAGAGAATGTTGGCACACCTCTGTGTTGCTTTCATATAATGTGACTGCAGTTTGTTTGGATACTGTACTTGTGAACACTGTACATTATCTAAGTAAAATTCCAACCATAAGGAATACTCCTATTTGCTTAAAAGCAACCTGAATTAACCTATAGTACCAATCATTAATATTTATTACTATATGGAAACCGATTTTGTTGCCAGACTAAACGATAACAGATATTGAAAGTGCAATCAATGAATTATCAAATATATAAAATGTAAAATGAAACCCAAACCTTTATTGTCTCTTTTATTTCACGATTTCCTTCCAAGTCCAGGAAATGATATTAATCAAGAAGAGATAGCCTATCAGATTTTATATATGCGTATCAGGAGTATATCCAAGCTCTAAACTCTATAATCTATATTTCACCCATCAATCATTCACCATAATAAAAGCGAATAAGAAATTATGTGAACAATACATACGTTATACAAGTTCTTTTTTAAATAGCCAGTATTACAGTGTTGAAAACTGGGGAAATTATTTTTCTTTAAAATTCTACCTTCATGCAAAATACGAAACTGCAGAGCACCACGATAACACTTGCGCCACATTGAAAAGTTGTTTATTCTTTTTCTATTAGATCCTTTGTAATTGTCAAACATATATCTTTTTAGACCTGTAAGTTTCATCAAATCTGTAATCGAAACATCATGTGTACACTTTCAAGTAACTTTATCGCTATTTTATGGGTTTCTTAGTAATTGTTCTTCTATGTCTACAAATTGAATCGAAATAATACCATGTTTCTTACCGATTATTCCTCTATGTCTACAAATTCACTCGAAATTATACCCTGTTTCTTAGCGATTATTCTTCTATGTCTACAAATTCAATCGAAATAATACCCTGTTTCTTAGCGATTATTCTTCTATGTCTACAAATTCAATCGAAATAATATCCTGTTTCTTAGCGATTATTCTTCTATGTCTACAAATTGAATCGAAATAATACCATGTTTCTTACCGATTATTCCTCTATGTCTACAAATTCAATCGAAATAATACCCCGTTTCTTAGCGATTATTCTTCTATTCATACAAATGTAATCGAAATAATACCCTGTTTCTTAGCGATTATTCTTCTATGTCTACAAATTCAATCGAAATAATACTCTGTTTCTTAGCGATAATTCTTTTATGTCTACAAATTCAATCGAAATAATACTCTGTTTCTTAGCGATAATTCTTCTATGTCTACAAATTCAATCGAAATAATACTCTGTTTCTTAGCAATTATTCTTCTATGTCTACAAATTCAATCGAAATAATACCCTGTTTCTTAGCGATTATTCTTCTATGTCTACAAATTCAATCTAAAAATACCCTGTTTCTTAGCGATAATTCTTCTATGTCTACAAATTCAATCGACATAATACTCTGTTTCTTAGCGATTATTTTTCTATATCGACAAAATTAATCGAAATGATACCCTGTATGCATGTGCATATGATCGTAGGCTATTTCATTCTTGGTTCCTTGACAGAAGAAACGTACAGTGGCTCCCAACTGAGTAGAAGCATTGTACCAGCTCTGCAATAATAATAATAATAATAATAATAATAATAATAATAATAATAATAATAATAAATCATTAGTCACAGCAGCAATGACGTGGGTTTGCATATTTATCTACGTCAGTGTTGGTATATCTTCGCAAAAATTGTTTTGCCTTATTCATAAAAGAAACTTGATGTAAATAATAGTCAAATATGGTGTAATTGTTATTAAACCATTATTAAATATATTGTTATTCTTACTACTAATCCATATCTTTATTTATGCCGTTATCACAACGGAAGGATGTTATTTTGTTGCCAATATGTCATTAGTTATGACACTTCACACTCATAACGTATTCGTGTGGTTGATCCATGCATAGTTATGTCACAACAATCACGTGATATTTTTTGGCGTTAATCCACGATTACGTATGTTGTCATAATCATTGGATGATATCTTCCGGCTAATCTTTATGTATGTTACAGAATCTATTCTTTTTCTATTCTGTATTTACTCCACATTACAGAGTATTTAAAGTTTTTTTTTTTTTAAGATTCTTTGTATGAAATGAATTTGTTGAAGCAAATATCTATCGTGGTCGTTAATGTAGCTTGATATGATTAATACAATAATATAGATAAAGAAACTATGTACACACTTACGGGGTCTTGCGTAAAAAATACCATCCGTTTTATAGTAATTTTCACATCGTAACCGAGTTGACTGCGTTTACTCCATTCACTCTGGACCTACAACATAAATGCACACATAAAAATATATCTGACAGATGAAAACGAAAAATAAGACAATTGTACTCTGATTACTAAGTGGGTACATTCTACAGATTAGCTCTATTTTGTTGCATACACGTATGTCTCCGATGATTGCTCGTCATTTTTCTTCAATATCTACATCTATTTCTGATCCTACGTTTGCCCTTCGTATAACATTATAATTTTTAACTACTCTCTTTTTTTTCTAACGTAGCCATGTCTGATACAGTTTGTATTGAAGGTATACCGGTATTTCATTATTTGTAGTATCATTATTAGTATTAGTATTATTAATATTACTATTATTAATATCACTATTTATAATCACATCTTTCTATAATTATCGATATCTTGACCATAACATGTCTTCAAAAATATTACTTTTTCTACATAAAAAACTTAAACAATACAATTGATATTTCAGATGATGGCATTTAAATACACATGGGTATTTTAGCAAACCAAATACGGTCTTTGCTCGCACAGCCAATCCATATACCCCGTTCCATTGAACCAGCATTCTTTCTATCTTCCCTTCCATCGACGTGGCTCCACCATTTTCCAAGATCTCTGTCATCAGCTGGTCAGTGTAGACAGCAGTTTCAACTTCTATGGATGGTATAGAAGTCGCCCTGCGTGACCTTCTTAGACCCGAAGTGTCTTCTATCCATTCAGATCCACTGTCTACTGAATCGAAATAATCTACATGAAAAGAAAGGAAATGAATACTCGATACAGTCTGGAGCCCCCCCCCCCTCTCTCTCTCTCTCTCTCTCTCTCTCTCTCTCTCTCTCTCTCTCTCTCTCTCTCTCTCTCTCTCTCTCTCTCTCTCTCTCTCTCTCTCTTCAGAATCTTTCGTGTAGCAAGGGTGATTGACTAGCAACCAGAACGATACAGTTTGAATTCTACCCTGAACAAGCCGGCTTTTAATATAAAATTTGGACGAGGTACTTCATTCAGTATACCTCAGCACGTTATTCTGCTGTTATTGTTCTCATATGGAATTAACTATTAAAAATGTATAGTTAATTTAAAAGAGTAAGCTTACTACATACCATTTAAAACTAAGTCCAAACTAAATACACGACAGACAGTCTGCCTTGGTTGGGTTATGTCTGTCGCCTTTTAGCAATGAATATTAAACTGAACCTTATCCATTTAAGAACAATCTTTAGGCGACTTTTCGGGTGTATATACAAATAAATAAAACTCTATATGTCTGTCTGCTCTGCAAAGAATTAAATTTTGGTATTGAGGAATAATGTCCTTATTGAACAAGGGGACGTTAATTAACCTAAATCATTCAACTACTGAATTGCAGTTACACTTAGATAAACACAACATAAATTTAAATATACGATTATCAATGCATCTTTGAACATTGATATATTGCGCATGTTAGCGTTATATTGCGATCTACCTGCTGGTCGGCTATATAATTTTCTTTTCTTGAAAGATGAAACTTATATATCACTTTCAAATGTGATAAGTAGAATATCTTGTAAGTTCAATTTATTTGCAGACCGCTATGGTGGCTTTTGGTTAGAGCATCACCTCGGATGCCGGAGGTCGTGGGATCGATCCGCAGCCGAGCCATACAAAAGACTTACAAAAATAGCAACAACAGATGCCTCGTTTGGAACTCAGCATTAACAGGTTAGTGTTAGAAATAGTAGGCCTGGTGTCAGGATAATGTGACTGGGTGGAACATAACGCTACATGTCTGCGGCGTGATGCCCCCAATGACATCACTATAAACTGTGACACTGCAGACATCGGAGCGATATTACTAAACAATTGTTAAAACTACGTTCAAAATCCAAATCACACACACACACAATCACACACGTTTTACCTGCTATACTAAGGTTGTCTAATGATGGTGTCCTAAGCCCTCTCGCGACGATGATGTTGTTGCTGCTGTTCAGCTGTGTGAATTTCGTAATAATTTGTTCTGGAAGTGTTTGTATATGGTATTCATGCACATCGTCGTTAAAATATCCTCTCTGTAATAATAATAATAATAATAATAATAATAATAATAATAATAATAATGATAATAATAATAATAATAAATAATAATAATAAATAATAATAATAATAATAATAATAATATTAATTAATAATAATAATAAATAATGTTAATAATAATAATAATAATTAATAATAACAATAATAAATAATAATAATAATAGTAATAGTAGTAGTAGCATCATCATCATCATCATTAAGAAGATGATGGAGAAGAAGATTTTTAAAAAAATTTCTGATGGTTTCATCACTTCTAACAATCTGTGAAATGCATGCAGTTGGCAAATATAGGTGAGATTAAAACAAACAGCATAAGAAATAAACCGTCTTTTAAAGTTTTCGGTTATTAGGTAACGGTTGCCATTTTTGATGACGGTGTGACAGCAATTGTTCCACCAGAATCTCTATATTCGTCTTGCCAACAGATTTTCTGTCGAGTGGGTTTAATGAAGACCTTTGCAAAATTTTCAAAATTTGATTTGAAATAATATACTTTTTTCGTGACAAGGTTTTCAATTAAATTTAGTCAAATTTCATTGTTTAATTTCAAGCAAATATTTATATTAATGTTTATATCTTTAATAACTGTGGCGATATCTTAAAATTGATCGGCATTACTTGCACAGATAGAAAAAAATCACTTTAGAAAAATAAATATTGCAAACCTTAGGTATGAGCTACTTCAATTTACATATCCATTTCGTAGCCTATATAAGTTTTAGAGATTACATGATGGATTATGGGCTGGTGTTGGAAAGTTTTTTTTAAAACCAAGTAATATGTCAATTACTAGGAACAGATCTCATGATGTATAGAACCGGTATATTCTTGAATCTGAAATTTATCTGGCTTGAACTTCCAGTCTGCAATTTGGAAGCGCATTCTGATAAGTCATATGAATGTAAAGAAAGAAAAACCATACAAATGTGAAATTAGGGTCCAGTCAGCATGTGATCATCAGGTGACTAGCGTTCAAATTATTAGTGATATTTGCGAGTTGAAACTCGGTTTCGCAGACACCAACTGCTATCTTGAGATCAATTGGAAGTAAGGGTAACGTCAATCTAGATGCACGCAGATGTTTGAATACATCGGTATTGGATCTCTTATGTGTTGGTACGTTAACTGCCACATTTGATGCAATTCTGATGAATATACTTCGAGAAGAAATCGTTCAAAAGATTTTTTAGAGTAACAGAACATTCACAATGATGTTTGAAAGCCAAAAATGAATTAAGCAATGTAGGGCTCATGCGAGTCAAGCTATTCAACTTGAAAAGTACTATCCAACATCACACATATTTTGAGAACTATCCAATACACACTTTTTGATACAAAGTTAATCGCATATGTTTTGATTACTATCCAGCTCACACTTTGTGATTTACTAATGTCATTTAAGCTGTATTCCAGTTAAATTCAACGTTATAATATACTATCCATCACCCGACGTTTCCAATGCTATCCAACACCCAACTATGTGATATGCTATCATAACACTTATCTTTGGATATTCGATCAACATTTACAGGATGTTCAAGACCACATAACTTTACTAGCCAAGAGAGAGAGAGAGAGAGAGAGAGAGAGAGAGAGAGAGAGAGAGAGAGAGAGAGAGAGAGAGAGAGAGTGTGTGTTTAGTATTAAACGTCGAAAACAGTTTTTCAAAGGGAAATGGCTTAGACATCTTGATGGACCTAACCCCAAATCTGCAGCTAGAATAGGATTTATCTACTTGGGGCAAGGTAACGAGGCGCTGTGTTTCAGTTGTGACGTGGAAATCAAGACTTAGAGTATAAACTAGAGTTTGTTGAACATTCCAGATGATTTTGGTGGTACTTTCCTTTGGTCGGTCCAGAATATGGTCCTCATGTTGGATACTTTGGAAGAAGACAGCTTTAGCATTGGAGCTGCGAAAAGAACGTATGTACTTAGAGTTTAGTTATATTCAAAAATGAAGCGCAACTCAAACTCACATCTCGGAGTAATTGTCGCAATAATTGGTTCGTCATGATGGGAGGTGCTGTATCCTTGCATCCATTGAATATTTTAATTGATGGCCCAAGTGGTTCAGACAAATCAAATTTGTCCAACTTGGTATCGAACACAAAAAAACTTGCACTCGATCATCCTACACAACGTTTTGTGCGGTGTTACGGAGAGTAGAAATCCGTTTATTACTTACTGAAAGAAGTCAATGAGGAGAATTCATTTCAGGTGTACAAACTGCTTTGAGAAGATGGGTTTGGGCCTGACTTTGGTCGTACACATATTGGCAACTTCAAATGATATCTTAGGAGAATACGAAAAAGACATTAACTGTTGGTTTAAATAGACAAGATATCATAGCAATATCAATATTATTTACATTACTCAAAAGTTTTGTGACATGTTTAATGCGCTTTATGTGATATGTGGTGCTGTTAAACGCATAAGATATGCACATCAGGGACAAGTTTTGGACAAAGATTTAAGACCACCTGGACAAAATTATGCCATCGACGATACTCGACAGTAATGGGACAATTTTGGAACTGTTTGAAAAGTACCACTGAAGATTATTTGATATTTTGTAGAAAGTGACTTCACGCTTCTTGTCAAAACGGCGTTTCCATCATCTATTTGTCGTGATCCTCCTTGAGCTACGTAGGGGCTATATAACATCTATCACATTTTTCTTTCTGACAGCATTTAAGGGAAAGCGGCTCCGTCAAGAAAGTACAGGTTCGCTGCTTGAACAAACGACTACTCAAGTGCTTTCACATCACACGTTTGCCTTTGGACGAAATAATTATTAATCGAGATTTGACACCTAAGATGAGTTACAATAGTTAATGAATCGAGCACGTTTATCAGAAGTAAAACGTTGCAAAGTACCGTCAAAAATTTCAACGACTTTAACTGTTTTACCAAAGCACGTTAAAACAAACGCATGAACCTACGATGGGAAATGTTAAGAATGCTATGAAAAAGAGCAGAAAAACAAAACGTAGTAAAGAGGATGACATCCATAGCCACTGTATAGAAAATGAGAAGGAAACAAACTTCGTGTTAAAACACCATATGCAGCGTCATGTTACTACTTTCGGGTCATAAACTAAGTAACAGAAAGAAGCCGAGCCAACAAGTCTGTAAAACGTTTTAAAAAAAACAATTAAAATTTATATGTAATAAATGAAAGTTTGCAAGGAACTTAAATTCTTATGAACTGAATTCAAAATAACACCGAAGAAGTTATATTAAAGTCAAATAATAATGCAATTTTCCAGATAAATTTCAGATCCAAGAATATACCGGTCAACCAAAGTCCTGACCTTTCAAAAAGGCGTCATACATAACTCCTTTGAACTATTTACAATAGTTCCAAAACAATAATAAAATGTCCAATGTACACTTTTTGTTTCAATCGAATTATCTAAATGATTGTCTTTCGTCACAAATACCGAATTAAAACATAAACATGCCAAAAGACTTGTTGCTTAAACAAGAACATAAGAAATAAGAATAAGAAAACTGTCCAGTCCGAGCTTATATACATGCAAAAAATCGCCAACACGTGTCAGCGCATTACAGCGTGACATATCGCAAATTCCAACAACGCAAAAGAGAACTTATATGACAACTCATTCAACGGGACTTAATAGTATTCTTTTGAGAGAACATCTGACGGGGACCTGTCTAATGGGAAAAATATGAAAGCATCTATGTATAGATCAGAAGCATATTTAAGTTCTTTAGTATCTCAGTACAGAACATATGTACATAACAAGCTTCAAGCAACGATTAGCACTACAATTTAATGTCCTGAATGAAAATTACAAAACTTATAGATAAATATAACACGTCCTCTTTTTTTAGGGCTTCCCGATTATCTGTTGAGATGAAATGAAATTCTGAATCACAAATATAATACCAGCACCTTCTTCGGCAGAAGAGAAAGAAAAATAGAAGATAAGAAACAAAGAACACAAACAAGAACACGTGGACTATAGAAACACTTCATACCCATACACCTAGTGGTCGTCGAACACGGTAAAAATCGCAATTCATCATACTATACGAAAAACACAAATGTCGTTTCGAGCTGTGGGTGACTTATTTAACAGCAAGAACAACCACCTGGAAGATGTTGGTAAGCATGTGCTTTAATCATTCTCATACCGCTAGCAACTGTATCAAGAAGCTAAAAACAAAACTTGAAAGTCACTTATGCAACCCGTACATGAATGGTTACACGAACAATCCAAATATCGCATCGACGCTCATATTACACATCCCTAATTGCTAAATCGAGCTTTACAAAATGATGAGAGAAAAGAGCCAATTATTTTTCACTAGTAAAACTCCTGAAGCAAACATCATTTGCCAGGAAGTTTCCAAAGAACTTAAAAATAACATTTGTGAACATTTAATACATATCAAAATACTTTCAAATACATCCAAGTGTTGCCACATTTAATTAAAGCCTACAATCAACCGTAAAATGATAGCACCTGATGAGGTACAGAAGATGGGACATCTCAGAACACACTTGTATTGGTAATGATGATGTTTATGACATCGAAAGCAAAATCAAAAAGAAAAAACTATTCATTACACATGAGAATGAGTTCGCATTTGAAGAAACAAACTTTTAAGAAAGGATACTTACCTAACTGGACAATATAAATGCTTTATGTCACGGGACAAGTACTTGGACGCAAACCTATTATTTAAACATAATATCGAAGCATACTGGATCAACGAGAACATTAGGTGGGGGAAAATCTAATCCGTAAAATGAAGACTCGTTATAAAGGATATCGAAATACTATTACATCTCCATCTCAGATTTAATCTACTGAAAAATATTAAAGGTAACCATTGCGTTTGACTGTATGGAACATGTTTCTAAATATCAAATCATTTTTTACGGTCAAATTTTCGTTATGTATTGTGTCATTGGAGCAACGATTATAACTTCGAGTTTGCAAAAGGATAAAAACAATGCCAAAATGGGGTATTTTGCAACAGTTTGTATTGGTTTCCTTCTATCCAGCCGTTCGTTGAAATATGCCGAGAGTAACAGCCACAACACTAACTTCCACTCACAGTAACTCTTCCAATATCAGCATCAGCCATTTTCTGGAAACATTCTTCTAAGTGAAGTATTATTTTTTGACATTGCGTGTCTTCCTCGGCAATCAGAAATAACTAACTATAAATAATGAATTCAATACAGTATTACCTACTATCCTTACTATGAATTTGTTTCTGAAAAACAAATCATGTTGTTTTGCATCCATCCTAAGTCAATTCGAACAAAGGGACCACAAAGTTTAGTGGATGTTACTTTGGTACAAACCATTCATCCCCCTAAAATTTGCACATTAGTGGAATCATTAAAGGTTATTCCTCGAAATAATCAACGAACAAATTCAAAATACTTGGACAAAAATGGTCCTGTTTATTACGAATCCAAACACGAGCGAGTCCCTAAACATATATTCCATTGTAGTTCCTATGGTAAATTAGTTTATTACGCGAGATCTGGTCAACACAATTTCAACTACTTTTAGAGATCAAGATTGGCAAAGTATTGGATAAAATAAACCGAAGGGTACTGATGAGTGATATTGAATTTATCAGCATTGCGAACGGAATTATATCGACGCTGTTTAAAGCATTTTCTCCCAGTTACTTTGCTATTCCTACCAAAGACATCAACAGTAACGATTGATTCAACGAGCGATTCTACCATAGCTATTAGTTAAAAAAGACGTTTCTACAATCTCATTCTCTTCCTGTCAGTAAACCCTATTTGGACAGTGGCAATATTTTTGAAAATTGAAATCTTGGACAAAATAATATATTCTCTAATATAAGATTTCGAGTAAAATTCTCAGATGAATTGTAACAGATGTATCATGGTTACGGATGAGGTGCTTGACAACGAAGGCATAGATTAGGAGATATATTAAAGTCACCTGTCCGTATGATAACACCCATCCTAAGTAAAGTATATCTCCAAAGCGTACACATCAACCAGCTAAGTCTTAAACATGCTCTTTAGAAAGCTGTAACAATGAGTTATTCATACTGGAAAACAACTACTAGGTCACCAAGACACACCTATAAGTTCGCTTAATACACCAGATAAGCGCAATAATTCCTTATCTATACCTTGAGAATATTAAGACAAACCAGATGTTGACAATCTTTCATACCTACCAGACACGACCAGTAAACGAATAAAACAAATATTTCTCAGAGCGAATATTCTGGATTACTAAACAAATATTCTTATAAACATGATTCATCCAGATTTATGCAAATTTTCAAAGCCAGAACTAGATATATTTGCCATGCTGTATAGACATGAAGTCAAATATATGGATGTCTCATGCGTGTAGAAACCTGACGGTTTTGAATAGTTAAACGTCACAGCTTTGCCTCTATATGATGATGCTCATAATACTGGATTAAACGACAGCCAAAGGAAACTCAAACTCTGTCGTGATTTAGACATGATGGATTATTTAAACTTGGACATGTTAGTGCAAGACATCGAATAATATACACTCTACGTACAGGGTATGGAAACATTAGCTAAAGTGGGAAAAGACACCAGCCGACATCTGACCAAGACGACAGCCGTGTATCAAATATGACGAGTGGAACTTAGGACCTTCGTCATTGCCTCTGGATTGCGAAGGACAATAAACATTAATATTTTCCTATGTCAGTCGCCGAAATATTTATTGAAATTATTCATCAACAATACAGCTCTTAACGGAGATATCGACGAAAATCCCTTTTTCGAGCTGTAATACATGAACGTGTTCGAGAAAGAAGTCACGTCAGTTGGCTAGACGTTCTGTAAGACACCATTTGAAGATAACCTTGCCCAGAAAGATTACATGAGATCTTATTTTTCTATAAAGCCACAGGACAATTAGGTACCAGCAGTAGCCATGAAATTTCGATCCACGAGAAAACAGGCGAATATGCCTTGGTTACAAACGCTGGCATCAAGAGGGGACATTTCGACTCTTTCCAACCTGGTTAACTTCGTGTGGAACTTCAATCTGTGCTAGCTTTTGTGAACACGGTAACCGTCATTCTCTTTTCCGATTTAGTATTACATTTTAAACTGAACAGATTCAGAGGCGTAACAAAATAGGTACAGTCATGAGGTCACGATTGGCAGAAATAAGAGCAACATTCACTATTCAAGTGCACATTTACTCTCCTGGTTTGCTCGCAACATAACTGAAAGAATCACACTTCTGAGCCTCGAACATTGCTCTGGTTGTCAATCTATTTTCGTAGTGCGAAAGGCATCAATTTTGATGATATGTCAAGAAGAACAGTCCAAAACGTATCTGGAAAAGGCGTGGACACTCATGTCAGAAGGTGAGTTTATAAATAAAAGCGTCTTATAAAGGCACAAGTGACCATTCCTTAACTCCATTAGAAGTTAATGGAGTTACATAATCGAAACGAAATGCATTAAACGAAAAGGTCAATATATGCGGACTTCATAGCCTTCTGTTTTACAGCTTGTACATATCCTCATGGAATACAGTGGCGTTTACTGAAAATAAAATTGTGTTCGAGCTTATGTCTCCAACACTGATGACAGCCATGCCAGGAGTCCATCTTTATGATATGATGTTTCGAATTCAATTTAATGGTCATTAAATGTGTAAACAAATATGAATGGGTTTTTTCCACCTCAACTTTCTGAACCGGAAGGATGAGAGAGAGAGAGAGAGAGAGAGAGAGAGAGAGAGAGAGAGAGAGAGAGAGAGTTCAGGCTGTCTTAAAGACTCATATGTATGTATGTATGTATGTATGTATGTATGTATGTATGTATGTATGTATGTATGTATGTATGTATGTATGTTGATATGAAGTGTTGAATCATTAATGATATTATCATTTTTTGACAAGTTTCTTTTAAGCACAACTGACGCAGATGTACTTTAGAAATGTCATATAAAGTACAATGAAAGAGGAAATGTATACATATTATAGATATGATATCACGCCTCTCATGTTTATCATATATTGGTTGCAGCTGGCTTCAAGTCAGAAGGCTGTTACCTTAGTGATCAAATCAAACTTTATCAACGCACCTTACTGTTTAAAATACACGATTCCTAGCATTTCGCTAGAACGAAAAGGAACAAAAATATTACCAGCTCTGAACAGTAGGATATCGACGCTGTCCCACCATGTGACGACACGGATCCTGCAAGGAAACAATCAGGATGTGTTCCTGTCCATTTCTTTTCCTCGGAATCTCCAGCGCGTGTTGATATGGTAGCACTCGGGTGAAGTACTGACTGCACGTGCATCATCTCAAGATGAAAGGTCTCTCCATACGCCGGTACTGACAAGGTGATCGGTTGTTGCAATGAAGTTGAACGCTTAATTCTTCTCAATATTTTTGAATCTATGCTACGAAACAAACGAAAGATAGAAACACAGTAGTCATAAGGTCCTGTAACTGAACAAAAATCATTTAAATGTAATCAAATTATCAGTTTTCTTGTGTAAAGAAGACTAAGCTATATGGATGTCTCATATATTATTGATTTATGTTGTGATCAATCATTTCACAAACATTAGTGGGATGTCCAGTACACAGGACCGCTCCAGTGGCTTAATAGTTACTGCGTCTGCCGCGGATGCGGGAGGTGAGGTCGCGGGTTCCAACCCCAGTCGAGTCATACAAAACAAATTATAAAAATAGCACTCAGATGTGCCTCGCTAGGCGCTCAGCATTAGGATGTTAGTGTGGGAACTGGTCGACATGGTGTCAGGATAATTGACTTCTTGGGACATGATACTACGTGTCTGTAACATGATGCCCCAATGCTAGACATTACGATATAATGCAACACTGTAGACATCGTAACGATATCACTAGAACAAAAATATTAAAGCTGCTTCACAAATCAAATCAAACTCACACACGCTTTAGAACGTGTTGACTCTATTTGATGGCCGAACCCTATATAACAATATCGTTAGCAGAAATGCATATATATCGCGATTACTATTATTATTTTTATGAGTGTCTGGTTTCATAAATAAACTAACTAAACCTCTAAGCTACTGTACCTGTTCCATCTGGTGTAACGCAAAAAAAATGTTTTTAAATGGAACCCTCGATTCTCATAGCCTTACATGGCCGTATGTAAATGAACACAAGAAACATCTGTATCGAGGTCCTTAAACATAATATCTCATTTGACAGGCTCATGATAACTGTATCTACTTTGTTGTTGTTGGATTTTAAGCTATTTTTCAGCAGATGATAGGCTATGCATGGTAGCCAGTATTAATGGTGGAGGAAGAACCCGGGAAAACTTCGGGAAGGACCACAGACCCACGAGAAGCTACTGGCAAGCTGTCTCACATACCCACATTGGTCGAATCAGAGACTCGAACATACGCAGACAGAGGCAGAGATCTGTAATAGAGATCGCTTTAGACCACTCGCCCACTCAGTGCCCGATCTATTTTGTTAAAACGATATCAGAAGCATGAAGCGCACATCACATTACAGTAGTTTAAGGAAAAGAAATTGCGCCATGATTAATGTCAGTTCCGATATAAAGTTTAATACTTGCACTCACAAGAAAAGAATATAAAACTTATGGACAGATGAATGGGAGATATGGGAAGACCCTGACAGTTCATTATGTGTCCCCAGTCTGACATGTATTAACACCTGGTTGATTTATTACATACATTGATTTTAATACAATTAAAACATAGAACTTACGAGCTCTTAAAAATCTAAAATATATCCACCCCACCAAACCCAGCCTAAGATGAGGTACACATAATCCTAAACTGTTTGCACTATCATATATCAAAGAGCCCATATCAATCAAATTTCGCGTGTCTAGCTCTAATGGAAATTTTACGCGGTCTTGAATGCCTATAATAATACACCTATAATATAACTAAGGTTACCTTCCCTCTGCACGTCACTTGTTTTACACCTGATGATGATAATTCAGAATCTTTCATCAACTTTAAAATAATCACGGATCTGAAGTATAAAGGTGGACTCAGCTATTATATTACGCAGTGTGGTCCAAGAGACATTTTATATATATATATATATATATATATATATATATATATATATATATATATATATATATATATATATATATATATACTGTTTTCTCAATATTATCTACTTCATGAAAATATGAAAATATAGTTGGCGATTTATTTAGTCTGTTGTCCATTGGAAACTCGGCGATGGTCAACTAACACATGTTGTTCACGACCGAGAGTTCAGCCAAATGAAGTTGAACACACACACACACACACACACACACAACTTATGTAATGATTCTAGAAAGATACGAATGCTCCGCCAGATTGCGAACACCTGTATATCTTCTTAAAACCTACTCTTTTGTCAACATAATGAAACATTAGTTGGCGATTTATTTAGTCTGCTGTCCATTGGAAACTATATGATAGTTAACTATTCACGCACGAGAGTTTATCATGCTTTTGTAGTTCTTCCATGTTTAGGATTTAACTCGATTTATTCAGTACAAGTTAGGCTTTACATGGCGGCGAGTAAAACTGGTGGAGGAAGAACCCAGGGAAAACTCCAACGGTGACCATCAACCCATGGAATTTTCAATACAGCTTTTCCGCGTATCCACATAGGCTGTTGAGCATGTTAAATGGACGAACTAAATTATGACTCACATGTTTCCATTATCCAAGCGTTCCAGTCGTGATAGCTGAAAATCTTTCAATCCGGCTGATGGAAATAAGAAATAAAATGGTTTAATTTTTTAACTATTATTGGGCAAAAAAAGAGCTGGTAATACATTTTGCGAAGTGAGATAAAACCGTTGAATGTTAAATATGATAAAAACCGTTGAATGTTAAATATGATATATATATATATATATATATTAAATTATAAAACATATTAACATGTCGTTAATGAATTAACTAAGACTTAAGAAGAGATTATTTTTCATTTCTGTGTGTTATGAAAAGCTATGTTTACAAAATGTTTCAATCATAAAAAAAAACATATGGAAGAAAGAATTGTTATTACATTTCTATTACCACTGTCGTAAACATTCCGTGAATTACTCTATCTTGGGGTTAAAATAGACATTAAATGATTAAAGCATCCAATTAAACAACGATTTTGCTTGATTCATCTGAAGAAAAAACTCTAGCAAAATACAAAATTAAAACTGTGAAAGTCTTTAACTGAGACAAAGTATGGGTGTCTGCTAAATGAATACGGGTTGAAAGGTGACATACATATGATATTTATATTACTATATTTAGTTACCTTCTCGAAGTTTTCTAGACGAGATAAATTCTTCTATCTCATGACTGCCATCTGTATACTCCAAACCCTGCAGAAATAAACATTCACTTCATTTTCAGTCTGCCTTCATTTACTCACTTGTACATAAAAAAATGATCCAACACTGTACCCGCGTCATCATTGTTGTATTCTGCAGTCAGAAAAGCTAGACTGTTAATTGTTTTTGTTTGTTTGTTTTTCAACTTTGTTTCCTTCCAATGCAGTTGTCGGCATGCAATTTGAGCTGAATTTCATCAGAGTGTTTCTTGGCATCAGGGTAAACCAGCCCTTCTGAAAAGTGGGCGACATTGATCTGTTTTCTTACATTTTAAGACTTACTTGTTTACAGATTAATCCCAATGTTTTAATTTTAGTTTCATTGCAGACCTTAGCTGTTGGCTACGTGTTTTAGGAAACTGGTCTGGATATTGCTTTTCCTTGATATGGATCCACCACATAAAACTTTATCGAGCAGTGATCCCTTTATCGTGAATGAATGAGTTATTTATTTCTTAACGTCAGCATTAAACTTCCATGTTACTTTGAAATTTCTGCCATTGTATCATCATATATGTATATGGAACATGGTCGAGGTGATGAAAATGATCTATTTGTCTTACACTGATAATTGTATTCTTTGCAAAAGACAATATCACAGTGACAACATTGTGCCCATCTATCATTACATCCCATGGTTAATCATGCTATGTTCATGGATATTTGTATCGGTGTGCCTCGAATCATTAGGAACAAACATTACCCGATTCAAAGCAGTTTACAGTGACATACATACCAAACAATAATTACATAGTTATTTACAGTTTATGAAATTGTTAAACTTAGTTCCCTGACAATGATTCATGTGCAGACAAGATATATTGATGCAGTTTGGTCAGTGTGTTTTTCTATTCTAGGAGACCTTTACATAGCAAAACAGGTCACCGAGATCAACGTTTTATGCATACAAAATTTGTTATGTACAGCATTCGTTTTTGCTTGCATACTACGTCCTACACACACACACACACACACACTCACTCACTCTCTCTCTCTCTCTCTCTCTCTCTCTCTCTCTCTCTCTCTCTCTCTCTCTCTCTCTCTCTCTCTAATAAATGGAATGATAAATAGTTTGGCTTCTAAAAAGTGGTAATATCAGACAAATTGTATCGCGTACAGATATTTCGGTTCGTTTTTGAAAACATTTTTGAAAAGACAAGGTCCAAAAGGTCAGAATTATTTTGTCACATTATGGTTTACATCCTTATCTCCTACTGAAGTAACTGCTGTATGTGATGGTCATAAAGTTCATGATCATGACATATATAACAGAGTAAACTATGATTTAATTTAACCATCACTGCATGGTTTCCCTATTGCTAGATGTTGTTGTCAATAGGTCATATACATATATATATATATATATATATATATATATATATATATATATATATATATACAAACATAAATTAACGAAAGTTCTTTTGTTTTAATTTGCACGCTGTTGCTTACCCGAGTCACATACATTTAATAGTATCTCAGTGTATGATGTCCCGTATTATAGTATTCAGTTATGCAGCGATATTGATAGTGATTTGTTAGTTATCAAAGGGGAGGGGTACATAATGTCACAGTGCTGGATCCCATACGCGTATAAACCTTGCATACATTTAATGTAGACAGAATAACAGATCAGAATATCTTAGCTATTAGCTGTTATTGATTAAATGGCGATAGTTTAGCAGTCAGCTCTTTGTCTCCCATCCCTTAAATGTATGGAGAACGACGACTTAAACAAATCAGCATTGTGTAAATAAAACCTATATTTATTTTGGGTAATACGTTCAAGTGATAATAAACGACAACATATCCTCTTGCCATATTGAATAAAACATTTTTTTTTAAAATCATAAATTAGAAATCTGTAGAGTCTTTTCTGATGCGGAGGTTGTTGTCTGTAGTGCTCTACGTTCTTTAGTATTGCCAGCAGTCACGTGACATGCTGATTCTGGTCACAAGAGCTATGTATGATCTTTTTGTATTTGTACACCCAGCTAGAATGATTTGTAATAGAAGGGATGAATTGATGTCTTCATAATTAACAAATACTTATAAACGTTTAGTTTATTAAATAACTATATAGCCTGTGTTATGCAATAAACTGATGCTAATTTTGTTCAAAAAGAAATCTAGAAATATTACCTTCAGCAGACAGATAGAAATACGTACCAAAGATGCGGATATATGGCCTGAGACTAAAGCAATAAATGCCCAAAGGATAATCCTCACGACGGAGGACATTGTTTACAGCTGAATAAACTGCAAAGCAGCAATCTGTTGTTTTTTGTCCAAAACTGAAGAAAAGAAAGAAAAAAACTAGTAAATTACATGACACTTTTGACATATGAGAATCATTCTATATTGTATCTCAAGTCGTAAGCGAATTAAATGAAATCCATTCTTTCCAGAATACCACGGAATATCTGGCCTTATAGTATCTGAAATCATCACTACAATGTTGCTATAGAACTGATCAGGATAGCTTATGTTTCAACGCAAGTATTCACATCACGCACACGCTCCCTTTTAACTATGAAAATTAAGAAATGACTGAACTTTATTTTCAGTCAGAAATTTGTTAGTTTACGGAAAATATACCACATTAAATTATAGAGATTTAAATCTAAACCTCATTGTACTTAGTATCTCTATATTAAACATATGACTGTGGTTATGACTCATCCCATGAAAATGTATATACGGATATATGGGTGAAGATAGCCGTGGTTTCCAATGTATGACACAGGTTAGTCACATGATATATCCCTGATATATCCCTGACTAATGTTATATGCATAAACACCCATTAGAAGTAAGCAAGCAGAGGTAATGTATATTCAGCGATGTTTCTCATTTATGACCCAGAGGTGCCACGGCTACATCAGAGTGGAAATGACATGGACTGTTTATATCAATAACTGTATATACGGTAATTTGATGGGCATCGCAAAAGGTTACAAATTAGGACGATGTAACACAAATAGTCACAGGGCATGACGCCAAGGTAACTGTTAGCTTAAAAAATAAATTCAACTTTCAACTTACGCAATATTCCAAACATATCAGCATACTCCAAAGCAGCTGCGAAATGAACTCTATCCAACTAAGTATAAATAATGAAGTTAACTCTTGACTGCTACCATTATCAATTTACATGAGCGGAAGAGCCACTTAACTTAAAAAGATGTTCCCGAAACACTACGTACTGCACGTGACATCAATTATTTACGCCTACGACTGAGTCTTGTCTATTAATCTAATTATAGCGTGACAAACTGTTTAATATAAAAAAGAATATTTATCCATGAAAAGAAATCGGGAAAATGAATTTGGGAAGAGCATGGTGTGATAGTGTACAAGCGATATATTATTTTCTAAACAAATGTGACACTTACACTTACTCAATGCAAATACAAGAGCATTATAATGTGCTATATTTTATATGGCTATGTAACGATCGCTATATTATGACATTCTGTTCAGGCAGATCAGCACCGGATTAAGCACCGTGGAGGCCCATAGGCAGTCAAACTTTTGGGGCCCCAGACCCACGGTCACGGTCTCATGGGGGCCCCTGGGGGCCCCTTATGGGGCCCATAAAAGTCGCGCGGCCCATAGGCAGTTGCCTACTCTGCCTAATGGGTAATCAGGGACTGAGGCAGATATATAATAAACCATGACAATGAAATTTACATTTGTAAATATTCTCTTTCTTTGGTACTCATTCAACATCCAGGCGTTGTACTTCAGATAATCGCTGCAAATCATTGTTCATAGTCATATCAAGGTCAGTCCATTTATAAACCAAGGGAATAGCCAAATAAGTGATTCAGCTACGTTGAGATGATGAACATTTTATTGGTTCAACGCAGATATAACAAATCCATAGTAGCTAAGTGTGTTTGGATTCGTAACTTCCTGAAAGCAATACGTATGTCAAGAGAGTGGGTGTAACCTCATGATGATCAACATTCGTGACAACGAACCTTTCTCTATTTATCTGTCTATTACATGTTCAGACAAGTACATATATGTATAACCGAATACAGGAGTTCAGTCAATCGTTCATTTATAGAACTCTGGATAATCCAAGGCAAAACATTTGAAAGTCCGATACTCCATGTTTGGAAATCGAAAATCTCAGCAAATGTGACTTTAATTGAATCATGCAATACAGTGTCAATTGAACTTCCTAATTCATAAAAGCTTTTAATATTTTTTTCATGTGTGTTTTGTGTGTTTGATTAATACTTTTTTTTTTACATCGCTTTAATAATGTTTCAGTAGTATGGCTACATTGTCTTCAGTGTGCCAGCTTTAAGTGATGTCTAAGCATTGGGGTTATCATGCCGCAGACGTGAGGAATAATGTCCCACTCAGTAGCATTATCCTGACACGAAGCCGACTAATCCTAACAGTAACCTATCAATGCTGCGTGCCAAGCGAGGCACCCGTTAGTACCATTTTTCTAAGTTTTGATATGACTCGGACGGGGATCAAACTCACGACCTGAGGCGGAAGCTCTAACTAATAGGGCCACCGGAGCGGTGAAGAAAAAAAACTGTAAAAATAAAATAAAAAACATAATGAGGCCTAAGCTGTATTTAAATTAATAATTATTTAAAGTAATCGAAAAATTATAAATCTGATGAAATCATCACTGCTACAGACTTAGCGTTTTCTGGGTTCCCAAGCATTGCTGTCTTGTTAGTCCCTTTACAGTGCTGACAATAACATTTTCTGTCTTTCTACGTTATTTTGGAAACGTAAAGAATATTTGTCCCCATCATATTATGCTTTTCCAGTCGACAGCAGCACATGTTTTCAGCATCTAAACTGTATTGATAATATGCCTCTAGTCTCCTAATATTCTTTAGTGGTTACTAAGTTAATGCTGCACTGATGGAGACCGAAGCTGGCGTATCTACCTAAGGGAGAGTACTCTTATCACGAATTACCCAGATGTTTGGATTCATGAATACAATTTAAACATGGCTATGATTCGTGATTAGCCCTAGATCTGCCTTGGTATTTAAAAGTGAGCCAATCGTTGGATAGATTGAGAATCGTCTATATGAAGGGTGTCCTGTAGAAACATTTTGACTTTCTTCTTTTTTAGCAATGCTTGATAAATTATGAGAATATTCTTTATAGATTGGGACTCATAATTGTCAGTTGGTTTGTCCGTTTACTTTACCTGATTCACCAACTTCAAATTTCGCTCACGAAATTCCTTATTCTTCTACCTTATGTGATTCGAAAGATCACTATCTTTAAGGTCGGTATAATTTTGGTTCATTACTCTATGGCTATGGGGTTATTTACCACATCGTTCCAGAGTCTGATGCTGATAGTTTTGTCTGTCTTTAGCTGGCCCCGGGCCGGGGGATGACTCTACCGTACGGCTCACAACTAACTAGTCCCACTTAAAAACGTTTTAAACTAACAAATGTAGTCGTTATTCTAAACATTAACACTTGCATCATCGTTTCTGCCTTTCTTGATTGCACAAAGGTGCAATTCCAGTACATCACAGTTCCTTATATTCCCATATTTTCATCTCTAAGATGTCTTGAAATTTACATATGGCGCCTGTATAATAATAGTTTTGTAATGAGTGCCTTTTTAACCAAGACTAATATATTTTGTAGATAAAGAATAGCCTCACGAGAATATATTTCAATAAGTGGAAGCTACATCATCCTTACATATTACTTTCTAAACTTTGAATACATGAAAAAATCATTGCAACTGATCGCACCCACTTTAGTTAATAAGCAAAATAATAGCCATTCTATTTCTCAGCAGGAGAATTCTTCTAAGGGTGGAAAACCGCATCGTCTCCAAAACACGTAACGGATGGGTTAAGGACGGCCCAGTATTATCAAACAGATTCAGTTGACAAAGTCGTGCAACTAATATCCATAGCTTTGTGCGCAACGATTGTTGATTTTATATTTTATAATTATTTTACTTTTTATTTTGTGATTCTTATGTGAAGGCATGTGACAATTTTAAGTAAATTGTGTTATGATCAAGTGCTTTATTAACTTCCGTAAGAAATGACCAGAACTTGTTTGTTTGCTGCATTGAGCATGATTTAGGTAAGCGAATATCAAGTTGTGTAAGTCTTTTAGAAACAATCCTAATAAAACGACCTGCATGGCCAATAGTACCTGATGGGAAATACCGATGTGTGGGCTCGAAAAGCGTACTAAAATCCCATCCAAATGTGACAAATAAAGAAAACGCATATAATTGTGATATTGCATCTGATAGACAGATAGAGCACCTGACAACCACATTCATCTTTAGGCCTTCAAGGGTGGTTTAGCTAAGCTCGGCGAAACCAGTCTAAACGGAATGGAGAAGGGATGAGAAGCGAGTTTCCGGCGCCTCAAACCCACACGCATTGGCAGATGGGGCTCGTTAACCTTGGATGATCGCCCATCATCTACGCCACACTCACACCTGCCATATATGATCGTCGCAGTGCTCACCTGGAACACAAACAACGATACCCCTGCCAGAGGATTCCACAGACATACAGGTCTACCAGAAGCAAAGTGCAGATAACCTCTGAGTGCATCACATAATACTGGCTTCAGTGAGAAATTAAGTCTGCTTTGCCCTCAGCCATTCATGTCATTAGTCGGCGTAGGCTTCGAGACCGGAAACGAGCAATTATACCATACCAGTGCTATTACCCCAGATAGATTTTAAAGAGACCACCGGTATCCGATCAGAACTAAGTCAAATTTTGGGTGGACTTATCACGTAGACAGATCTGAAAGCAAGTTTAAAAAAAAGACGTCACGTACTCCGACGGCAAAGTGGGAACTCATAAAAAGAGATGGAAAAGGAATTCTAGAAAGCGCGGAAAAAGTTTGGAGCAAGGGATTCTGAGGAAACATTCCGGGTGGGATAGAGCGCCACCCGAAGATTAGAGAGAGGATAAGGCGTGAAGGCAAGAAGAACATGTAGCTTTGTGAAGGCACAGGGCCGGGAGAACAGGCGAAAGCGCAAAGCATAATGCAAGTACCGAACATGATGCAAGGCGAAAGTTACAGATAAGTAACAAAGAAAGGACACTAAATGGAAATACTTTCAACTTTAACTTCCCGTGATGAAATACCTGGCATTTTGAACAGGTCATGTATTGATTGGAAGCAATTGCATAGCAATGAAATATTGTCCCATAATTGTTGAATACCGTGGTACAGTTTCTTAAATTGTTATATTTTCACCTTATCATTTTTTATATTTTAAACTCTTAGACAGTCGGCCTTGGTGATTGTAAGCTCGGATCTATTACATCTTTTAATTATCCGTTCTTCTTTGGTGTTAGCAATAATTCCGTTGGGGGTAAGTGACAGCATGCATGTATAGATGGATGGATGTATGTCTGTATGCTGAGACATCATACATGACGCTTGCTCTTATATTCTGCTGTATACAGTCCTGCTACATTGCCTCTTACTAATATCCTTTTGTTGTCCCTTCATATTTCACCGGGTAAACGAAATAGATTGCACGAAAAGGCAGCCATATCGATTCCGGCCTTACTCGAAGGCCAGAGTTTTAATTTTTTAAAATTATAAATAAAAGATAAAATCCACCTCACCCAATGCAACCCCTTGTTTTGTGAAGACTTACCTCCTTATACCGTATAATGTTGATTATGTCTTAGAATGCTCAAAACATATGGCTCGTTCTCTTGATTCTCTTGTTGCTGTATGAATATTTGTGTAAATCTTTGTGAATGCGATTCGCATTAGTTCTGGAATAGCCGTTTAGCCTTTTATAGTCCCAACAACAGTACTACACCGATCGATCCACTTAAGCACTGGCATTTGATATTGGATCTGGTTCCAACGCAACACATGACTAGAAATGAAAATTATAATGGTTTGTCATATTTATTTTTATATATATATATATATATATATATATATATATATATATATATATATATATATATATATATATATATATATATATATAAACTCGGGGGGGGGGGGCGCGTGCGTGCGTGTCTCTGTGTGTGTGTGTGTGTGTGTGTGTGTGTGTGTTACTACTGTCCAATGAAAAATATTGGCTGCTTTAACAGTTCATGGTTTGAAAGCAATAGGGTGATTGCCTTGAGAATAATATTTCTTTGGATAAAATTGTTTTCTTATAGAATTGTTTATAGAGTTGAATTTTTTGCAAATTTGCTATCAACAAAGAACACAAATACATTAACATAAGAAACCGAAAATAAATTATTCAATATCTGATTTAAAACTAGTATATTATTTGTGAGACTCTAAATGTACATGAAAAACAAATCTTTTATATAAAATGTTCTGTACAGCATTAACACATATACTTTACCGTGTCTTCCCGTCAAGTTCTATCCGTTGTGTACCTCGCCGTATTGATTCCAACTAACCCTTTAGCCGCATACTGACAGCTTTTTTCTTGCTAACTCGTAGCAGTTGTGACCGATTCTGAAATCTTCATACAGTGTGATGTATTACAGTAACCAAACCACTCAGAAATAAACTAGCGAAAACGAGCGCTTTTCTGCTTACGTTATTTTGTGAAGCAAAGATACCATGAAGAGCTCGTGGAAAAAGTTATTAGTGCTTCATGCTGTTATCGAGCAATGAAATCCATCTCCTTTGAAACAGTAAGCTCGCCCTACTTAAATAATATAGAAATAGGCGAATGAAGATGATTCATAAGTGAAGATAATATACGTATTTTGTTGGAATCCTTATTGCACTTTCTAAATATCAATTCATTTAGAATAGTTGTAGGAACCGCTCTGGTGGCCTAGTTGTTAGAGCGTCCGCCGCGGAAGTGGGAGGTCGTGGATTCGAACCCCGGCCGAGTCATACCAAAGACTTACAAAAATGGTACGAACAGCTACCTCGCTTGGCGTTCAGCATTAAGAGGTTAGTGTTAGGACTGGTCGGCCTGGTGTCAGGATAATGTGACTGGGTGGGACATCATGCAACGTGTCTGCCGCATGATGCCCTAGTGCTAGATATCACTATATATATATATATATATATATATATATATATATATATATATATATATATATATATATATATATATATATATATATATATGTATATAACTCTTTGTATTTCGTTAATTATTAATCCATAATATTAAGTTTTATTTCGGTTTGATACGTTATACGTTATTGGACTTAAAGGGGTGTAGACTGGGTGGAGTGTATCGTAATTGCTTAATATCGTTGGATCACCTGTAAGGTACATTTATAAAATGTCACTGTGAATCACGCGGGTTTGTTTACCACAGTATTACCCAAAAGGTACCGCCATGTTGCAACAGTGATTAGGATAAGCTTGTGTGTTAAGGTACACTGTCTACAACTTTATTTAATATTTTTTCATAACATTTTTTCAGTGGGTCCAATTCAGACCGGGTGAAAGGGCGAAAGTGCAGCTTGGGGAGCGAGGAATATCAGGAAATTAACAAGCGTTGTGCTTAGGAATTATCACATAACTGTCTCCTGAGAAAAGAGCTTTTAATATTAGAGACAGACGTACAGACAGACAGAAAAAGGGAAAGAGAGACTGATATATAGATACATGTGTGTGTGTGTGTGTGTGTGTGTGTGTGTGTGTGTGTGTGTGTGTGTTGTGGCGCAGACCAGAATCAAGAATTGGTGACAAACGGACATTCCTGAAAACGGTGTAATTTACAATCACAAATGGAATCACTTGGAATTTATTTTTCTTTGGAACTGGATACACCGTATTTTTCTTGTAAAGAATACTTAAAAGTACTTTCTTTTCAAAATTGCATGAAAGTAAAGAACGTGTAAATTTAAACGTGAATGACGACGTGAAAATTTATTCTTTTTTTAACACTACGTATGACATGTCCTTAAAATCAAAACAACGACACTGTATTTAATTCTATAGTAACGCTATGCTAGTTTTAAGATATGTTGCTTTTCTATTTTTGTTTGTTTGTTGTTGTTGTTGAAGTTGTTTCATTTTATGAAGGTTTGTTATAGTTCCAAACAGCTAAACTTTAAACCTGATATGAGATATGGAACGTTAAACATTTGGATCCTGTTTTTCGACTTTGAAACTGCGGTTTCACCAGTTTTTAAATTAGGCATGAAAAATTAAATAAGCACCAATATGATATATGGAGCCTTTTGCTTCCTTAAAATTGGATAAGATCTTTTCATATTTTTGTAGAGAATTGCATTGTGGATGATGGGTTGTTTTGTTGGATTGTTTTCGTATTTTTTGTGGAGAATTACATTGTGGGTGGTGGGATGTTTTGTGGGATATTTTGTTTGGGGGTTTTATCGTGGGTTTTTTGTTGTAGTGGAGAATTGCATTGTTGGTGTTGGGTTGTTTTGTTGGGATTTCTTTCGTATTTTTATGTGACTAAATATTTCAATTAAACGTCTTTCATAAAACGTGCTCTGATGCACACAAGACCTGCTGAAGTGTTCCTGATATTTACATAATATCATGCACAATATTTATACCTGTTGCTGTATAAATTATGATTCCAAACTATCACTGTATTTCCTTTATAGGAGACAGCAATTCCATTCAGAACTGTACCCATAAAAAATAGATTGGTGAAGCCAGAGTTTTCCTGTGGGATTTCTAGAATAGTCATATATATATATATATATATATATATATATATATATATATATATATATATATATATATATATATATATATATATATATATATATATATATATATATATATATATATATATGATATTGCATTTCCTAAATCCTCTCTTTGACAGGTTATTTGACTCGCAAACAATATTTCTTTTCTGGATGAGGTCAACCAGAACTCTTATATTTGTCAACTGCATTTTAAATGTTTGAGATGTTATCTTATTTCTCCACTGACTGGAACGACTAAATTAATTCAATGATTATGACCTAATATACCATTTGAATAAAATAAATGAAAGAATGTAATTGAACGTGTGATTTCATGTTTAAATACAGTACTTAACGTAATACCTTTATAATTATGTATATTTATTATGCGTCTGGAAATTACAGAAAGTTCTCAGCTATATGAGATGAAGTTGATCTAATCAGGAGATATGTTGAGACAAGGAGCGGGTCTACTCAAGGGATAAGATTGGACAATAATTTATATCGTTTAAGTAAGCAGACATTATAATTGCTGGATCATTATAATCAAACGTAAATATGCCTTTTATTATAGTTTACATCTGTTTAATTGGATGATTCATTTTTATTTCAGTCTGACAGACAAAGAAATACTTAGTTCATTCCTATTTCCAGAGGTACGTACATCGTTCCAATTATATAGAATTATTCAGAAATATCATTTCGCAGAAGAGGCTACGGTACCGTACAAAGGACGTAACTGCATTTGTTTTGTTGATTTTTTAAAATATAAATAGACTTACAATAGTTTTTTAATTTTACCATATGTACTCGCTTATGAGAAGAGTACAATTGCAAATTGCACATACCCAAATTTACCATCGCATAATGTGCGTAGGTTATCAAATGTTTGGCTCTTTCAGTTTGATAACCTTTATATATGTTATCGAACGTTTGGATTGCACCTAATAGTATATGTCTGTAGTTTTTGTATTGAGTGGGATAAATATAATCTATCTCGTGTACTACTTACTGATCATGTCTAGATGTGGAACTAGTGTCATTTATTTGTAATGTTGCAACAAGAAAATAACTAACTAACTAAATAAATAACTAAATAAATAAATAAATGAATAAATAAATAATGTGCGCCCTCGCTCCTTATAACTCAGTACTATGTAAATATGGTTCAACACAATCTTAATGTGACGGATACCAATAATGTCAAAGTATTATGCATGTGTGAGATGTTATATGCATGTGTGAGATGTAAAGTAATATGCAGTGTGAGATGTAAAGTAATATGCATGTGTGAGATGTAAAGTTATATGCGTGTGTGAGATGTAATATGCTTGTGTGAGATATAATATGCATGTGTGAGATGCAATATGCATGTGTGAGATGTAATACGCATGTGTGAGATGTAATATGCATATGTGAGATGTTAACCTTATCGTTTAGGAAAGAGATGTTCTGGGTCTGCGTGGGCCACTCTTATAACGTCGCTCTGTGTTTACTGATTTTCATGTTCAATAAATAAATCAAACATTTTATTTACATGCTTCGATGGTTCTCATCATTATAACAATATATGGTAATAAATCACATGGTGTATGATAGTTATAAATTATGATTCATTTAATTTATTCATTCAAATGTAGCTAACTATCACTTTCATGCTATCAAGATATGATTGTGTTTCCTGTTTTAAACCTAACAGCAAATAGAAACTCATAACAACGTTAAAATTGACAATGTAATACATCCATGTGAAAGATGTATATGTAAGAATCTAAATGATGGATTGCACATGCTTAAACATAAAGTTGATATGTATTTACTTTAATAACCTTGATTTACAAACCAGACACGAATACAAATTCGATGCAGTTTTATGAAGCCATGTTATTATTGTTCTGTAAGACTGAGACGTGTGTTGGCATACTTGTATACCCAGTGGAGTGGTGGAATATCACAAATCACGTTATTTCTTTCTTCTGTGGAAACGTTTACCACAAGTTGGGATTCAGTATTTCTTGTAGATTTTCAAGCTACAGGTTAAGTTCAGGCAACTACAGATTAAAGGCCAAAACATTTCGAGAACCTTTCTGCTTTAATGTGAGTCTCGACTTTGTCTGTCTGTCTGTTTCTCTGTCTGTCTGTCTCATTTATATCGTTCAAATGGAACTGAGAGAAAATTCTAGGACTATTAATACAAAATACGTCTATTTATGATTCATCTTCTCTCGACTTTTTCCATATTATAGGGCGTGCTTACTGTGTGAAAGAATTTCACAGCTTGATAATCACATACAGCACGTTATTTTTTCCCACGACCTCTTCAAGGTATCTTCGCTTCAATAAATAAGGTAAACATGCCAGCGCTCGTTTTCGTTAGTTTGGTCTGAGTGGTTTGTTTATTGTAAAAAAGAAAAGGCACTATAAATGATTTCACAATCGAGCAATACCGCTGCAAGTTAGCAAAGTTGTCAGTTTGCGTCTAAAATTGGTAGTTGAATCGAGACAGCGAGGTACACAACGGATAGAACTTGACGGGCAGACACGGTAAAGTCACCGCGTTCAAAAGAACATGGTATATAAATGACATTTTTTCATGTAAAATTTGGAGTCTCATATAAATATAATATTATAAAATCAGATCTTGGATAATTCCATTTTGTTTTTGTATGAGCGTGTGTGTTTTTTCTGCATAGCAAATTTGCAAGAATTTCAACCCGAAATTAGGACTATGAGACAACAGTTTGACCCCAAGAAATTATATTCTAACCAAATTACTTTAAAACTAGTGGGTTTTTTTAGGGTTTAACGCCATTTTTTTTTTCAGCACAAGATAGGCTATACATGGTGGCCAGTATTAATGGTTGAAGAAAAACCCGGAAAGAACCATCAACCCACGAGAAGCTACTGGCAAGCTTTCTCACATAACTACATTAGCCGAATCTTAGACTCGAACCCACGCAGACAGAGGTGAGATGGCAGTGATCCGTAACGGACAGCGCTTTAGACCACTCGGCCACTCGGGGCCCCTTTAAAACTAGTAAATGCTCTACCAGCGAGAATTCCGCATTGGACAGTAGTAACACACACACACACACACACACACACACACACACACATACACACACACACACACATATATATATATATATATATATATATATATATATATATATATATATATATACATATACACATGCATACATACATACATATATACATATATATGTATATATATATGTGTGTGTATATATATATATATATATATATATATATATATATATATATATATATATATATATATATATATATATATATCATTATCCTTTGCATTTCTAATTAAGTACTGCGCTGGAGCCAGTACCCATATGAAATGTCAGTACTTAAGAGGATCGATCGATGTAGCACTGAGCTGAAGGGACTATAAAAGGCTAAACAGATATTCCAGAACTAATGCAAATCCCATTCACAAGATTCATACAGCAGCAACAAACCAAGACAACGAGCGGTAGGCATTTTGAACATTCTAACGTGACAATCATAATCTACATTATACGATATAAAGAGGTAAGTCTTCACCAAACAATGGGTTATATGGTGGTGTGGATTGGGTGATGCATCTATTGTTTTAATTAAAAGTAAAATTCTGGCCTCAAAGTATCACCGAAAAAGTCATGACTGCCTTTACTTGCAAGGTTTTTCTTTTCTCAGGGTGAAAACTGCAGGGAAAACGAAAGGATCCTACTAAGAGGCATTGTAGCGCACTGGAATCTAGATACAACATAATATGAGAGGAAACAACATATATAGTTCCTCAAGAAACATACATACATACATACATACATACATACATACATACATACATACATACATACATACATACATACATACATACATACATACATACATACATACATACATACATACATACACACACAGACAGACAGACACACTGACAGACATAGTTTTAATATATCTCCAACACCATTGTCATATGTGCGCATCACTTTAAAAATTCGTGTGCAACTTACCGGTATGTGATATTAGACTACTGCTAAGTTAAATATTTAGCTTTTGTTGTTCGTGCACATATTTATCATTTTCATATAAGCATCCTGTCGCAATACTTTATTTGTACACAGTGCCCCTGGTGGCGATTTTGATCTATGGCGCTCGCCTTCACGGATGATTCTTTTCTTGGTTTATCTTAGTGTTGGTCAGAGTCTTGGCTTGACCAGTTTTGATAATTGCTACATATAGGTCGATTGCTTTTTTTACATGTGCTTGTCTTCCATCAAATATACTGCGGCGTGTTCCTCTGTTAACTACTTCCACAACTTGCATATGTCATGTGTATATAACATTTTATGTAGCACGTACCTTACTACCGAGGGAATATAAAAAATATATAAAAAACTTGCGTGATGCTGTCTTGAGGTCTGTTTTACCTATACATGTATATCCAAAGATCTCAAGACAAGACTCGTTCTCACCTAAGGTGTTCTTTCAACGCACCATGGACGCAAATAATTTATTCTAATAAGCTAACGACCACACGTTCAAGAGATTCTAATCTCACAATTGTATGGGTTTCATTTTTCATGCGTCACATTTGGATAGTTTAGGCAACACAACGGTTTTTCATATCAAGCACTAAAGAAAATGCAGGTCGTTATTATGTACAGTTTCTCTAACTAGATAATTAATTACCTAAATCATGCCTAAAGCATCAAACAGCGAACTTCGCGCCAGTTCTTACGGAAGTTAATAAGGCAAATGCTCTATCGGAAATAATTTTCTCACAATGGACATCTGGCTTCAGATAAGAATCTCAAAATAAAAAAATCAAATAACAAAATATAAATCAACAATCGTTGCTCAGGAAACTGTGTATTATTTGTTCACCTGTCTGGAAGATTAACGACAGATTATCAACATTGTTACTGTAAGAACAGTGTAAATGATGAAAATGTTGTGCTCTTTTGGTTGGAAAAATCACAATATGATGGAGAATTTGTTTTATTTTTTATGTTTCCAAACGACAGAAAATATCGTTGTCAGCACTGTAAACGGGCTAACCATAAGGCAAACATTGGAAACCAACTAAACGCTCATTCTTTTGCAGAGAACAATGCATCACAATTATTTTATTATTCTTTTATAATCATTAATTTAATACAGTATTGACTTCTATATGTTTTTATTTTTACAATTTATTCCATAAATAGGCATAACATGGTGGGTGAGTGGGTTGAATTATAAAAAAGTCAAATAACAGCAAAAATCATAGATCCGAATAAAACCATCATTACTTATGCTACTTAGCACAAATGCTAAATATAGGAGTATTTCCTTTAATTTGCATGAACTGTGAAGTTATTTACTTTTCAAAATCACAATATGAGATTATATCATGAAATAATGTTCATTTGATCGTACCGACACACACATACCTGCAAATAAACATACAAATCAAATACTGTCTAACCTTTCTAGCTTGCTGTAAGGAAATAACTGCACTTTCTATTGAAATAAGTATGATTAAGTTTTTGTGAGCTTCAGTTGTTCAATTGTTCAAGAATGTGGCTATTAATATATGTTATTTTAAGTCACTTTTGCAACAGAATGGCAGTTTTAGTAAGGAAGTGTACTGTATTCATATAAGAACTAAAATTCATCCACGAATCCTCTGCAACTAATGACCAAACTTTATTAACACAACACGTATTCTAGAACCCATGCACCATTATAACATGTTTCTGTTCAGTGCAATAGACGGGATATTCTAAACAGGTTTTAGAAAGAGACAGCCGAGCTTCCGATCCCTGTCATATAGTCACTCTTCAAAGGGAAACGTTATATGACGTAGTTCAGAGATTCTGACTGAAGAAACAAATGTTGTCGTAGGAAATATTTTGAACATTTCTTGGAAATTTTAGCCATTTAAATTGACAATCTTGGTCAAAATGTTTTAGTTAGAAATTTCCTGAGAGAGGGAGGTTTGGCTCCGGTGGGGGGGAAGCCTAAGAAAGAATAGGGAAGGAGCAGGTGTATGTCGTGTGAGGAAGATAAGGTTTAATGCCGGATGCACACGTTTGAAACTTAGCAGCATCTGTTTTGTTTGTTTGCTAGATGCAACTTGTTACTATGACCAGGTTCCATATTATGGAAATGTGTTAATGCTAGAGTTGTTATGCAATTTATCTTATTCAGTTTAATGGCAATGTGTGATGCCTGCGTTGCTACGCAATTTAGATTTTAATTATACAGTTATTAGTTCATTGGCATAAGTCATTACCTGCGACCCAAATGTTCATATGTGCAAGATTTATAGGGTTTATGAATAAATATCAAAAACTTTCCTTTGTCTGTTAGGACGATACTGACTATCGTGAGTAAACGATAACTACCTATTATATTTGCTTTTGTAATGGTTAAATCATCTGGAAGTGAGTAAGGATATGTGAATTTGATGCAATATTAATCGAACATATAGTAGCATAGGTACATTTTCGATAGATAAGTCACGTGGCAATTTAGGGCAATGTACTACCGTAAGTAGACTTTGCGCAGTTGCTGAATGGAATGTATTCTGCGTAACATAAATTAAGTGATTTCATATACATTTATAAAGTGGTACATATGGAGATTTAGGGATGATTGACACACAAAAAATTAAGAAAATAGGACTCGATAGTCCGGAGACTGAGTCTGAAAAAAAATGGGAGAAGTGACGAGCGAGGGCCGAAAGAGGAAGGTGACGACTAGAGAGTAAAATTTAGGAAGTCATTGAAGGATGAAACAGTCGGAAAGGAAAGACTGTTCAAAATAGGAACGCTGGAACACAGTCAATGGGAAGGTGATACAATCAGTCATGGACATTGCGCTCTTTTCACCACTCATTATGATGATGTAATGTATCCAAATTAGACTGCTAATAAAACCTGTTGATATCATTTAAGTTGAAATTAAATTACCACTATTAATTTATTTGTTATTTTTCTTGTCTAAGGTGGCTCATAATGTAACATTTCTTCCCAATAGTTTTATGTTGATATTCACTCACACTGTGTCATAATATCGACGGAGATCATTCTAAGTCGTAACCCGAGAGAGTTGCTATATATTGCGGATAAAAATGGACTGAGGTTCAGGTCACGAAATCTATTTTATTCTGACATTATATTTGAAAGAAGCCTTATATGCTTATATTCAATGTGACGTAACATTTCCTCATATCGTCTCCTCCTCGTCACACTTCGTCACATAAATTGTACCTACCTCCCCAATCATCTGCGTCACGCCTTATGTGAACGACACATTATCCGACTTGTGACAGGAAAATTACTAAATCAATCGAACGGATACAGTATCAGAAGACAAACTTTATCGTAAACGAGACAGGAGGAAACTTATCTACTTCTTGATGGTGAAAGAAACGAATATGGAATACTTTACAGCAATCGGATATAATAAACGGATTATCGGCGAATATTAGATCAGACAAACGCACCAGCACTGGGCATCAACACACCAAAGCTCATGTAACCAGCGGAGAAAAGTATTACGGAGCAATTCTAGGTCACTTTAATATAAAAAAATTACAATGTATATTTATGCTTCGAATTTACCTTTAATTGTACGTGTCATAATAGTATTCGTTTGCTAAACATGGGTTGCATTGGACTAGGATTTTCATATTTCTTTGAGGGTTATATAGATGATTTTAGCTTTACATGTTGAAAAGATATCTCATTAGAAATTCAGATCGTGTGACCGTATTTGTCATGAAAAAGCAAAAGGTATAAAATCTATAGTATAGTGTCAAGAAGTGTAAACGTTGTATAGTGTTGTGTCGTCATGCATAATTTATTTTTAAATTTACCTAATAATATCAGAATGATGGTTTATATATTATATATCGAACCTAAGTACATGTATATATTAAAAATATGGTACAGCAACAGACGATGACAAGTCTACAATTAACGCACTGATTGATTTTGTGATAAACTTGAAACACTAAAATCAGATTTCCCAAGAACTGGTCTTAAAGTATAAATATATCAGACATTTAAAAATGGTAACATGATAGGTCCTAACTATTATTGGGGGCATCATCATCATCATCATCATCATCATCATCATCATCATCATCGTCGTCGTCGTCGTCGTCGTCGTCATCATCATTCTCTTGACCTAGTGGGTCGTTGATGCACTGTGCTGCTGAACATGTGCCAATGCCTGTGTCTTCGAAAAACTTTTCCTGTCCATTCTGTGATGTTGGCAGACCACTTTTTTCTCGGTCTACCTCTCCTTCTGCCACCCTGGATAAAGCCCTGAAGTACTGTTGTGGATAGACTGTTGGCTCTAGTGGCATGGCCATACCATTTCAGCTTTCTATTTTTAACAGTGGTGAGGAGGTCTTCATAATGGCATACTTTGTGCCTGATGGTGCTACGCACTTCGTCATTTGTTATGTGGTCCATGTAGCAGATGCCGAGGATGGTTCTGTAGAATCTCATCTCAAGTGCCTGGATTCTTTGTTGTAGATCTGCCATCAGGGTCCAGGCTTTACATGAATACAAAAAGATTGAGATGACTATAGCTCTCATTAGTCTGAATTTGGTTTTCAGACATATTGCCTTGTCGCTCCAGATGGGTCTTAGCTGAAACAATGCTGCCGTTGTTTGTGCTGCTCGTGACAAAAGTTCTGTTCTTGATGCCTCTTCGGTGATTAGAGAAGCAAACTATTTGAACTGGCTCACTGTTTCCAGTTCCGATCCTCTGACGTTAATCTTCTTTGAGATTTGTTTGCCACTATTTGTCATCAGCTTTGTCCTTACGGCGCTTATCTCCATGTCAAATGTGGAAAATGTTTCATCCAGGATCTTCACTACGGTGGCAAGCTCGTCTTCACTGTCTGTAAGCCCATCAATGTCGTCTGCAAAGCGTAGGTAGGTGACGTTACGCCCTCCACTGATGACTGTCCCACAGTGGTTTTCCAGGAATTCGCTCTTGCTGTGCTCTAAATAAACATGCGAGAGTGACAGTCCCCCACACAACCTTGAGCAATTATTGCACTGGTCGCCTTGGCATACAGGTGCTTGATGGTATTGGTCAATTTTTGATCCATGTTGTACTTCTTCATTGTGGCATACAATGCATCAAGCCACACTCTGTCAAGCCTTTCTGAAATCTATTAATACGTGACAGATGCAGAGGCGTAGCGATGATATTTTGCGCCCTGGGACAAACTATAAAATTGGCGCCCCAGCGATCATGTGACAAATTTATTACCCTTGTTTTCTTATTATAATGTAATGTTGCAAGCCTCATTTTAGCGCCCCTGTACCTTGGCGCCCGGGGACATATGTACCCCTCCCCCCCGCACCCCCACCCCACCCCCTCGCTACGCCTCTGGACAGATGTCTTGTTGATGTTGCGAGAACGTTTCACACAGAACCCGAAGATTAAATATGTATTCGGTTGTGCTTCTTCCACTCCGGAACCCTGAATGTTCTTCAGCGATAATTTCTTCTCCTTGTGGGTTCAGTCTGTTTAAGATGATCTTCAGCATCACCTTACTACTTAGCGGATCAAACTGATAGTTCTGTAATTTTGGCACAGCTAAAAATTGCCTTTTTGGGGAGTGTTATAAGCAGTGACTGGGTCCACTGTGTTGGTCATTCGCCTATCTGCCAGATCTTGTTGTAGATTTTTGTTAGTAGCTCAATAGGGGCATAGTCTATAATTAACACAATTGTGTTAAATAGTCAACGGTTGTATAGATTGGCAGAAAGCAATAATGTAATGGGTGAGTTTCAGACTGACTTTACTGTAAATGTGATAATATATTCAGTCTGCGTGAAAATTGCTCAGAAGTTTATATGTAAATCTGTTGGTAGGATTTTATGCTTGTTATTTTTTTAAACGCTTTCGATGGTGTACAATATACAAAGTGATGGCATTCTCTTGTACATAAAAGTATTAAAGTACAAGCTTTTAAGAAATTGTATTATTGTTTGAACAGCCTTTACTATTATATATATATATATATATATATATATATATATATATATATATATATATATATATATATATATATATATATTAAACATTGCACTGTTGTCTGTTTGTTTGTGTATTTGCGTCTGTGAGTGATTGGATTTTAACATTTAACGTTTTCATTAGTGTTCTCCTCATTCCAAAATGGTTTGATATTAATATTTACCGCATATACTCTCTTATAAGACTAATTAATTGTAAAAGCCACATACCCAGATCTGCCGTCGCATAATGCGCTGGCAAATATGGTTATATGCAGCTTTTCAGGGGTAATCAATAGAATATTCAACATTGACTTTGTTCTGCAGGGACATTATTCTACGCAGTTCATGACCTCTGTTTTTCTCACTTTGACTTTACTTCTAAGCGAGTATATACGGGATTAATTAATGGGTGTTGTGGTTGTGCTGTACATTCAGAACATACCGATTCTGAAGCATATTAAATTGTAGGCAGCTAATGACACTCTTTTGCAGATAATCATACATACATACAATATACTCTTACACATAAAGTTGCACGTATGCCCTGTACTGACAATTGTTATCAAAATCAGCGCCGGATTAAGCACCGTGGAGGCTGCATTATACATTCATTTACTTGCCTGAGTCTAGATAGATAAATAGAGAAAGGTTCGTCGACACAAACGCTGATCATCATGCGGTTCCACACACACACACACACACACACACAACTGCTGTTAATTTAATCTGATACTTTTGTCGTGAGACTCGTGACCCAGTAAGATATTCATCAACTCAAGGCATTGACTGAATCACATATTTGGTCGTCCTCTTTGTTTAGAAATGGACTGGTCATGTTACTAATATGTGTATATAGCACTGCTGGGAGATTCTAACCTGAAACGCTAGGATGTTGAATGACTTAAAACAAAGGGGATACATAAAGTCAGTAATTTCATATTCAAGGTTTGTTAAATACCTTGCTGAATCGCATGTCCTTAGTTAACGATGGTTACATAATCATATGCATATATAGCTAATTATAATGCTTCTGAATAAGCCTTGATTATGTGTCAAATTAGTTTGAGAAAAGACAATATCAGTTGAAAGCGGTCTCACATTCCTCTTCCTAATGTATTTGCTTGTCTTATTTTCTTTCGGAACATTTCTGTGAATCGCTTTTCTTTCGCTACATTCAGATATTTTATGCAAGACATGCAAAGCTGACTCAGTAGTTTGCGTAAACTAATTGTTACCATGTTTTTTTGGTGCGAATGTATCTTAAAGTATACTAAAGAACTGCTGACACGTGCAGTACGTTATGTTCAGGAATGTGGAATACTTCTTGAGTTAAGTGGCTTTCCCTCTCAAGGTCGAACGGGTTCAGATTGATGATGGTATAATTCAAAGGTTACTCCCTAATTTATAATTATTTGGATAGAGTTCATTTCGCAGATGCTGTATACTGATATATTTGCAATATTGCATAAGTTAATAGTTGAATTTAATTTTAAGCTAGCAGGTTTGTTTATTGTCGTCATGCCCCTGTGGCTATTTTTAACCTCTGGGAAACTGCTACCTGGTCCTAATTTGGAAGCTTTTGAGATCCCTATCATATAACCATAACTACAGTTCTTGATGTAAACATGCCATGTCAATTCCATTCTGATATAACCATGGCACATGGGTCTTAGCTAAGAAATATTGCTGGCTTCACCATAGACGTATGCATATACACTGCGTCAACGTGACACTGGAGATTTACTTCAAATGGGTCATGAAGCATTTAACATTAGCTGTTGGTCTGTCATGTGACCAACACGTGATCATACATTGTAAACCACTGAAATCGATTCACATATCATATCCAAGAAACAACTAGTTATATGCTTGCGTGGGATTGAAAGGAAACCCATTTTGAAGTAAATAACAAAAAGTTGTGGTCGACAAGGAAAAATTGAATGTTTTTTTTTTACTTTTCGTTCATTTTACGTGGATAATCAAGCAAACACATAAACGTATGTATCCCAATGTTGAATCAAGCAGATTGCAAAGTGGGGGGGGGGGGGGGGGTAGGTGGGAAAAGTGTACAAAATGCTATACTGTCATCTATCAATTTCTATCAATACTCAATACAAGGACGTTTAATTGAATCTGTGTAGTTTAATCTGGCATTTGGTCAGTACGCTGCAAAAGTGTTAACTGAAACTAAAGTTCAGTCATTTCTGACTTTTCATAGGTATAGGAGCGTGTAGGCGTTATTAACTCATAGCTTTGAAATACGATTGGTTATTGTGTACACAGTAGTGATGATTTCATATATATTATGATACGATATTCTGTATTATTCTGAAAGGACTGAATTTCTTTTAATTTGCACATGACGTGATACGGTATAAAATGATTCTATGCTTTACTGACTGAAGCAAGTGTCATATTTTTAGTTTTCAGTTCTGGACAAGATAGATGTGATATCTAACAACAGATTGCTACTTCGCAGTTTATTCATCACTAGACAATGTCCTCTGTCGTGAGGATTATTCTTTGGGGATTCATTGTTTTACTCTCAGGCCATATCTCCGTATCTGTGGTAGGTATTTGTATCTGTCTATTGAATTTAATATTTATACATGTATAATGCTTTTGGAGCAAACCTGGCATCAGTACATTGCACAACTTGGACTACATAGATATTTAATGAACTAAACGTATATAAGTATTTGTACATTAGGAAGACATAAGTTCACCAAATTCACCTTTTCTGCTAAAACTAATTATATCTGGGTGTAACAAGACAATAAGATCAAAACTGCCGCATATGACCCGATGCAAGTCACATGACTGTTGGAAATAAACAATTAAGTAAAGTACTACAGCCATCAGCCTACGTTGGAAATACACAATCAAGTAAAGCACTACAGCCATCAACCTACGCATCAGAAAAGAAACTGTAGATCTCTAATTTATGATAAAAGTTGTTTTTTTTTTCGATATAGAAAGAAGTTATGGTGTGGTTTATTATCACTAGAAAGTAGTACACAAAAGAAATATAGGTTTTATTTACACAATGCTGATTCGTTTAAGTCGTTGGTCGCATTACAATTAAGGGGTAGGAGACAAAAAGAGCCGACTGCTACAACTATCGCCTTGTAATTTATAACAGCTAAGAGCTAAGATATTCTGACCTGTTATTATGTCAACATTAAATGTATGCAAGGTTTATGCACGTATGGGATCCAGCACTGTGACATTATTTACCCCTCCGCTTTGATAACTAACACATCACTATCAATATTGCTGCCTAACTTGACTGCTATAATACGGGATAGAGTACATTGAGAATTCATTAAATAATTGTATGGGACTCGTGTAAGCAAAAGCGTGCATATAAGACAACAAACAACGCAATGAGCAGGTAGTCTAGGAGACCTTTCTGTTCATATAAGACTAACCTATTCGGAAAAACTTATTGATATAGGTAGACCAGCAGTGATGGTTACAGATCATTCAATTTCAATCCTAGTTTACCGTTATATGTATAATTATCATGAACTGTATAACCATCACATACAACTTGAAATTAATCGGCAACAGTTATTACAGTAGGGGGACGACGATGCAAACTGCAACGTAACTAAAGAAGTCAGACCTTTTGGACCGTTTATTCTAAAATAAGAGTTTTAGGAAGACAAATAGTGTATCTGTACGCGATAACCATATGTCTGAAATACGACTTTGATATTACCACATTTTGTAAGAGAGAATATTTATCAATGTTCAGTTTGTCACCTATAGATACCCTGGACCACGAAGATTTGTGTGTAGACGCGAGCGCACGCGCGTGTGTGTATGTGTGCGTCTGTGTTTGTGAGTATAGAAAGCAGGTGGAAGGAAACACGAATGCTGTACAGAAACATTTTTCATGTATCAAAAGTTGACCTCAGCGACCAGTTGTTCTATGGGAAGGCTACCAATAATAGAAGAAATACACTGAACAAGCTGCATGAAAATATATTGTCTACAAATGAATTGCTGATAGAAAACTAAAGTTAACAATTGTACAAACTGTAAGCAACTATGTAATTATTAATGAAAAGCAGGTCACTGTAATATGCTTTCCGTAGTGTTTGTTCTTAACTATACGAGGCACACCGAGACAAATTTTCATGAACATTGCATGGTGAATCCTGGAGGCAATGCTATATACGCACACTTTTGTCGCTGTGATATTGTCATTTGCAAATAATAAAACTGTATGTGAAAAACAAATAGGTCACTGCGATCCATTACCGTAGATAATACTAAATTACATGAGAATTACTTCGATCAAGTTCCATAAATATATATCATGGTTAGATGGTCGACATTTCCAAGTAGCAACGAACTATAATGCTGACATTGGGCTGTAAATAACTCATTCGTTTATGATAAGCGCACTGCTCGATATAGGTTTATATGGTGGTTCCAAATCAAGGAAAAGAATATTTAGACCAAATGTCCTAAAATAGTTAGGCCAAATGTCCTAAGAATATTTAGACCAAATGTCCTAAGAATATTTAGACCAAATGTCCTAAGAATATTTAGACCAAATGTCCTAAGAAACAATGCTTACAGCTAACGTTATGCCATGAAATAAATTTAAACAGTGGAATAAACCTGTAAACAAGTACGTTTTTAATGTAAGAAATCATATCAGTGTCGCCCACGTTTCAGTGGGCTGGTTTGCACTGATGTCAAGAAACACCTTGATGAAATTTCAATCGCATTGCATGAATAAAACCATATTGGAAGGAAGAAAAAAAAAACAATTAACAATCCAGCTTACCTGATTTCAGAAGACACCAATGATAATACGGGTACAGTATCTGGTCGTCTTTTTATAGTACAGATGTGCGAATAAAGGCGTATTGGCAATAAAGTGAATGTTTGTTTATTTCTGCAGGGTTTCGATGATACAGATGGCAGTCACGAGATAGAACAATTTATCTCGTCTAGAAAACTTCGAGAAGGTAACTAAATATTGTAATAAAGATATCACATGTATTTCACGTGTTAACCCATCTTCATTTAGAAGACACACCCAATTTGTGTCAATTATTGACTTTCAGTTTTATTTTTGTATTTTGATAGTTTTCTGTCTTTTATAGACATGTTTATATAGACTCCTTAATGTACATTTTAGTGACACGAAAGAGTAATTCACGGAATACTTGTGTCGGTGGTTTCGTTGAGCATGGTTGAAAAAAATCTATATAACAAACTCTCCATCTTGTTTACTACTTTGGTGGATACTGATATTGAAACAGTTGGTACATGTAGCTTTCATGAGTCACTGAGATACAAAAAAAAAACTTTAAACATTCTTCATTTCATATGTAATGTAATGTAAAACTCAATTTCATCTAAATTTGCCAAATGTATTAAATGCTATACTCATCAAAACTATGAAACAAGATTAATAATTAAACCATTTCTCATTTTTATCAGCTGGATTGAAAGATTTTGCGCTATCACGATTGGAGCACTTTGAAAATGGAAACATGTAAGTCATTAATTTATTTCGTCCATTTAACCTGCTGAGCGGACAATGTGGCTACGTGAAAAGGCTTTAATAAAGCCTCCCGTTGGTAGGCGGTTCCTTCCGATATTTTCCAGGGTTCTTCCTCTTCAATTTATGCTGGCCGTCATGTATAGTCTACCCTGTACTGAAAATCCCATTACGAGAAAATCAAGAACAACAAACTGAACTCTCGGGCGTGAATCGCATCTGTTTGTCAACTATCACATCGTTTTCAATGGACAGCCAACTAATTCAACCGCCAACTAGCTATAAATCATTATCTACTTAAATGCTTGTCTAACCATGTACGACATCCAGATATATTTCGCCATATAACATGTATAATATAAACTCGTACTAACTTCAACAATTTGAACAAAGACAATATCTCGCAATATATATATATATATATATATATATATATATATATATATATATATATATATATATATATATATATATATATATATATATAGTGTGTGTGTGGTCAGCTTCATTGTAGATATGAATGTCTCCGTAATTAAACATTTTATGGTCATTAGGTTTTCTTGAAACGAACTATTCAGGTTGATGACGCTTTCATCCAAGCAAATCGAGCGTCTGTTGGACCATACTCGTTTTGATGAGTTACTGCGTAATATAAAAGCTGAATACACCTTTACTCTTCATATCTGTGGTTAGTTTACAGTTGGTGAGTGGTTCTGAATCATAATCGTCATCATCAGCTGAAAAACTATTGACATCCAGAGTAAAGGTAACCTTAGCTATTTTTATAGGGTACGCGGAGGTTTGACCACAGGTGCTTTGACCATAGGTGGTTTGACCATAGGTGGTTTGTCCACAGCGGGGTTTGATCATAGGTGGTTTGACCACAGGGGGTTTGACCATAATATGAAAAGACTATGATTAGTTGTTGGAGCATTAGATGTAAGTATATTTGGGGATTAAAATGAGGGATTAAATGTTGCGTAAAGCATATCTTCAGGGATTATAAGTTGCGGCATTTAATTCACTAAAATTTGTATAGTTGAAGGATTATAAGTTCCGTAATGTATATCTTAACGTTATTAAGGAATTATATTTGCTTGCTATTGCACATCTGTCATTTAGTTAACCATAAAACCTATTCCATTAACTATAATATTTGCATGACATTAATGTTTTTATTTGATTTTATCATTTATATGCGGTATGTATTTTGTAGGACTGAATGTAATTTTCTAGTAGATCTACAGCCTTAATTTGTGAAACGTTGGACTTGATGCCTAATTTGTGTTCATTTTCTGTTTAATAATAAATCGAGTAGGCCTGGCACCAGCCTTTATGTGGACCGAAAACAAACTGTTATTGACTTTTATTTATTACATGTTAATTACTAATTAGCATTCACTTATTGGCAACTCAAAGGAAACTTGTCACATAAAATTTAATTAATTGAACCATAATTTTAAACTCTAAATAACAGTTTATTATTTTTATAAAAACCACATGTGGACAAACCACCTATGGACAAAACCCCGGTGGTCAAACCCCCGCTGTGGACAAACCACCTATGGTCAAACCACCTATGGTCAAAGCACCTGTGGTCAAAGCACCTAGAACCTTTTATAGGTATATTAATATAGACATTAAACCGCGTGCATATTTCATTAGAGCTAAACAGGTGAAATGTAGATTAATGAGAACTATTTGATATATGATTGTGCAAACAGTTTCGGAATATGTGTAGCTCACTGAATGTTGTGGCTAGTGAGGTAGATACATTTTAAATTCTAAAGAGCTTGTAATTTATATGACTTAATTGAATTAAAATCGATATATGTGATAAACAAACCAGGTGTTTAATAAAAGTCAGACTGGGAATACTGATTGATTTCTTTCCATTTCTGTCTTCCCATACTTCGATTGCTCTGTCCTCACGTTTTGTACTTTGACATTGACGCCTTTTCTTGTCCTTACACTACTGGAATGTATTGTCCGCTTCGTGCTTCTGATATGGTTTTAACATAGTATCACGCACCTGTAAAATTAGATTAATCTTCATAGCACAGGGTCCTCGATATAGATGTTTCCCGTGTTCATTTACATGCGGCCATGTAAATCTTCTAGAATCGCTTGTTCCATTTAGAAACATTTAATTTCGTTACACTTGATCACGTAGGCACCATATCTTAGAGGTTTAGTTAGTTTTTTTCTGAAACAATCAGAAACTGTATTATAATAATAATAATAATAATAATAATAATAATAATAATAATAATAATAATAATAAGCTGATATTGTGTTAAAAATAATTGTTAATAATAACAACATTACTAAAGATATATATGCATTCCTCCTAACCACATTGTTATATAGGGTTGATCCGTAAAATAGAGACAGCTTGTACTGGATTGTGTATGTGATTTGGATTTGTGAAGTAACTTTAACAGTTATTTTTGTCATTTCACTACGATATCTGGAGTGTTACAGTTTCTGGTGATGTCTAGCACTGAAACATCATGACACAGGCATGCAATATGATGTCCCAAACCATTACATTATCCTGACACCAGTTCGACCACTAACACTAATATTTTAATGTTGTTTGTACTTTTTTGTATCAGTCTTTTGTATGACTCGGCCTGGTTCGAACCAGGTATTTTCGAATCTGGGTCGGACGCTCTCTAACCGCTAGGCCACTGGAGCGGTCCCAAGTACTGGACAACCCATTTATATTTGTGAAATTATTGATCAAAACATAAATCAACAATGTATGAGACATGCATAGAGCAAAGTCTTCTTTACACGATAAATCACACTGGATATTTGATTGCATTTAAATTATATTTGTTCAGGCACTAGACCTGAAGACACTACTGTATTGCTTTCTTTCTTTTATTTTATAGCATGGATTCAAAATTATTGAGAAGAATGAAGCGTTCAACTTCATTGCAACAATCGATCACCTTGTCAGTACCGGCGTATGGAGAGATTTTCCAGCTTGAGATGATGCACGTGCAGTCAGTACTTCACCCGAGTGCTACCATATCAACACGTGCTGGAGATTCCGAGGGAAAAAAATGGACAGGAACACATCCTGATTGTTTCCTTGCAGGATCCGTGACATCACACGGAGGGACAGCGTCGATATCCTACTGTTCAGAGCTGGTAATACTTTTGTTGTTTTGAATCTCGCTCATTAACTAGGAATCTTGTATTTCAAATGCTAACATGCTTTGTTGAATTATATTTTTATCACTTATATAACAGTCGTCCGACGTTAAGTCAGCAAGAACCAAAATCCAATAAACATGAGAGACGTTATATTATAGCTTTGCTATGTATATATTTGTTCTCTCTTCCTGTAATTTATATAAGTTATTTTTCTAGTAGTTTTAAACTTTTGACACAGTACATATGCTTGCTACTAAGCAATCAGTTATTCCATAACATCCATTTCTCGAAAGGAACAGCTTTTCTGATGATAAACAAGAGTTGCGATACTGATGAATATTAGGGCGGTGTGTAGATACACATTAGCTTCAGAATATTCAGCCATGATCTGGGTAGATGGAGATGGAGCTAAACATAATTATAACGGCTATGAAGTTATTCTGCAGAAGTTGTAGGGTTTGTGGTGGGGTAGGGCGCAATTTTATTCCAAACATTAATTATCATTTCCGGTATGTTTACATTATGGGGAACCTGAGAGTCAAACTAGAAATTAACATTTTGAGGCATTCGAGAGTTAAATTTTATTATAACTGTTGAAAATATATAGCATTTATTACAATAAAGTCGATGATACCTTCTTGCAGAGTAGATAATTAATAAGTAGCAAGATATTATGCATTATGGTCTTCGGTTGTGTAGATGACCACGATATAGATTCATGTGGCTGTCATCAGTATTGATGAGATAAGCTCAAACACATCTTCGTCTCTAGGAAAGGCCACTGGATTCCAAGAAGATACGTACAAGTTGTAAATCAGAAGGATACGACGTCCGCATGTAGTCTTTATCTATAGGACATGATAAGTGATAAGTGCACATTTGACTTTTTCTTTTAAACGTTATGGTAAGTGAGTTGAAGCAATCTCGGTACTCTGTTTGCAAGTTAGTTTCAATTTGTTTCATTTCCATTCATTAAATCCATTACTTCTAATGGACTAAAGGACTCGTCAGTTATGTCTTTATAAGACACTTTTCTGAATGAATTTCCATGCCTTTTCCAGATACTCTTCAAAATGTTCTTCTTGACGTATCATCCAAATTGGTGCCTTTTGCACTATGAAAATAGATTTGACAACGATAGCAATGATCGCTGTTTAGAAGTGTAGTTCTTCCAGCTAAGTTGCTAAGATGAATAATCTTGTGATTGGAATAGTTGTTGTGACTGGAATTATTAATGTTGCTGTTACTGTCAGTATATTTCAACGAACGGTTGGGAAAATAATAACCAATAAAACTTCTGAAAAGGTAACCCAATGTTGTTTTGTTTAATCTTGTTGCTAACTCAGAGTTTTAATGGTTGATCCAGTGACACATATATGCAGCGAAGATTTGACCGAAATAGTTACTTGATTATTTGAAACATGTTCTCTACACCGCACTCGCATTTGTTAATTTTGTTATTTTTCAGGACACTAACTTTGAGAAGGTGATGTAGTAGTGTTTAAGGGCATGTTTGTGATTTAATTTGTCGTAAACCTGCAATCCAAAAATCGAAACTTGGCATCCTTTTTAATGAACATTGAATCCATGGAGTAGGTTTCTCCCACCTTACGTGTTCTTCGATCCAGAATGCTTTCGATATTGTGTGTGCGGTCTTCTTTGTTAGGCGTTCGTTGTAACATAGGATAGTACAAAGATCATTTTAACCTTCTTTGTTCATATCTTCCAATTTTATAGAGGGGGTTACGTCCAAATACTCGTCCTGTGTCACAAAACATTTATATTGTCCAGTTAGGTAAATGATCTTTCATAAAAGTATGAGTGGTGTTTTTCAAATATGAACAACTGAACCCCAGGTGTAATAGTTCTATCTTTTGGTTTTGGTTTTGGTTTTTGATGTAATGAACAGTATTTTAAACTATGCCACTTCGTTCTGAAATGTCACTTCTCTGTAACAGATCAGACTATGTTATGCTTTAATGCAGGCTTTAACTAAATGTGGCAACACTTGGATGTCTTTAAGAGTATGTTGATATGTATAATATGTTAACGAATGTTATTTTCAAGTTCCTTGAAAACTGTCCAGACGTCTGGTTTTCGCTTCATAATTCTTGTAGTGAAAAACAATTGGGGTTTTTTCCCTTCATTTTGTAAAGCTGGATGTAGAAATTAGGGTTTGTGTAACATGAACGTCGATGCGGTAATTCGATTGTAGTTTTAAACATTGCTGTACGTGCTGCAGAGGTGAATTTTAAACTTTAGATTTGGCTTCATGATAGGGTTACGAGTAGTTTGTGCAAAGTTTGATGTAAATGCTTGCTAAAATGTTTCAGTTGATTGTTGCTGTTGTTTAATAAGTAACTGACTGTTCGAAACGCCATTAAAGTATTTCGTATAGTATGTTGAATTGGGATGTTTGTCGTGTCCCAAGAGAAATTGAGCTATAAGTAGTCAGTGGTTCTTTATTGGCATTTTTATTAATTTTTTTCTCTCTTTGTTTTTTACCTCTATCTTTCTTCTTCTTGTGCTGAATAAGTTATGTTTGCGATTCAGCCTTTCATTTCTCCTTGTAAGGGAATCGGATAAATCGTCAACAAAGAGGACGTTATATATATATATATATATATATATATATATATATATTTGTAATTTTTTATTCATGTGTATCAATTGTAATTCTTATGGTCAGTTGAAATTTCGTACTTTCTCATGTTCTGTATTAAGGTATTACATAATTTCAATTTGTATTAGATCAATAAATAAATGCTTAGGTAAGTGTGGACAGTTACTAATAATAAAATTATCAGTGAATATGCTTGCTAGTTCCGCCTTTGTCCTTTGGACAGGTCCGTCAGGTAGAATCTTAGAGGAATAAATTAAATTCTTCTGAGATACGTTTACTCATGCGAGTTCCCTTACGTTGTTGGAATTTTCGATATGTCATATGTTGGAATAGTGATTACGTGTATTGGAAACTTTTTTAACCTGTACATTAACTCGGACTGGACTTTTGTTGTAGTCTTATTATTCTTTCTGGTATTCATGTTGTAACATCAAGTCTGTAGACTTGTTTTATGTTCTAGTTAGGTATTACTTGAGCAGCAAAACAACCGTTTGTATTATTCAGTGGAAATGGAAGGTGTACATTAGACTTTAATATTATTATATAACTTGTGAATTATTCAAATGAGTTTTGGAGGACGCTATTTTGAAACGTCGGACTGGCATATTATCAGATCTTAAATTTCATTATTGTTTTTACTTTAATATTGATGTTTTTTTAGAATCAGTTTTGATTAAGGTCATAATAAATTACATTCTAAATATATTTCATTTTATAATCTTGATAGTTAAATTGTTTGATACGTTGTGCATACATGCTTGCTTCTTTCTGTTATTTAGTTTATGACCAGAGAGTATTAACATGAAGCTACATAGGGTGTGTTAATAAACATTGATTCTTTCTCGTTTTCCAAACCAGCGGCTATGTATGTCATCTTTGATGCTTTTTAATTTTCAAAGTTTATTTAAACGTTTCATTGAACGCATTCTTGCAAAACAGTTAAAGTCGTTGCAATAATTGGCGATACCATTGCAATGTTCGGTATCTGATAAACGTGTTCGATCCATTAACTATTGTAACATTTTGTTTTTCATGTGACATCTCCGTTAGTATTCGTCATTTCGTCCAAAAGCAAAAGTGTGACGTGAACGTGTATTTTAGTACTTGCTAGATCAAGCTGAGGAACCCATCTTTCTCGATGGAGCTATTGTCTTTGAAATACTGTCAGAAACAAAAGAAGTGATAAATGTTTAATAGTCCCTTTGTTGATAACGGGAACTGCTTCTTGACACAAATCATGTAACTACTTTCTACGAAATCTCAAATAATCTTCAGTGGTACTTTTAAATTAGTTCGTAAATTCGTATAGTTCGTATATATATTACTTTCCTATTTTTATAAATCAGAATGTTTTCCAGAAATATAAATAGCCTGAATAATTTCACAACATCCCATTCAGATACCATATTGGCAAACGCTGGGCATGTCAAACATGTGATAAATGTTTCGTAAAGATAATTATATTTTAGTGATATTTTAACAAGCACAGCTATGTTTTTAAAAGATCAATTTGTGCACATGTAATTTGTTTTTCATGAGACATGAAAGACGTTTTTAACATAAAGAATTTTACAAGCTTATTCTGGTTTAGCTGTCCATTCCTTTCTGATGGAAGCTACTAAAATACTGATGCATTGCAAACGTACCATTCAAAATAGTATACGGTCAACTGGCATACTTGAAATATATTTGAACCTATACTGAGAAATGCAAAGGCATTTGAAATTATGGAGTTTCTAGCCGAATATAATGGTTGTTATCGCCGGGGTGGACGTGGGAGATAAGCAGCCACTTCCCTTGGAAAACCCCAAATGGCTTGCATCTGACAGAGCCTCTGACAACGAAATTCATATCCAGGCCTTTACTGGTGGCTTAACTAAGCCCGGCGGAGCCTGTTTCAACGAAGTGGAGAAGGTATGACAGGCGAGATTCTGGCGCCTCAACACCACATGCAGATGGGGATTGTAATTCTTGGGTGGTCGCCCATCTAGGAGACAGTAAACTCTGATTTCAAACGTTCGCTGACTTGCGAGTCCCATCTAGGAGACAGTAAACTCTGATTTCAAACGTTCGCTAACTTGCGAGTACACCCTCTATGGGAAAGGCTAAGGGAGTAAACCTTAAAAGAAAATTCGGAGACGGAGTCCCTAAGGCGACTTGGCATTGTTTTCAGTGGGATCTCGGCAACTCATGCGAAACCGCTGGTGCCACGACGAATCGGCTTTTCCTTTCCCTTGGATCCATCAGCAGCGTCGAGAGTGAGAATCGACTGCATGGACAACAACCGATTATCTATATCACCCAGCCCAGGCATGCGTCTGTTCAGCACACTCCAGCTTCACTTCGCAGCCTCGACACAACAAAGGAAGCTGCCGTTTACTGATTATAAGTCATCGCTCGATTGTCGTAGAATCAGACGTCAGGGGTTAAATTCCCACGGTGGGAGAGACCAACAGGTCTCACTGGACAGTTACCGCCCAATTTGAACTGGCGAGCCCCAGAGAATAATGTACCTTTCCGCCACAGTTCGTCTGCCTTACTGGGTTCGTAGGGCTTAAGGTACATAGATACCTGACAGAGCGGACTATAATTATTGCACCAAGTAATAACAAATGAAAACCAACAATGAAAACTCCAATCAAGCTAGGTACCGAGAATATCTGGACCATGCTGAATTCACTCACAGATGATCTCCAGGCAATCAGCGATGTTCGAAGGACTTTACTGAACAACGACGAACATGCATGATATCAGGTTGACATTTCCGCAATAGCTACCAGATTCTGGGTCCCTCATAGAAGATAACTACACGTTCTTTTGGCACGGATAGATCGCTGACGAAGCCAAGGGGTTTGGTAGTGTATTCGTCGTAATGAACGCTCTACAGGGGATGATAGACCCTGCCAACAAGGAAATCTTCTGCCTCCACACCACAACTGAGCCTGTCAAACTGATCAGATGTTATGCTCCCACACGATGCGCCACAGTAGATGGCAGGGATGAGTTCTACGACAAATTAAACTCGATCGTCGACAAATTCCCAAGGGAGAAAACTGGGCGACTTCAAGGCTAGGATGGGTGCTAATCACATGTCTTGGTGTTTCCTGTCTTTGCACGTTTGGCATTGGGAAGATGAATGAGAACGGACAGCGACTACTTCAGATATCCTCGCACCACGACCTCAGCATCACCAATTCATTTGTTCAGAGAAAGCCACAACATAAAGTGTAGTGGAGGCATCTCCGGTCCATACACTGGCAATCACACACAGTGCATATACGGTTATGTGGAAGACAATAGTGAATTTTTAGAGACGAGATTGATTAAGGAAAGTACTAGTCTGTGGATCGGCATCGCGAAAAGGGTTTTTGTTTAGCGACACACCACAGTAAAATGATGCTGCCTATGCTAACTAATTTTATTTTATCCCATCCACATCTCTCGATCGGTCTCTTTCCGGTCTTCCCAAATCCCTTGGAAAGAGACATAATCATAATCATTCCCAATATAGTATGTGTATGTGTGTATGCGTACGTCTTTTCCAGTTATCAGCCAAACCTTTAAACTAGTATATTGTTTGTGTGTATATACATATATCTCTGTGTGTGTTTGTGTATACATACATACATACATACATACATACATACATACATACATACATACATACATACATACATACATACATACATACATACATACATACATACATACATACATACATACATACATACATACTCATAATCTTGCTTGTGTCATTATGGTTGTATGTTCATCTGTATAATGTATAAAAGCAGTTCAAGCCTTTTATTTGGCTAGTAAAGGTATGTTGTATGATCATTGCTACTGCGTGTTGATCGAATATCCAAACATACGTTGGATGTTGGATAGCACTAAAACAGTCAAATGATGGATATAATTTATAAACATCGTTGATGATTGTATATTAAATGTTACAGTTGACATGTAATATAAATTAGATGATGGTTATTATATAAAAAGTGGGTGTTGGACAGTAATCAATTTTTTTAAGGAAAGTACTAAAATGTGGGTATTGGATAGTAGTAATAAAGTTGCGTAGTTTGACTCTTATGTGTCCTACATAATTAATTTTACTTTGTCTTTCAAGTATTCTCTATGTGAATGTTTGCTTGGCTCACATTTTCTTCCTATAATGTTTTAAGACTCAGCGTTAGTAATCTTATTTAACCTAAGCAACCTGTAGCTATACTCTATTGTACCTTCACCATAAAACATTTGTTAAAATACTCTAATAGCCATTTAAAAGAACCTTTCTCGAAGACCATTCAGCCAACTTGTATCAAATGTGACAGGAAGTATTGCACCAACAACGGATTCCAATACCGATGTATTCAAACAGCATCTACGTGCGTCTAGCGTCTAGTGCCTTTTCTTCAAATGAACCCCATCATAGCAGTCGGTGTCACCTAAAGAAGTTTTAAATGCACCATTATCGCAAATAATTTTACTGTTATTTCCTCATAGCTATAGGTTGATGAGTCACTAATATCACACTTGAATTGTTTTCATTAATTCAAATTCGTAAGACTTATTAGAACGCATTTCAAAGCCGCAGACTTTAAATTCACAACACTTATGATAAAATAACAATAACAGTTAATACGATAAAGCATTATTATCTCATATAACTAAATAATACGTATTGTTGCAGTTATCCAGGCGATTCTTTACGTTCATAAATTAGTGTTCATTTTAACTTATTTGTACTGCCAGAATGTCTCGTCAATACGGTACATCATGAGATCTGTTCCTAGCAATTGACATATTACTTGGTTGACAAATACCTTTCCAACACCAACCCATAATCCATCATGTAATCTCTAAAATATATCAAGGCAACGAAATGGATATGTAAATTCAAGTAGCTCATACCTAAGGTTTGCTATATTTATTTTTCTTAAGTGATGTTTTGTACTTGTGCAAGTAGTGTCGATCATTCATGAGATATCGCGTCTCGAGATTCAGTTAAAACAAGTGCCGCCTCACCACCATTAAGACTGGTCACCGTTACTAAACAACCCAACAACTGTAAAGTAAGATCTTTTTTGTTCCTGGTTTGTTGTTCTTTTTCAGGTAAATTGGCCAACTACAATTTCATGAATTTCACAGATTTGTATATGTCATGAATGCTAGCTGAGAGAACTGTAGCCTTCTTCTTCTTCTTCTTCTTACTATTATCAATCTTATTATTATTATTATTATTATTATTATTATTATTATTATTATTATTATTATTATTATTATTATTACAGAGAGGATATTTTAACGACGATGCTCATGAATACCATATACAAACACTTCCAGAAGAAATTATTTCGAAATTCACACAGTTGAATAACAGCAATAACATCTTGGTAGCGAGAACACTTAGGACACCAATAAACAAGAGAATAGAAGGTACAACAAGCTTATCTGATAATAAACCTTCCAGAAAATAGAAATATATAAATAAGATGTATGCATACGCAATTTATCAATCTTCGAAGGTGAATTGATATTCGCGTATTTCAATTTCTTTTGCTCATCGGTAAGTACTGTTTTGTGTTTACCTAATTAGAACTGTAATTACATACTTGAAAGGTTTACTTTATTCAACGTCGCATGCTAATAATTTGTTCACTAAGGAAACTATTTCACGATACCAAAATTTAATTATTTGCAGAGCCATCTAACATAAAGAGTTTTATTAAGTTGTGTGTGTCTACATTGTACCTGAAAGTCGCCTGAAGACTTTTTCTTCAACTCATCCTCAACATAATATTCATTTTTCAACGGCAACAAACATAATGCACTTTAGCTAGACCACCTATCTTGTATTCAGTTTGCACATGGTTTTTATTAGAATGCATCGCGGTTATCATTTTAGATTTATGATATCAGGCACGAATGACATGTTTAGTGTTTAATGCCAATGAAGAATATCAACAACAGAATATCTTGCTGAGGCACACAGAATGAAGTACCTCGCCTAAACATTACATTGAAAGCCTGCTTCAAAGTATACCGCTCTGGCGGCGAGTCCACAACCCTAAGCACAGACGGACCCACCAGTGTATGCGTATACGCACATTCACAGAGATATACGCACATTCAGAGAGAGAGAGAGAGAGAGAGAGAGAGAGAGAGAGAGAGAGAGAGAGAGAGAGAGAGAGAGAGAGAGAGAATATACAACAGACAAAGCGGAAAATGCTATCCTAGATAATATTGAAGAATGCTTGATAATAGTAGGCATAATTAATATTATAATACAAATAATACACACTCGCATGACGACATTATAATTAATTCTCATCTGTATACACAGTAATTCCGGATTTCTATGAAAGAAATCAAGGTATATTTTTATTAAGGTGTCGGCTACACAAGCGTGCATATAACACCGATTGAGAAACATCCATTTTTGGTGATGTCTGCTTAGTCGTAAGGGAATTTTGGTTTGTGTGTGCAGGACCTGGTTTCGAATCTCCGTAGTGTATGAATTCAAAATTTTCTAACCTGTATGAAAGTGAGTATATATAATGAGTAGTTGATGAGCATACAGCAGGAATAAATGCTGTCAATACAAAGAGAAAAGGGACATCAAGACTGTATTGACTGGTTTTCCTTCCTTTCTTTTCATGTAGATTATTTTGATTCAAAAGATATTGGTTTAGAATGGACCGAAGATACTTCGGGCCGAACAAGGTCACGTAGAGAGACGTCTTTGCCATCCATTGAAGTTGAGACTGCTGTCTACACCGATCAACTGATGACTGCCTTCTTGGAAAATGGTGGGGCCACTTCGATGGAGGGGAAGATAGAAAGAATGCTGGTTCAATGGAACGGGGTAAATAGATAGGCTGTGCAAGAGAAGACCTTATTTAGTTTTTATTAAATATCAGTGTGCATATAAATGACATTGTCTGAAATATCAAGTGGACTGTACAATTTTTTTTCTCGTGTACAAAATAGTAATAGCGTTGAATACATATTAAAAAGGAAATTAGTCAGGATATCAACAATTCTAGAAAGATGTGATAGTAAAGAATAACGATAAGAATAGTAATACTTAAATAACTAATACTAATAACGATAATAATAGTAATACTAAAATAACTAGTACTAATAACGATAATATAAATAATATAATGCCAGTTTATCCATTCTACTCAAACTACGTCAGACCTGTTTACGCTAGACCAGAGAAGTTAAAAATTATAATGGTATACGTAGGATCCGAAATGCATGTAGAAATAAAAAGTTTCCGAACTTAATGTAGCTATAAGAAGTGTCCGAAAAGCATTCATTTATAAGAAGTGTCCGAAATGCATGTAGTTCTAAGTGTTCGAAATGCGCGTAGATACAAGAAATGTCCGAAATGCATGCAGTTGTAAGAAGTGTCCGAAATGCATGCAGTTGTAAGAAGTGTTTGACATGCATGTAGTTATAAGGAGTGTCCGAAATGCATGTAGATGCAAGACGTATTCTAAATGCATATAGTTCAAAGAAGTGTCCGAAATGCATGTAGTTTTAAGATGTGTCCGAAATGCATCTAGATATAAGAAGATATAAGAAGAGTCCCGAATGCACGTAGTTATAAGAAGGGTCACAAATGCATTTAGATATGTGAAGGGTCCGCAATACATGTAGATATACAATACACTTTGAAACATTACATGCTTTGTAAAATATACAAAAGAAAAATGAAGATCAGTCCTCAGGGGCATACACGTATCCAATGGAAGGACTCGAGATATCTGTAAAATGCACCCAGGTAAAAAGAGAGTAAAATTGTCATCTCTCCAATACTATTAAGTGTATTTCTGTTGTAGGTCCAGAGCGAGTGGAGTAAACGCAGTCAACTTGGCTATGATGTGAAGATTACTATAAAACGGATGGTATTTTTTACTCAAGACCCAGTATGTGTAGACACAGTTTAAATGTCATTATGTTTATTTAATTTTATTATGGAATCCCAACTACCTGGCTACATATTTTGTTTTCTGAAAAAAATCGTTTCATACAACAAATCCTCAAACATCGTAATTAGCCAGTAACGTTTTGTTTGGGTCAGACACATTTCAACAGTGCCTTGAATAGCAATAATGTAAAACGGTCATTTCATGTCCTATCAGTTTGAGAACCAAACAAATTTGGATACTCTCTGCAGCTAATGGTACATATCCACCAAATTGTTTAAATTGTCCGTCAACTTACCTTGATGCATCTTCATCCTGAATTCCATAAATATTATTATGCATATGGCACCCAGAGACAACGATAACGATAACAGTAGTGGACAAAAGCTAGGCCATTAAATAGATTTGATTAAGTAAACCCATTAACATAACTAACCATAATTATGTACAAGATAACCTGTTGTGATTGTCATAATAGAACTAACCACATACTAGTCACAAGATAACCATTACTTATGATTGCATATATAAGCATACATTAGCAGTCAGATAATATCACGTGATTGGAGCAATGATACTGTAGATTAGCTGCAAGAAAACATCCAGTGATTGTGGTAAATAAAACTAATAATGGATCAGCTGCAAGATACCCTAATTCGAGTGTGATAGCTGTAACAAAAAGATAAGGACTAGCAGTAAGATTGCATCCTTTGATTTTGATAAGAGAAATGACAATGTATTAACAGCATTCGTGCCATATACCGTCATATTTGAATATTACTTACATCAATTTTCTATTCTGAACACGGCAAAACAAACTCCTCCAAGATATATCAACACTGACGCAGCTAATAACCACGCCCATGTCATTGCTGTTGTAATTATTGATTTTGGTTAATTATCATTATTATTATTATTATTATTATTATTATTATTATTATTATTATTATTATTATTATTATTATTGCAGAGCTGGTACAATGCTTCTACTCAGTTGGGAGCCACTGTACGTTTCTTCTGTCAAGGAACCAAGAATGAAATAGCCTACGATCATATGCACATGCATACAGGGTATCATTTCGATTAATTTTGTCGATATAGAAAAATAATCGCTAAGAAACAGAGTATTATGTTGATTGAATTTGTAGACATAGAAGAATTATCGCTAAGAAACAGGGTATTTTTAGATTGAATTTGTAGACATAGAAGAATAATCGTTAAGAAACAGGGTATGTTTTCAATTAATTTTGTAGACATAGAAGAATTATCGCTATGAAACAGAGTATTAAGTTGATTGAATTTGTAGAAATAGAAGAATTATCGCTAAGAAACAGGGTATTTTTCGATTGAATTTGTAGACATAGAAGAATAATCGTTAAGAAACAGGGTATTATTTCAATTAATTTTGTAGACATAGAAGAATAATCGCTAAGAAACAGAGTATTAAGTTGATTGAATTTGTAGAAATAGAAGAATTATCGCTAAGAAACAGGGTATTTTTAGATTGAATTTGTAGACATAGAAGAATAATCGTTAAGAAACAGGGTATTATTTCAATTAATTTTGTAGACATAGAAGAATAATCGCTAAGAAACAGTATTAGGTAATTTTGTAGACATAGAAAAATAATCGGTAAGAAACAGGGTATTATTTCAATTAATTTTGTAGACATAGAAGAATCATCGCTAAGGAACAGAGTATTATGTCGATTGAATTAGTAGACATAGAAGAATTATCGCTTAGAAACAGAGTATTATGTCGATTGAATTTGTAGACATAGAAGAATAATCGCTAAGAAACAGGGTATTATTTTGATTGAATTTGTAGACATAGATGAATAATCGGTAAGAAACAGAGTATTATGTCGATTGAATTTGTAGACATGGAAGAATAATCGGTAAGAAACAGAGTATTATGTCGATTGAATTTGTAGACATAGAAGAATAATCGGTAAGAAACAGAGTATTATGTCGATTGAATTTGTAGACATGGAAGAATAATCGCTAAGAAACAGAGTATTATGTCGATTGAATTTGTAGACATAGAAGAATAATCGGTAAGAAACAGGGTATTATTTTGATTGAATTTGTAGACATAGAAGAATAATCGGTAAGAAACAGGGTATTATTTCCATTGAATTTGTTCGAAAAGCAGAATGTTCCTAGTGGGGGAACATTCCTTGTTTCAAAACTTAGTTGGGACTACTTTTGCACATTTCATTACAAAGAAACATTCTTTTTCTGTCAGTATATTTTTTTCCTTGCTTTCAAGTTGTTCCACATAATATTGTGTTGACGGACAAAATTCGTTGTGCGATCAAAGTGTGTGTGTGGATGTGTGATTTGGATTTGTATCCTAGCTTTAAAATACATTCAGTCATATCACTATGATATCTGCAGTGTGACAGCTTATATGTATGCATAGCACTGCAGCATCATTCTGCACACATGTTGCATCATGTCCCACCCAGTCACATTATCCTGACACCAGGCCAACCAATCCTAACACTCACCTCTTAATGCTGGGCGCCTAGCGAGGCAGCTGTTAGTACCATTTTTATAAGTCTTTCTTATGACTCAGTCGGGGTACGAACCCACGACCACCTCTGATTGCTGTTCATTATGTTTTTGTATAACAATGGAGGGTATAACAGATCTACAAAATGTATTTGTTTGACAATTTATACACAAGCAGAGACATACTATATGGTTGAAATAATGAATTAGAAGCAGGTCTTGAAAAATTGAGTTTCTTTTTTATACATAGAGGCACTGACATATATGTAGACCCATTGCTGCAAACAAGATAAGGTAACGCAATGTTCTGTGTAGAGAATACCGATATACGTGAGGTATATACTTAGGATAGTTCTTATGTTGAAATTTAGGATAGTTCCTATGTTGAAATAATATTAGAAGACACTTCTTATATACCCGGAAGAGACACTCATTATGGTATTATACTGGTCAAGGTAGAATTGTGGTTGGTGCTGGAAATTTGAACCATTACGAAATACATTAGCATATTCAAATGAATTCTACTAAAAGACAATTTGAAAATATTACCCGAATATAGTTGCGTCTGTCAATTTTAAACATTACATAAAAACAGATCCTCATCTTGTATCGTAAAATAACAAGACCATTTTAAGCTGTAGTTTTGTGCTTGGTTTCTTAATTATTATCAATATCAATATTTAAATAATTTCTTGTGGAAACTGTACACACTGATTCATGTTACGATTGACTCTTACGGTATTATATATATTTTCTCACAGCATAGTTTTCAAGGCACCAACTTATGTTACTGGTATTCTGACCGCATAAGTCTGTTTCAAATTGCCTTTGTTAATGTTTTTATCAAGATGACATTTGAGTATGGTGAAACTAATTGTGAAGTATACTCCAATTATTTAGTCTGAAAATATAATACATGAATCGCAGATGTTTGATTTAAAGCTAAATTGTCTATAATTTCATATTCATTATTCAGATAAAAGCATGTTGTTGCGTGCGATAATGCACTTGAAAGAATACCAATCATCCTGAAATCACGTTTCTTTTCATTTCTATTGTAGATAAAAGTGGTTTTCAGCCGGTAGAAAAACAAAAGAGAATAAACTCAATGTGTAATTAATCCACTAGGAAACCTACAAAATAACCATAAAGTGACTTTGAAGTTTATTCAGTATGTTTGACACAGATCTGATAAAACATTCAGGTTCTATCAAAAGAAAATTATGTATGTGAACAAAACAAACAACAATAGAACCTCAGCAACAGATCCTCAGCAGAAAGGAAATACACTTTTCAGCGTCGTGCAAGTGTTGTTGTGGGGCTCGGAAGTTTCGTATTTTGCATACAGTTAGAATTATAAATAAGGAAATGTCCACCAGTTTTCCTCACCGGTGATACCGGCTATTTAAAACAGACCTTGTATATCTTAGATGCAGTTCAATGAACGTTTAATATGTTTTATTTTGGTGTATGATTAATGGGTGAACTATGGGTTATAGAGTTTACAGTTTGGTTTTGCTTTGGATGTGCACATAACAGAATAATCTTAGCTCTGCTTCATCATTGTCACTTCCTTGACTTGTAGGTAGAACCGATAACATTTTATTACATTTTATTTATTTGGTAAATCATTGATTTTACTTTCTGAAGATGGTATTGTTTAATCTGGCAAAAATAGTGTTCCCTGTAGTAATAACTGCTACAGATTGTAAACATCGGATCAAGCCGATTTTGTTGCATATAGGAACATCCATTAAGAATAGCTGTGTGTTTAGATCGTGTATAGTTTCCACAAGTACACTGTCCAAAGACAGTTAAGCAACAATACATGAAAGTAACATAGAGGTATGCTAACATTCTCTCCACTGTGTATGTTGCAAATACAAACCAGTTACCTTACGCCTGTCACTCTCTCAGAAGTTATTATTACCTATAGAGCAGTACCAGATTAATGAATTCCAGGCCCTAAGTACTAAAAATAGCATGGTGCCCGCCCCACTCCTACAAAATATGAAACTCAAAAAATATATCAAACGCTAACAATGTGGGAAAATAACCATCATTTCAGTCAACATACCCGAACACAGAGATCGAATTGGTCATATGTAATTCATTCCATTTTTATCATCAACTTTTATTTTGAATTTTTATGGTAGCCATGTTGAGCTGGTGCCTTAAGCACGTGCTACTTAGTGTGCGTAATGGGTAACCAGTCCCTGCTGTAGTTCTCACCATGTAGATACAAGACACACTATCAGTTTAATGTGTATTGTATATTTTGGAGTGTGTTTTGTAAAAATCAGTTTTGTAATGTAACCGTACTAAAGTATTGATTGCACAAATTTTTGAGCCTGGTCCCCCGTTGATATAAATATTGATTCGTCCATGCTCTTAAATAATAGTGCATCTTGAGTTCTTTATGGACATATACTCGAGAGCGACACATTAACAACACACATGGTTAGAAACCCTATTAGGCATGAAGACAATTAACGCATCACCAACAGTGCAATGAAAATATTCAGTAAAATTTGAAGATTTATTTGCAGTAGTGTTGTCATTTTCTTGTTATTTTTTATTGTCATCAATACCGCAATGATGGTGTAATGAGTAATGAACCAGTGTAAATATCAAGCAATGCACTGTGCTTTGTCTCCCCTTGATATTCCTTTGATGTACAATATCGTATTTTATGCAGGCAGAGGAACACTGACGTCTCTGGAATGTCGTATCAAGACGGAGCGTGCAAAAGCAACATCCGGTGCGCTGTGTCAGCCGAGAAACTCCCCAACTTTTACATTCCTGCTCATGAACTTGGTCACAGGTAAGTTGAATGAGAAAACCAGGCAGTACATACCGTTGTCTCGCCTGCAAATGTAATACAGTTTTCTCATGTTGTAGGATAGATGGAATCAACATGGCTACTTGATATCATACAATTTACATCATAATGCCGTTGAGTGAGACAATTTCAATTTGATTTGCAGTTTGTTGTAGCTAATCCACAATTACAATTACGTTTTAATGGCTGGTTTTCTCAGTTCGAGTGAGAAATTGCGTGGTTCATAAGGAGACGAAATGTAAATACTATCTGGTTTTAATAGAACCCAACAATGTTTAGGTCTAGTATCATTCCATATTCAGTATTATTCTGATGATCTGGCAAATACGACTGATTGACCGTATCGACGGAATTCGGCTTTAAAGAATAAAATCACTTGATATTTTATCCCAAAACTAGACCAAATAAAAATTATTTTATTTTGACAAAGGTTGTATTTTCTTACTGGTAATTTGGTGAACTGTTTCTGGGTACTTTTTACCCGCATAAGCCTGAACTTTTCCTCCTCATCCCCTTCTAATTCTCTTGGACCTGTATGATATTATAAAAAAACAGCATCAATAATAATAATAAAAATAATAATAATAATAATAATAATAATAATAATAATAATAATAATAATAATAATTTTTAACATATGCTATTGGTCCCAGATTGCATGCATATATTAAAGATATGGCATAAAGACAAATAATAACAATTCTACGATTAACACACTGACTCTAGTTTTTATAGATTTTGTTCGATAGGGAAATTATGTAGGATATTACAAATATTATTGATTCTCTCGATAATCTTATAAACTTGGTGTGTTTTGCTTTAAAGGGTGCATTTGATTGTACATAAGCCTTTCTCGGGTTATCATACACGAAACATGAAACAGCTAAGGGAAACTCTAATTCTATAGATGTATAGAAAGGGCTGAGTTTTTCAATTTATACGTGATACCTTTACATCTGCCTATATTTGCAATTATCCGAAAGGTTAAATTTATGAACATGCACGGCAAGTTAACACTGTACGAAGAGTTCAAGCAAACTATATGGAAATGGTAATTTCAACTCAGACCGTTTTTAATCTTAGTACAGATTCGTAATCTATCCATTAAATTAACTCTCCATTTAGTTACTGTTAAAACTATATATATATATATATATATATATATATATATATATATATATATGATAAAATTTACATATATTAAGTCAAATCAGATGCGTTGATCATGATATAAATATTAATAACGATAGTAATAATAACAAGAATCATTCTTTATGATGCTACTATGACGACGACGATGATGATAATAATAATGATAATAAAAATGTATGTTGACAATTTCTGTATAATAAGCCTTCTCTGTTCCTCCTGCATCTTCTGCATTTTCTGCTGTGTTTTCTATTTTCCCGCTGTTTACTATGATTATTATATTATTATTTGTTTTCCTTTTAAATTTAATTACTACACAGTATGCAAATATTGAATCTCAAAACTGTAATGATGGTTGACTGTTGGGATTTAGTAATAACTCACAATACTCCATTAATGATTTGATAATTAATTGAGCTTAACTGCTAGTTTGCTATTTTCTATTCAATATATACGATTAAGAACGGGGAACGGAGGGTATTTACACTTCAGAAACCAAAACAAGTATAATATTAATTATGTAAGAATAAGAAGTCAACACATATGTAATATATCTAAAAACGTACTAGTATGCTAGGAACTACGTATAAATGTACGGACACATTTTCGTATTTGTTTATATTTTCTTAATTTGTATCCCCATGATGATGATGATGATGATGATGATGATGATGATGATGATGATGATGACTTTAGTTTAGGAATGAGGCATGATGATGACAGCGGCTGCTTACCGCCAAATGACGGAACGATGGGCAAGAGGACAACCGACTGGAGCAACTGTAGCAAGACGCAGTTCAATACATTCCTACAGTATGATTTTTTTAATTTATCTATCTGGCTTTATATCTATCTCCTAATCTGTCTATTGTAGTTTTATCTCTCTATTACAATATACCTAATATTACAATATACCTGATTTTACAAACTGTAATTATTTGTCTGAAACAGGATTAATTCATTGCAAACACAACATGGTCAAATATAAAAGTTTCCCTTCCGGTGTACACTTTACGCCACTTAATGATGACTATTGCTTCATTCACTGGTTTATATTTTATAATGCTTTACACAATATAGAATGACACTATTAACATATTTTGAAGGTATTTCTATTGATTTTGACATGTGTTTGTTCAATAGATCAGATGGAGCTAGATGTCTATTTGAGACGAACATTGTGGCTACTGACATTCCCATTGAAGTCCGCTCCGTTGTATTGAAGCCAATGATGCCAGGTACGCAAAAACATCGCCTCGTTTTGTTTGTCTGTGATATGTGTCACAAATTAATGTATGCACTTTATACTTCCAGACGTTGTACACCTTTCATGGATCTCTTTTTTTGCTAGAGAAATGATAAAATAAAGAAGTTGATAAGGCACGGTGTATCTGTTTTTTTGTGCTGCTCATCCGTTAAACATTTTTTAGTTGCGATTGATCATTATAGCAGATAATTTTTTTTATTTAGTTATGTAGTTTTACTTTAGATGCAGATTAAGCAAGTACGTTTGTTTAATATATGACTTATACAACTTAACATTTAGTGGCTTCTGTAAAGTACAAAATCCTTGAATAAAAGCAACAAGCAACTGATTAAAGTTGATTGGTCAGTGTTTGACAGTAGACCTTTCTGGCATTTGCGCCAAGTCCATCTCACATTCAACGACATAAGAAAATCTTTTCAAAATGTATTAGAAATTATGAAAATTTTCAGACTTAACAATTACAGTAACAGAACGAGAGCATTCAGCTATGAGCATAATGAAGGTGTAATTTCTGGATTATTTTATCTAAAAAGATTTTGCTATCTATTTATTATGTTTACTTCATTTCACAGTACTAATGCTCACGAATAATTCGCTAATTCATTACACATTATTGTACAACCACTTACATCATATAGTAATTGATTGGCTTTTAAGTTGATGAGAATGTGCTAAGTAAAGATGATTGACATATCGCAAATACTTGTACAGTTTTTACCAACACTCATTTTCATTAGTTAAAATCTTGAAATTATTACTTCGTAGTACCAGAAAGTAAGATTACCAGCCTTTATTTCATTTGTGCTTTGAGAGAGTGGTTAAGATACAGCTGTTGGTATGTTGCTTCTCTACGGTGGTTAGCGCAATGTGTAACCAATTTTCGAGCAAATTTTCGTTGTGAATCCAGAACAGCATTGTGTATTACATATTGAATGGCTTTGTTATGATGATTGAGACGATAGAGGAGTGTCCTGTTGAAACACACTGAATATAAATTTAAGTTACACTTGACATTCCTTTAACATGTACTGCTATCGTTATAGGTATGTTGTACACTTGACATATTCCTTTAACATGTACTGCATTCGTTACAGGTATGTTGTACACTGAAGACGACATATGTGAATTAACGAAAGGAAAGGGCTGGAGGCACAGGTCACTTCCATGGTGGGTAAGCATGACAACCAAATATTTATCTTTAATTCATCGATGACATTCAGACAGTTAAAAGCCTTTTTGTGGAGTAGCGTGTTAATTTGAAGAGGACATTTTGGTAAGGTATTATATTGATTGACTTTAAAAGAAAAATCTATATTGAGTGTATTTTTTTGTGTTTATATTGTGAGATATGCTTTCCCAAAGAGTGTGCTAAAGTTGATTCAAAGTATTGTACCAAAGGAGTTGTAAGTAATGTTATGATTAAAATATTAAAAATGTATATCATAATGAACCGTTTGACCAGAGAAAACCGATCTACCGTTCGTATGTTAAAAGTATGGTGCCTGTGTTTCTATACATTGCATAATGCATTGTGTAATAGGGCGTTTCCTCGTACCTGGTAATACAAAGTAATGTTGGTTTTACTTTCTTAGTAAATTACGCTTGGCAAACAAATATTGCAGTCATTTTGTTAAACCTTCTAGAGTGACCGCAACTTTACCATCTTGCAAAAAAGAATAACATTTTAAAAACAATTAACACATTATATATATATATATATATATATATATATATATATATATATATATATATATATATATATATATATATATATTCTCGACGGTGCGTTGAACAGTTCGATATAACTTTCTTTGTTTTCTATTATCCTGAATTACAGTTCATTACAAAGCAAATATCAATTCTTTTGGACTTATTGGTCCTTATTCTCTAAACTTCAAAACGTTATTTAAAAGTTAGTAAAATTCGGCATTCAATAATTTTAATTAGACTAAAGTGGATAAGACATTAAGAAGTTAGTTAAAAGTTAGCGAATTTCGGCATCCAATAACTTTAATTAGACTAAAGTGGAATCATGGAATTTTCACTAGCCATTATTCTGTAGGTATTCTTGTGACGTAAGAATGCTTTATCATATCCAACTTTGGTTTTTAAGCTAGAGTTTGAGTTTCGTATTAACATAATTTCCAGAATATGTGACCAGGTTATATTAATGTCACAACGGAACCGTGTAATTACGTTGTATTATCCAGATATTTATATTGTAAAAAGCACGCTATCTGATCAAATTGTATGTGGCCAGATAATATTCATTATGAATCGAACTGTGCCATGACGTTCTATGTGGCCAGATAGTAGTATTATCTAGCCTAGCTGCGTCATGAAGTTCCGTGTGACCAGACAATATTACTGTCAAATTGAGCTGTGTCACGATGTTCGGTGTGGCCAGATATAAGTACTTTCAAATTGAGATATGTCATGACGTTTTGTATGGCCAGATAATAGTACTGTCAAAGTGAGATCTGTCATGACTTTCTGTGTGGCCAGATAATAATATTGTTAAATTGAGCTGTTTCAAAACGTTTCGTATGGCCGGATAATAATACTGTCATGTCGAGCTGCATCAGGAAGTTCCGTGTGAGCAAGTAATAGTGCTGCCAACTCAAGCTTTTTCATGAGGTTCTGTGAGGCCAGATAATTATATTGTCAATTCGAGTTATGTCATGAGGTTCTTACAAGGACAGATAATTATATTGTCAATTCAAGTTGTGTTGTGAGGTTCTGTGAGGACAGCTAATTATATTGTAAATTCGAGTTGTGTTATGAGGTTCAGTGAGGACAGATAATTATATTGTCAATTCGAGTTGTGTTATGAGGTTCAGTGAGGACAGATAATTATATTGTCAATTCGAGTTATGTCATGAGGTTCTTACAAGGACAGATAATTATATTGTCAATTCAAGTTGTGTTGTGAGGTTCTGTGAGGACAGCTAATTATATTGTAAATTCGAGTTGTGTTATGAGGTTCAGTGAGGACAGATAATTATATTGTAAATTCGAGTTGTGTTATGAGGTTCAGTGAGGACAGATAATTATATTGTAAATTCGAGTTGTGTTATGAGGTTCAGTGAGGACAGATAATTATATTGTCAATTCGAGTTATGTCATGAGGTTCTTACAAGGACAGATAATTATATTGTCAATTCAAGTTGTGTTGTGAGGTTCTGTGAGGACAGCTAATTATATTGTAAATTCGAGTTGTGTTATGAGGTTCAGTGAGGACAGATAATTATATTGTCAATTCGAGTTATGTCATGAGGTTCTGTGTGTACATATAATAATACTGGCAATTCAAGCTTTGTCGTGAGGTTTTGTGTGGCCGGAAATATATATTGGTAAATGGAGCTGTATCGTGAAAATGGCGTGTGACACGGTTTGTTATGCAGCCACTGTGGTAGGTGTGTTAATATGGTTGAGGTGGGGGGGGGCTCCCAATATTTTATTTAAATTATTATAGAAGTCACACCCAGGCTCGATTTTTTAGGAAGTGAAATTAGTGATACAGAGAGGAAAAGCTAACAGCCAGTTACATTATTGAGTACAAAAAGGTGAAATTCAAATGAATAATAACTTAATACAATTCAATAGTCAAATGATAATAAGTCTTCAATCACTCTTCTTTCCTTCGACCAAGAGACAGCCTATTGCATCATTTGATTTGTAGTGTGAGATAGGTTTTCCACATGTCCTTGTTTCCTACTCTTCTGTATCTCTCCTATCCCGCCAAATATTTCTCTCCTTCGGACTGCCCTCTTAACTCCTTGACTATTCCTTCTCCAATTTCTCCTCCACGACTTCTTTTCCAACTAGCCTTCTATTCAAAATCGACTTCACTACTAGTCTGTATTTCGTCTCCTTCATAGAAACGAGAGACTAACCAGTACCGGAAATCGGACCCCTACAAGCTTCCTGTGAAAACCAAGGACATTAGCATATTTTTTTAGCCATCTCGTCTCACACGAATCAATAATCAATCATCATATAAAGACTGTTACATTTTTCGGTTACGCATTCGTGCACATCGAAATACCCATACCTTATTGTATGGCCAACAGCAGTATCAACTACTTATCATACAGACCTCAATAAATTGCGTCGCATCAGTATATATATATATATATATATATATATATATATATATATATATATATATATATATATATATATATATATATATATATATATATATATGTATGTATGTTCTTAATCTCATTACACTGAAACAATTTCACAACAATCTGACTCATTTATGTACATTACATTGTTACAAAGGGTGTACAAATAAATAATTATGCTCTGATATATCCATACATCTATATTAACTAATTCTGTACACAAAAACCATGTCCCAAAGTTACAATTCAATTTAACAGTTGCAAAATCTAGAATATCACATGAATAAATGCACTAGTTTACTACAAAGTAACTAAATAGCAAATTACAATATTATTTCTGACCAAAAGCTATAAACATACATCATTCTTTACTTAATCATAACTCATTTATTAAATACGCATGTAAATTAAACACGACAAAGGTAATTTTATTTTACTAACGATTATCTTAATGAAGTATACTTACTGCACGTAATTAATGAAGTATACTGCACATAATTACAATTACAGTGACGTAATATTCTCCAACAATCGAGAAACTAACGTACTGGCCTTTACGAAGCTGTGTCTTTCTTAGAATTTTCTACGTTTCCTCGTCAAATTACGAGTGGCTTTCCTGGAGTATTGCTTTTTGCACTTTCAGCTTGACGTTTCGGCAATTACTATATTCCTGACTCGAAAGCACTAAATTAAACTAGGATTGAAATGATGACCACACCCGCTCTCAATTCTGATTCTACATTCTTATATTCAACTTTATGCCCTCGGGCCGTCCGTCAACGTGGTTTTACTTATGACGCCTATTACGGTCTTTTGTTCTTTAACTAAGTTTTTCACGTCCATAAAGCAGCAAAGCAGGGTTCTCGTACCTTTACAAACTAGCAATATTTTTGTTCCGCTAACTTACGCAGGTTCGGCCACGTGTCATTTAAGTTGTGTGTGATCAATAATAATAGTACGGTCTAATCGAGCTGTGTCATGAGGTTCTGTGAGGCCAGATAACAGTACTGTCAATTCGAGTTTTGTCATTTAGTTATGTCTGGCCCGTTCATAGTACTGTCAAATCAGGTTTTGTCATTAAGTTCTGCGAGGCCAGATACTAGTACTTTCAAATAGGGTGTTTTGTCATTAAGTTCTGTGAGGCCAGATAATAGTACTGTCAAATCGAGTTGTGTCATTTAGCTGTCTCGCCCGTTAATAATACTGTCAAATCGAGTTTTGTCATTAAGTTATGTGAGGCCAGATAATAGTAATGTCAAATCGAGCTGTGTCATTTAGCTATGTCTGGCCCGTTAATAATACTGTCAAATCGAGGTTTGTCATTACGTTCTGTGAGGCCAGATAATAGTACTGTCAAATCGAGTTTTGTCATTTAGTTATGTCTGGCCCGTTAATAATACTGTCAAATCGAGTTTTGTCATTAAGTTCTGTGAGGCCAAATAATAGTACTGTCAAATCGAGTTGTGTCATTTAGTTATGTCTGACCCGTTAATAATACTGTCAAATAGAGTTTAATCATTAAGTTCTGCTAGGCCAGATAATAGTACTGTCCAATCGAGTTTTGTCACTAAGTTCAGTGAGGCTAGATAATAGTTGTTAATTGATCTGTATCGTGAAGTTCCATGTGTGCGGATCGTCAAAAGTATCGTCAAATCGAGCCAGATAAACGTATCGTGTAACCAAGCCTATATGTGGCTGAACAATATTATTGCCCCACTTTACTGTGCAATAAAGTTGTATGTGGTGATATACCGTTATTGTCAAATCGAGCTGTTCAGTGGAGTTCAGACAGTCGTAAAGCTGAAAAATTGAAACTGGAAGCGGTCGCGATTGTCTGCGAGAAATGTTTATATCTCATGAAAAGAGGTCCTAATACAACCATTTCGAACAAATTAAGTGCATGATTCAAAATATAAACATATAGTAGTTAGAATGGTTATCTTTATTAATGATTTGATTGGCCTAGTGCCTTGTATCCTTAAACACAACTTTCACAGTGGTGCAAAAGTTGTTCAATAAGTAGAAATAGTGAATTGTTAACTTTTTTTCTTTTTTAAAAACAAAATTGCTATTTTATTTCATCGAGTACAATTTGAAGGTGGACCGCTCGGATGGCCTTAATGGTTAGTGCATTCGCCTCGGATATGGAAGGTCGCTGGTTCGAACCCCGGCTGAGTTATACCAAAGACTTAGCGTTAGGACTGGTATGCCTGGTGTCAGGATACTGTGACTGGGTGGGACATGATGCCACATGTTTGCGGCATTATGCCTTAGTGCTAGATAGCACTATAAACTGCCACACTACAGACATCGTAGCGATATGGCTGAAAAGGCTACATTAAAAATCCTAATTACACACACACACACACACACACACACACACATATTCTAGTTTGGAGTAATAATAACTAATTATTAAAATACAGTCATGCGTATTCAAAGAAAGGTGACTATTGGCTTGTTTTCTCAGAAGAGTCGTAACATTGAATAGAAGTATATCTGTCTCATCTCTAATGAAGAATAATGTTTTATTCCCTTCCAGTTTAATCTGTTTTTACCTAAAGAGGGCTATCAATTTCTTCTTTGGTAATGAGTAGTCGAAAGACAGATCACTGGTTGAAGGTTAACACGTGAAATTTAGGATATTACTTTATTCTCCTTATATATTTTTTAAGTACCCTCATATCATCTTATCCTTAAGTCCCGTTTATGCCATACGACCTAAATATGCAACCAACGTATTTGAATTAAAATTGTATTTAACTGCTAATACAGAATAAATCGGATTATGTCATGTTAGTTTTAGATATTTTCACTTTTCTTTCATAAAATGATCGATCTTTTAGTACTTTTAATGACGACTTGCCCGTCTGCTGTACATAGTCGAGCTCTCGTGTAATATGGCATTGGCCTCAGTGGACAATTTTTATCTTATATCTTTAATCCAAGGGTGATAACACTATGTTGCATCTCAGACAGTATAAGTTTAGTAACCTTTTTATTTAAACTCAATTTTTTAATAAGCATAAAAAACTATTCATATTTTCGTTCATTACGCGTACGAATATGTCATGCAATCGAGAGGGATGATGCCATAATGGAAAATAGTGGGTGACTTCATATTCTATTAATAAGAATCTTTAACTACGAGATATACTACTTTATTATCTCTTACACTGTAAATTAACATTTATTTGTCCACAGTGTTCAGTTTATAGGAGAAAATTAGTCTAACAGATTCTATTTTTATTGCATGACATAACATAGGCTTAACTGAAAAATTGTCTTCCGTATTCGCTATCAAGAAATATACATCGATGATTAGGGCGTACACCATAGGTTTTTGTCATATTCTATCATTTGAAAGTGCAACGTCATCAGCCTCAATATCAACATGCACGACATGAATGATAATATGAGTGAGGATGTGTGAAGAATACAATTATTAATTTGAATAATTACAATTTTATTCCTTATTGTACTGCTAAGAAATGTGTTACCTAATGCAAAACTTTCAATTATTGTATTGAAAGTTGGACGGAAGCTTACCAAATCATGCACTCATGGGGACATCGTTCGGTAGGGTTTAGCTCCACTCCTTGTCTAATGGCCCTTACCTTGATTGGCTGATTGTACCTTCTTACATTGTATCCGCTTTATTGGGTTCTCGTTATCTAGAGGATGATCGCCCTCGTTTTTATTGTCTGGACAGGATAAATATAAATATAAGTGTGAAACATATAGGTGTAATAAAAAGAGATCTGAACAGATGTATAGAACAGAATGACACGAACACCGTACATTAAAAACAACAATTTAATAAATTACATTAACAACTGTGAGAATACTTTACATTAGGAAGATACGCTTCTTTTTCAAATAAATCGTTCCCCGAATTTCAGAGACAAATATATTTTAAACAAATACCCGATTCGTATTAAATGATAGAATTGGTTCATCATAGAATCGAGTGAACAAATGAAGTCATTGCCTTGTACAACTTCATAACCTGTTTATTTACAGTCCAATCCAACCGAGGTTTTACTTCTCACTCCTTTTCGCCCGTTTATCTTCCTTAGCCTCCCTTCTGTCTTACCTCTTTTTCGGCCCTCAGACATTGTATGGTTAGGTGGATGCGTAAGCAAGTAAATACGTAGATATTTAGTGAAGTAGGTACGTGGAAACCTCAGTGGATACGTCAATAGGTAGATACGTAGATACTTCGATAAGTAGGTACGTCAGTGGATCTATCTCCCTTTGTGATATCAAGCGTTGTTGGCTACTATTACTCCCACCCCCACCCGCACCCCCGAATCGTGTCCGTCGATGTTCTATACATCTGGTCCCTTTGACGAATGTTTTTCGAGAGAATTGTTTCTAGATGTACTCACAGAATCTTCTATACTTTCACTCTTACAGGAAATGTTGACTGATTATATTTTACAATGAATCTTTCTCTGTTTTTCTGATCAGGGATCCAACAATTAACAGATACATAAACATTTAGGCATTGCTTCAACAATTAACAGATACATAAACATTTAGGCATTGCTTCAACAATTAACAGATACATAAACATTTAGGCATTGCTTCAACAATTAACAGATACATAAACATTTAGGCATTGCTTCAACAATTAACAGATACATAAACATTTAGGCATTGCTCCAACAATTAACAGATACATAAACATTTAGGCATTGCTCCAACAATTAACAGATACATAAACATTTAGGCATTGCTTCACATGTGGCTTGCTATTTAATGGGTTAGTGTTATATTTCTGTCGTTATAGGAAGTACATGACTGACTGTTATCGATATATGTTTTATGATATACACGTTGAATCACGAGATGAACACATATCGCACGCACACTTCTTGTATATACTAGGGAATTTGATTGAACGAAATTTACAATGAAAGAAATAGAAATATGTACGATGTTTTCTTTGCATATTGTACAGACACCATGTAATTGGAGAAGCTGTATCGATATGAATATCGGGTCCAACACCTATGGGCAGATGGTAAACTATGGAACCGGGATAAGTGGCCAGTACTGTGGGGAAGGGAAGGTCTGCCAAGTGGGTAACTGTATGACCTGGGCGGAGACGGGGCTTGACGCGTCCCTCTTTATTGTGGTCCCTGGGGGATGGGGAACATGGCAAATGTGGACAGCGTGTTCTCGAACATGCGGTAGAAGCGTGCGGTTCCGGAGAAGAAGCTGTGACAATCCCAAGTAACATATGTCAATCTTGCTTTCTACCTGTGTATCTATATATATTTGTTTGACCGACTTTCCATTTAACTATCTGATCATTTAATTGACAAAGACAAGGTAGTTATTACTTCTCGAGTTTTATGCTTTAATCTATAGGCATCATATTGTCTATAATATATATATATATATATATATATATATATATATATATATATATATATATATATATATATATATATATATATATATATATATATATATATATGTATATATATATATATATATATATATATATATATATGTATATATATATATATATATATATATATATATATATATATATATATATATATATATATATTTGACATATTTGCTACAGCATACAGGCACTTAAAAATGGAAAAAACATAAACACCATGTGACGGCTAATTTATGCATCTACTCTCTGCATTGCTATAACATATTGCTACACTCATCACTCTGTAGTGTTGTGCTACACTCTTCACTCTACGACGCTATGATAAACACCTTAATGTATATTGCTATATTGCAATACTACACTGTTGACCCTATATTGCTATCTTACATTGCTGCACTCTCCATTCTAAATTGCTATATTACACAGCATCTTTATCGTCAACCGTCTCTTAACCCAATTTGGTCGTCGAGGCACTATGCTGCTGTATATCTGACCAGTTCTCTACACATGTCTCGATCCTGTGTCAATGGTTGTGACTCCGCACAACTTTCTTTCCTGATCTATTATGTGATATTTTCAGTCAACTGTTCTCTCTGTCTGCCTCTCCTTCTGTCACACTGGACGCTGCCCTGCAGTACTGTTGTGGATAGACTGTTGGCTCTAGTGAAATGGCCATATCATTTCAGCTTGCTTTCTATTTTTGAAAGTGGTGAGGATGTCTTCATTATGGCTTACTTTGTGCCTGACGGTGTTACGCACTTCTTCATTTGCGATATGATCTTCGTTGCACTTCTGCTGTCAGGGTCCAGGCCTCACATGAATGCAAAAAGATTCAAATGACTAGTGCTCTTAATAATCTGATTTTAGTTTTCAGAAATATTCCTGTCTCTCCCAATGGGTCTTAGCTTTGACTTAGCTGCAGTTGTTTGAGCTGCTCATGACAACTTTTCTGCTATTGATCCTCTTCGGTGATTATGGAACCAAGATGTCTGAATTGACTCACTCTTTCCAGTTCCAGTCATCTCACTTTAATCTTGACTCAGATTGTTTTGCCACTATTTGTCACCAACTTAGCGCTTATCTCCATGTCAAAACTGGAAAATGTTTCATCCCGGTTCTTCACTAAGGTGGCAAGCTCGTCTTCACTGCCTGCCAGCCCATCAATGTCTTCAGCAAAGCGGAGGTTGTTGGTGTTACACTCTTCAACGCTGCTTGTCCCATAAGTGGTCTTCAACGGCTTCGCTCATGATGCGTTCTAAGTACATGTTGAAAATCGTGGGTAACTGGAGACAGCCTTGACGTTCTCTGACTGTTGTCTGGAACCAGTCCCCACACACAGCCTTGAGCAATTACTGCACTGATAGCCTTGGTGTACAGCTGCTTCATGGTATTGGTCTGCTTTTGAAACATAAGAACACATCAATAGATGTCTTGTTCATTTTGCTAGACCTTTTCACACAGAACCCTGAGATTGAATATTTGTTCTCATGTGCTTCTTCCACTCCCTAACCCTGCTTGTTCTTCTGCAATTAATGTATCTGTTCATGATGATCTTCAACATCACCTTACTAGCATGGCTGATCAAACTGATAGTTGTTATTTTGACACAGCTAGATATTGCCTTTTGGGGGAGTGTTCTAATCGGTGACTGGGCCCAATGTGTTGGCCATTCACCTGTCTGCCAGATCTTATTGCAGATGTTTGATAGTAACTCTACCACTGATTCCTCCCGCCCCATTCTTGATACGTTCAGCTGGGATGTTGTCTACTTCAGTGCCTTCCCGTTTTTCTGTGCTTTTATTGCTGACTCTTCTTTGAGGATGGGGAAATCATCATCATTTATGGAGTTGGAAAATTCAAGCACCTCTAAGTCTTCAGTGGAATAATGGTTGTAGAGTTCTTTACAACATTCAGTCCATCTTTCTGCAATGTCACTCGCTTCTTTGATGCATTATCAATTTTTGTCTTGGTACTGACTCTTGGTTTCTTCTGTCTGGTGAGGTCTTTCACAATTTCAAATGCCTTTTTGCTGTTATTCTTTATCAGACTATTCTCTATGTCTATGCACTTTTGAAATCTAATCTTATTTTGCTTTCTTCAAGTGTTTTCTAATATTCTTGTTTATTTCTCGGTACTCCATTTTCCTTGTTGTGTGTCTGGTATTTTTCGGTCTCTTCGGGCATCACACAAATTCAGAATTTCTTCTGTAACCGAGGGTTTGTTCTTTGGGCGATGAAGTCCAGTGATGTCTTTGGCAGATGTTGTCATGACTGTATTGAAAGTGTATGTCATCATGTTAACATCAACATCCATCAAAAGGAGTGCTGCAAATTGTCCTCCACGTTTGGCTTGGAATGACTGCATATGCTAAGCTTCTTTAGCTTATCAAGGTTGAATATAAGCCTGATGTTCTTTGGTTTTTTAATTTTCTTCAGCCTCACTCGGCAGTTCATAATCAAGAGGTCGTGATCACGCCCAACATTAGCACCTTGGAACGTCCTTGTTTTTGCTCTATTACTGCCTGATCGATAACAGTTTTGAACCAGTACGTATTCGATCTGGTTATGAATGTTCCATTTGGTACGTGCCGTGTCAATCGTGAAGCTTGATGTTGGCTTTGGGAGTTTGCTAGTACCAAGTTGTTGTAGTTTACGAACTCGAACGACCATCTCCTTCTTTCATTGGTAAGTTCATTGCAAGAAGGTTCAGAATGATCATCCCAGTCTTTTAGAGCATCTTTGCCAACTTTGTCATTCCAGTTTCCTTGGATGATGAGGATGTCTCTTTTACTGACCATGTTTAGAATACCCTGGATTTTGTTGTAAAACTCCTCTATTTCGTCATCATCAATTTCGGTAGTTGGAGCATAGACATGGATAATTGACGATAAAGGGAAATGCTTCCAGACGAATGGAGATGATTCTTCTAGATATGGGGCGGCATTCAAGCGCAGATCACTTGATAGCATTGTTTACAAGGACGCAAAACATTGTAACACATTTCAACTCTTCATTCTACGCTGCTAAATTACATAGTTACACATTTCAATCTACATTGCTTTACTAAATGGCTACACTTTTCACTCATTGATATAATACAATGCAACACGTATCAACTCTCCATTCCATGTTGCTTTATTAGATTGCTTCTCTCCGTTCTCTATTGCTATGTTACATTGCTACATTCTTATTTTGCTACTCTTCACCCTACATTGCTACTGTTCACTCACATTCTTATATTACAATGTAACACTTTTCAACTAATCATTCCATGTTGCCATGTTACATTGGAACACTCTTATTTTGATACTTGTCACCCTACAATGCTACACTCTTCTTTCTTCATTGCTATGTTACACTTTTCACTTCACATTGCTAAATTAAAATGCTACACTCAATACTCTGTATCGCCACATTGCGACACTCTTCATTGTACATGAGACTTTTTGCTATACATCGCTACAGTCTTCACTGCACTAACTTTGTAAATATACGCACAAAGTTTAGGTCATGCAAATTTTATATTTTTTTATAACTATGATCATCGTGAGCATCTTGGACTGGCTATAGTTTGTAATTATAATAAAACAATATATTTCCCGTGGTCGTTTATAAATTATTTCTGGTACGTTTCGGCCAAAACAATCGTATATTTGTTTAATAATGAAGAAAATCACGAGGTTTTTTTTTTACAAATTATTAATTAAAACTTCAGTTAAAATTCATGGTGAACGGTACTCCCTAATATGAAACAAATTAATGCATCATTCAGCTTCCTTGAAACGTTAATATTTTCTGTCATAGATAGCTCGACTTATGCATGTCAAACATGAAACTTTTATGAAGATAATTAAATTGCTAACGTTCATTTTATAGACCAAGGAACTCTCCGCCATGTGAGGGGGAAGAATATCAAGCAATATTCTGCAATATGCAGGTGATTATAACATAGGATGCTAATTTCTTACTCGCCGAGTAATTTAATTAGACAATTTAGATTAGTTCATACTAAGTATTTTCATGATGGTAATTATATCGTATGATAATGTCATACTTGCTAGTTTTGCCATTAAGTTAATATTATCATATGATACTTTCATAATTGACACTTATTTTCATGAAGCTAATTATATCATATGATAATGTCATAACTGCTAAGTATTTTCATGAAGCTAATTATATCATATGATAATTTCATAACTGCCAAGTATTTTCATGAAGCTAATTATATCATATAATAATTACATAATTGTCAAGTATTTTATTTATATCATATGATAATTTCATAATTGTCAAGCTAATTATATCATATGATAATTTCATACTTTTCAAGTATTTTGATGAAATTATTTATATCATATCATAATTGCATAATTGCCAGGTTTTTTCATGAAGCTAATCATATCATATGATAATTGCTTACTTTTCAAGTATTTTGATGAAGTTAATTATATCATATGATAATTGCATAATTGCCAGGTGTTTTCATGAAGCTAATTATATCATATGATAATTTCATAATTGTCAAGTATTTTAATGAAACTAATTATATCATATGATAATTGCATAATTGCCAGATATTTTCATGACGCTAATTATATCATATGATAATTGCATAATTGTCAAGTATTTTATGAAGTTATTTATATCATATGATAATTTCATAATTGTCAAGTATTTTCATGAGACTAATTATATCATATGATAATTGCATAATTGCCAGATATTTTCATGACGCTAATTATATCGTTTGATAATTGCATACTTTTCAAGTATTTTGATGAAGTTAATTATATCATATGATAATTGCATAATTGCCAGGTGTTTTCATGAAGCTAATTATATCATATGATAATTTCATAATTGTCAAGTATTTTAATGAAACTAATTATATCATATGATAATTGCATAATTGCCAGATATTTTCATGACGCTAATTATATCATATGATAATTGCATAATTGTCAAGTATTTTATGAAGTTATTTATATCATATGATAATTTCATAATTGTCAAGTATTTTCATGAGACTAATTATATCATATGATAATTGCATAATTGCCAGATATTTTCATGACGCTAATTATATCGTTTGATAATTGCATACTTTTCAAGTATTTTGATGAAGTTATTTATATCATATGATAATTGGATAATTGCCAGGTATTTTCATGAAGCGCTAATCATATCATACGATAATTGCATACATTTAAAGTATTTTGATGAAGTTATTTATATCATATGATAATTTCATAATTGTCAAGTATTTTCATGAAGCTAATTATATCATATGGTAATTTCATAACTGCCAAGTATTTTCATGAAGCTAATTATATCATATGATAATTTCATAATTGTCAAGTATTTTCATGAAACTAATTATATCATATGATAATTGCATAATTGTCAAGTATTTTATGAAGTTATTTATATCATATGATAATTGCATAATTGTCAAGTATTTTCATGAAGTTATTTATATCATATGATAATTGCATAATTGTCAAGTATTTTATGAAGTCATTTAGATCATATGATAATTGCATAATTGTCAAGTATTTTCATGAAACTAATTATATCATATGATAATTGCATACTTTTCAAATATTTTGATGAAGTTATTTATATCATATGATAATTGCATAATTGCCAGGTATTTTCATGAAGCTAATCATATCATATGATAAATGCATACTTTTCAAGTATTTTGATGAAGTTATTTATATCATATGATAATTTCATAATTGTCAAGTATTTTCAGGAAGCTAATTATATCATATGATAATTTCATAATTGTCAAGTATATTCATGAAGCTAATTATATCAAATTTCATAATTGTCAAGTATTTTCATGAAGCTAATTATATCATATGATAATTTCATAACTGCCAAGTATTTTCATAAAGCTGGTTATATGATATGATAATTTCATAATTGTCAAGTATTTTATGAAGTTATTTATATCATATGATAATTGCATAATTGTCAAGTATTTTCATGAAACTAATTATATCATATGATAATTGCATAATTGCCAGATATTTTCATGAAGCTATTTATATCATATGATAATTGCATAATTGTCAAGTATTTTATGAAGTTATTTAGATCATATGATAATTGCATAATTGTCAAGTATTTTCATGAAACTAATTATATCATATGATAATTGCATACTTTTCAAGTATTTTGATGAAGTTATTTATATCATATGATAATTGCATAATTGCCAGGTATTTTCATGAAGCTAATCATATCATATGATAAATGCATACTTTTCAAGTATTTTGATGAAGTTATTTATATCATATGATAATTTCATAATTGTCAAGTATTTTCAGGAAGCTAATTATATCATATAATAATTTCATAATTGTCAAGTATATTCATGAAGCTAATTATATCAAATTTCATAATTGTCAAGTATTTTCATGAAGCTAATTATATCATATGATAATTTCATAACTGTCAAGTATTTTCATGAAGTTAATTATATCATGTGATAATTTCATAATTGTCAATTATTTTGATGAAGCTCATTATATGATAATTTCATAATTGTCAAGTATTTTCATGAAGGTTATCATATGATGATAATTTCATACTCACCAAGTATTTTCAGTTTTAGACTTCTGCAATGCATACTGTATAGGCAATGAATCTAAGCATGTTTCTTAAATTTACATCATTGGTAGTTTATAATTGCATGGATGACATCATCAAACTGGAGAATCTACAACTGTGTCATACATGACCGAAATTAAACGTATGCTAATCCATAATCACAAATAAAATATTTCATTAGAAGAACAAGGACTACAACAGACTGTTTAGAATTTGTGGCCCGGTCTTGGCGACTTTTATTTATTAATTTTTGTTATTTCGTTTTTATTGGTTGGGTCAGAATACATAATAATTAAGAAAGAGAAATAAATAAATCAAAATTTTAATATTTTTATTCCAGCCATGCATTAATGATAGCTCTGATACTTCACTCCTGATCAAGCAGCGGGCTGGGGAAGTTTGTACTGACCTCGTCGCATCTGGTGCTTTCAGCGCTGACCAGTACGATGGCTCTGGAGATCGCTTTCACTACATGGGTAAAAATCTCATCAACAGGCCTTTATAATGCCTCTATACAAGTATTTTGCCGTAACTATTAATGCAAGTACAAAAGATAAATGCACAATTGCAATAATTAACACATGCATGCTTAGATCCTGTTAGAACTCTTACTGGTGTAATAAATTTGAAAAAAGTTATGAAGGAGAGAGACTAAATGCCGAACGTGATGTTTGGTTAGTCTCTCCGTTGCTAGCAATTTAAAAAAACACTCAGTTTAACAGAGATGTAGATAATGTTTAATGTAAATGGAAATTAATGGGTTCACGAACATACTTGTCCAGATACCTTGCTTTCTTAAACAAGCGTCTGTCTGAAATTTCACAGTTGAGTAGGTTTTGGTAATTCATCAGATATCAACAGTGCAGATTCAGTTTGATATAATGGCAGACTTCTTAGATGTAAAGAAGAGAATATTCGACGAAAATGTATTAGTTTCCTTTACCTATGCAGCATATTGGAAGCATGACGAGAGTAAATATGGATAGTTCCGCAGTACAACAACTTGGGTTCATTAGCATAGATGCTCAGACATCACATATCATTCAGAAAATAATCTTTGAGTCACAATAAATGTTACACGAAGCGCGTGATCTGGCATCAGGTATTGAGTGCACTTTTGACGTATCTCCTTCCAACAGAGTATGCAACCTGCGAAGTTACATGCACTCCCAAGAATGGCTACAGTCCCAGCGTCATGCAGCGGTTTGGTCTGATGCCCGACGGGACACCCTGTAGTACGAGTAGTTTGGAACCCACTTATGAGGACACCATTGGAGCACCCGGGTCGACTGGGAAGGTTACCGCCTGCCTTCAGGGGTATTGTAAGGTGATATTCTAAGATATTAGTAAATGAGTACTCTAAACTACTACAACTACAACTACTACTACTACTACTACTACTACTACTACTACTACTACTACTACTACTACTAATAATAATAATAATAATAATAATAATAATCATTTTAACACTTAATAGTATTTTCTTTTACATCCTTCTCTGAACTTCTGCGGTGTCGGTAGTTTGAGTCACGTGAATTAGTTTTATTGAATTTCATTTAATTTGGTTTAAAGACTTATGTCGCAATGCATAGTAAAATTGTCTTTCAATAATTTTATTTGAAGTAATCAATCACGCATATAAAGAAATAACGATTTTCGTTCAATTACAGCTTTTACATTAAATAATTATGATCCGCTCAATTTGTACGCTTATTAATGTCCTTATTGAAGTTTAGGTCTTTGTACAAAGCAGGTAAAATAATTCTGTTTTCATATTTTATAAAATTTAGTTTCTGAACTCGATATTTCAAAATTGGTAAAAGACATTTAGTTTTTGTCCGCGTGTAGTGCACTTAGGTCAATAATCGTAACACTCATTTACAGATTGTTAACAATTTTAGTTTATTTATCCTGACTGAGAGAGTAAATAGCACGTGATTAATTTATTTTCTTTTCTTTGGAAATAATTGGCAGAGGATATTTGAAGACTGACTTTATGCGGACATTACACGATTAAATGTTTTAAATGCATGTAAGGTTTTTGTCTGATATTAATATTATTTACCTCTTGAAAGAAAACAGAACTAACATCTTTCCTCTGACGCAAGGAGTTTTCAATCAATCCATTGCAGGTATTTGGTTGTGATGGGACATTGAGTACTAAAGTCATAGACAAGTGCGGTGTATGCGGGGGAGATAACTCTACGTGTTACGTAAAGGAAGGTGTATTCTTGGCTAATACAACTATGGGTAAGTAGTCCTTTAAGTATCCATGGTCATAAACTAAGTAACAGAGAGAAACCAAAAAAATCACGATTTTTAAAACTTAACAAATAATTTAAATATCATCGAAGTTACAGATTAAAATGTGAGATGAACTTAGAGTGTTATTAATTGAAACCAAAAATATTTCTGACAAAACGTTGTATAAAGAACAAATAATTGAGACGTTCCGTATGCATTTGAAAAACGGAGATGTACAGGTACGCCATGACTCGTGATGATGCTAAGATGGTATTGTTAAAAAGTATTTGCTCTCGAATAATATCCATGTATAACATAAAACATGTTTGCAGACTTGTAACATGTACACAATAAATGAGGATGACTCCAGAATTGGACTGAATCTGATTTTTCAGTTGTTTCCTTATAAACACCTTCTATTGCGACTACATATCATTATCTACCCTACATGACCGATTATACTACGCGTGTTGCCTCAAGCTTGCTTATTCATGTGACATACTCCAACAAATGGAATTTTACTGAATTCGAACCCGGCCGTGTCATACCAAAGACTTATAAAAATGGTATTAACAGCTAATCTTGCTTGGCGCTCAGCGTTAAAAGGCTAGTGTTAGGACGGGTCAGCATGGTGTCAACACAATATGGATCGGTGGGACATAATGCTACATATCTGCGGCATGATGCCCTAGTGCTAGACATCACTATAAACTGCCGCACATGACTGAATATTTTCTAAGCTACGTTAAAACTTCACATCACAAACACACAAACGCACACATACACATACACGTATCGTCTAAACAACATCAGCAAATTAAATTATTACAATGGTGACTTAAGATCGTATTATTAAGACCATTATTAGTAATTGTCAATACACGCGTAAGAATCCATATATCCTATGTAAATATGTTATAGAATGTGCGATTGGGTTGTTGCATCGCTTTGATTAACTGAATATTCACAAATTTCTTTCTACAAACGTGTGTGTGACATACATATCTTAATATACAGCTACTGAAATAATGAGAAATAATTGTGTAAATATGTTTAAGAAATGTTATTACATACATATTATTTAGATCTTAAATAATATAACATTGAGTAAATAATTTATTCCAGCTCTCGTGGCATGTTCGGCATTTAGAGTAAGTGATCAGTTTGCATATTACGTGAATTTACTATATTATAGCATACGTAAGAAACTACAAATTGATATCACATTTCATCGGTTGCTCTTGATTCACTGAATCGAATTGTTAGATTTTCTAGTTCAGAGTAACAGCATATAACCAACTTGTGACCGTTCATCCGGGTCACCAGGATTTAATTGGTAAAACGTAATATGATACTCGATGAGAACATCATACCTCACGTGACCTCAAGAATTTCCCTCGATTAAAAAATAAGGTCTCCATTATTTTGATGTCTTATCTCCCTTGACGACCTCTTGGATGTTTGATTTTTATTGTATTCTTGTAAAAATTACTATGCTGTATTGGCAGTTTCGTTATTAAGGCATGATATCTATTTTGAGTAATAATGTATTATATAAAGCTTGGACAATTGATAACAGTATTTGGCAGTAGCATTTCGTGGTAGTGGCAGGAGTAATAATGTATTATATAAAGCTTGGATAATTGATAACAGTATTTGGCAGTAGCATTTCGTGGTAGTGGCAGGAGTAGGAAGAAGGATGAGATTCCAGAGTCTAAGTTGTGTCTTCACTTCTAAATACTGTATGTGGTATATTTGTTCACACGTCTGAGTCGTATTTTCACTGTTCTTAACACAAGCAAAGGTGTCTAAAGGTTTTTAGCATTCTGGACCTTCAATGTGCAGAAATGGATGGTCCTGATATAACAGACTGTGTCCATTCGAGACCTGAAAGTCAATAAAAAGGAAATCAGGAAATGATTGCCTGCGTAACACTTGATTGTGTTGTATTTACTTTACACCTTTATCTATCAAAATGTTTGATTATATTACCTTTTGTTTCAAACTTGTTCATCTGCTTAATGAATCTGTTGGAGACAAAATGCATCCATAGCACTCACTGTTTGATACGAGAGAAGTTACAGGACTTGTCGTTAAAATGTCACTGATACAAATTCTGCATATCCTTGGGTTTCAAGACTAAGACTTCAAGGTCTGGAATACGATGGGAACGCGTACAGGAAACTCAGATAATATTGCTGTGAACTACGGACACAAACACGGTTTCTGTTAAAAATTTCTTTCCATGTGACTTTACAGATCTGTGTAGTCTCTATAAGAATATTCTTATTTGTGGAAAACTTATATATGTTCGTGTTTCTTTTGCTTTCTTTGTCAAAGCAACTTTACTGAAATATTTCTTCATGGTTGGACATCTTTCTTGGAATCTAAACAAGTCTAAGAATATTAGGCGGTTATTATTTTCCTTCCTTCTCTGCGGCTACGATTGCTTTAACTCTAATGATGAGGCTACAATTAAACCCATATTCCCGATACTATTATTGCAAACTGACAGTATGGGTTTTGTGTGATTGGTTAGTATCAGTTAGATCGAGGAAGTGATAATACTGTAATCTTTCATGTAAAAACGTGTTAGGCAACTTCATCGTGCACCTTATCATTTTGTGAAAACGTTCCACCTCGTGTTTTGTTTTTCACTTATGGGCTTATTCACGAGCGTAAACCAGATAAATGACGGAACACATGCATATGCAGCAAAATTCTAGAGCAATCTGATATATATATATATATATATATATATATATATATATATATATATATATATATATATATATATATATATATATATATATATACAGCTTGGATTGAACAATTAGTCTATCTATTTTGTCACTAGATTAACATTTTGGCAAATCTCATTAGGAATTGATATAAAAACATCTTCGTTTTCTACTCCTAGGTGAGAGGGTTGTCGTTGCAACGCTTCCGAACGGTACCTACAGGATCCTCTTTTACTTCAAATGGGAAGATATGAAACAGAATTACCTTGGTAAGTCATTAGTACGATATTTCAATTGTCATAATTGTTTCAGAGTACATTTTAATGCCCTAGTCAGGGAATGAGATTACAAGGGATGGATGCAATCAAAGCGTGATGTACTCATGCCCAGTGAGATCTATGAAACAAACTCGGAAATAATTTAAGAGAGAGAGAGAGAGAGAGAGAGAGAGAGAGAGATCAGTGCACTGAATAGAGGTACTAATAATGTCAACTGTTCAATGAGTTATATTTTTTATAATTATACAGTTATGACACGCAAGGAAGGAAAACAAGGAAATAATGTACTGCTTAAATAATATGTCAAATGTGCTACATATTTTTTTTTCATTGATTAACGCAAGCGAAAAGCACATAGACAGTATACTATGTAATTCATATACAAGATACTGGTGCAAGGATACTTGAATGAATTAAACAGATCGATTAAAACTTGTGTGCACAGAATCTTCGGAGAAAGATAAACATAGATAACCAGATAGCGAAAGAAAATACTCTACGTTCAAATGCATAATACACATATTTACTTGGGTATTTTAGAGTTGTCAAATATTTATTTAGTTTGTACATGCTTTTGTTTCTGCCAATAATAATGATCAATATAATACTTTCTTAGTGAGAGGTATGGAGGATATATTCAGACAAAATTATATTCCTATTCGATCCCGTTACACAAAGTTCACAAGACCTTTCATATAGTTCATTCCCTATATGTCTATCAGTCTCGATATTTAACGATGCGATTGAACCAGCTTACATGTGTGTGTGTGTGTGTGTGTGTGTGCGTGTGTGTGTGTGTGTGTGTGTGTGTGTGATAGTGTGTGACTTTGAGTTCTAGCATAGCTTTAACAATTATGTTAAGTCATATCGCTACAATGTGGATAGTGTGATAGTTTATTGTGATGTCTAGCACTGGGGCATCATGCCGCAGACATGCAGCATCATATCCCACCCAGTCACGTTATCCTGCCAGACCAACCCTAACACTAACCTCTTAATGCTGAGCGCCTATTCACTTTCCAGATCATTTATATAATAAAGAGAAAACTAAAGTGGAGAGATGATGTCTCCTCGAGGAAGCTCAAGTCAACAATGAATTTAGTCGAATATTTGTTTAAGTGTTTTACACATAACATAGATGAGCTGTAAATATATTTTATTGTTGTCAATGTTGTCCCATTCAATCCACTTGTTACTCCTTTTTCGTTATAGACTTATCTTTTCCATATTATCAAATTGTATAAGTCTTGTGGACTATGTTCGGGTGGGGTGATCGCAATATTATATTTAATTATTACCGAGGAACCACCCTGGCTCATTTTTGTTAGAAATTGAATTAGTGATAAAGAAATGGAAAGCTCAGAGCCCCCAGTCAACGATGCAGAACGTAAAATTACTGATTACACAAAATGGTGAAATTGAAATAAACAACAATTTAATACCATTCAATAGCATATAGTCATTTCTCAAATAAAATTGAATATTCAAAACCATATCACTCATCTTTCACTCGGCCAATGGACGGCCTATTTCAGCACCTGAAATATGATAGATTAGTCTGATAGATTTTCCTTATGTCCTGTGTTCCTACTCATCTGTATTATTCTTCTCCCTTGACTGGTACTCCAGTACCCCTTCAGTCCATCAGCTAGGTCTTTCAAACTTCAGCTTTCGTTCTCTCCTTTTATTGTCTCCCAGAGACATGGGACCAACTATACTAGGGTGTGTCGCTTCTCTGTCTCCTACAGCTCATCCGCTCCCTCCAGCATAGTTATCTAGGTCTCTAGACTCACGCTGAAGAACAATATATCATCAGATAAACCAATATCTTCTTTGGTCACGCATTTGTGCATATCAAAATACCCAAACATCTAGGGACCCCGAGTGACTGAGTGGTCTAAAGCGCTCTCCGTTACGGATCATTGCCATCTCACCTCTTTTTTCGAGTCTCGGATTTGGACAATGTGGGTAGCTTTTCGTTGGTCGGTGGTTCTTTCTGGGGCGTTTTCCGGGTTCTTCCTCCAACATTAATACTGGCCGTCATGTATAGTCTATCGTGTGCTGAAAAATGGCTTAGTTAGTTATCTGAGTGATAAAAGTCACACTTATATTAAGTTCCATCTTAATGCGATGCAATGTTTTAGTAATCTGAAATAAATCTTCACCAAAATTTAACATGTTATCATCAGAGCATGAAAAGACTAATGTTCGGTTAGTTAATTTTCCTTCTGTTAGAAACATAAAGTATGTCTGATAAGGGTGTGTTCTAAAATTGCAATTCAGGTTGTACCAAGTCAGTGCGAGTAATCGTCCACTTATCACTGTGGACAAAACTGGTACTAAAATTAACATTATTATTATTTTACCTACTCACAATTCACTGAACCATGACAACGTCAAGGGTGGTGGGTATCACTTTTAATGGGATGAATTACTTTTTCATGAAACGGGATGGTTAGCTCTTTTAAACGACTCCACATTGGACTAAAACTTTGAAAATGATAGATTGGTAGTTCACATTCATACATACTGCTCTTATGGAAACATTTTAATAATCATCGTGATACTGCAGCACACACATATCTAGTTCATGTTTTCTTTTGTTCAGCAAAGAGCATCTAGACACCCAATGCGAACTAACTGTTCTTGTTTTTTATTGATTGGAACACGTAATGTAGAAACACCCAAGGACAATAGTAAGTCTTAAAATCAATGTGGATGGTGTCATTATATTCTTAAACGTGCCGTCAGTATTTAAAGCATCACGGAACATTCAATGTGTCACGAAACATGTGCCTAATGAAAGACGAGAACCAGTTATAATTCATATTTTGTGAACTAATTGTCGTAAATTAGCCTTTTGTGTTTGACTTTCAGACTAATGTTATGTATTGGGAACTTGTGCATGATTTTAACATTTAGTAAGTACGAACATAGTAGTGATGAAAATGATAACGTGCTCCTAATGCTACGGAATAAATCAAAGGCGCAGGATATGTATTTTTGCTTTGTCGGTGGCATATATTAGTAAATAGTACTCATGTTCATTCAAATAATTTGTGACATCATATATCCAGTTTCAAATAGTTTTAAATGTTTTCTTTGCTATTTCATCGTTAGTATACTCTTTGTATTATGTTGCTCTTAAAGAGTTATGGTCAGGTGGTGAAACAGAGAGGCCCATTATCGCGTCCATGATAGCCGGTACCTCTTTGGTATATGATAACAGGCGAGACCCGCGTCAATTTGCTGGAACGAAATGGACGTACCTTTTTATTGCACAATATCTGTTTGCCGAGGGACCAATAAACGAAACCGTTAATATAAAGGTAACATTGCTGGTATAAGACCAACGCAATTTTTACTTGACTATGTAAAACAACTTGGTGTCTAACAGACAAAGCCGTACTGAAAAACGCATACATACACATCATACCGCCTCTGGAGTAATCTTCATTATTACCTTCTATAATAATAATAATAATAATAATAATAATAATAATAATAATAATAATAATAATAATAATAATAACTTTATTATTTTTATTATTATTACTATTTTTATTAACGAATTTATTTTATTATCTTGTTCTTGCTAATATTATGTAAGAAAAACCAAATTGATGAGCATATTTTCACATCAGTCATTCGTATTGTTCTCTAAACAATATATATATATATATATATATATATATATATATATATATATATATATATATATATATATATATAAAACAGATGAATATTATGAGACTATTTGAAATTTTAAAATTAATTTTCCTCTTATTCGTAACCCACGCTCATTAATGTTTTGTTCTTTTGTTTTGTTTGTGGATGTGGTATTTTTTTAAACATTTGATTGTAGACAATATACTTGCAGATCGTTGATAGAACAACTTGCATTTACATTTCAGTTGTATCAACATTCAACATTTCCAAATACTGGTGTCAAATACGAATATTCTATACCTCGACCGCAACCCCAAACTACCACTGGTAATCTCTGTCTCTCTGTCTCTCTGTCTCTCTCTCTCTCTCACCCACACCCACGTCAGTGTGATTGTTCACCACCTGTGTTAATGTATGCATTGGACATCTTACAACTATTCTACAACAGGGGTGTACAGTAAAGGAATTGTTTTCTTAGCAACACGAAAATGTTAAAAAGTCGATATATACATATCTAAATTGGGACTTTAAGTTCATTGTACAGGTTTGTACGTTTTTCACCAAAAAACAGTTGTCGTGACCAGTTTACCACAATTGGGTTGGAAAAGCAATAAAAGTGGGTTATGTTTATCAAAGAAATACCTTTTTAACAATTTGTTTTAGAATTAATTCGCTTTTGTTAACAATCGTTACATTCGAAAGCAAAATATGACAACATAGTACGCATAATTCGTACTCCAACATACTAATATCTATTTTTGTTGGTTTTCGATTGCAGTGTTAAAACATAAACATCGGTAATTTCACATTTTAAAATATCCCAAAATGTTCATATAGTATGACAGAGTGTTAGGCAATGTGTCGTAGAGAAGATTAAAAATTATTTTTGTATGTTGGATATAAGGGATTATACACGTCACAATCGTTCTCAACTAAACTAATTGTTAACAAACGCTCTGAATATTATTAAGTTTAATCAATACCGGCGGTTATTTGTTTTTTCTCACTTACCTGTATCTACTTGTACAGACAATTTTAGCCAGGTAAATATAAAAATCATCTCCAAGCATCTGCTTGTAAACGTTCCAAAGTTATCCTACAAAATAATAGCATGACTCTTTATATGTTTGTGCACCTGATAAAAAGTAGCTTTAATGCTAAAAACACAGATATGGCTCCCACAGCCCTGCAGCACATGCATTTTTGTTAGCAAAAGTTTATAACACTGCTGAACATGCAATACGATGTAATTCATTTTGTCGGCATTTTTCTTGATACCTTCTTTAAACTGAACCAAATTAAAACAAATTTATAACTCTAAAGCTGATTTTAAAATATGTCTGACAAACATAAACTCTGTTGTCATGACATCAAGGTCAATGTTAATTTATTTAGTAAAAACTTACAATTTCTTCAAAGGTTGCATGCATTATGGAGAGCTATTTCTGCACCAAGACTTTCTAGCTTAAAATATTTATTCAGTATCAATCTGCATGTTGTACAATTAGTATACATGACAGCACATAATGTCTTTGTTTTACTCATTTACGTGCTATATGCTTTATGCTTGAGTTTGTGGGTGAGGGGCAAATGACACAAGCAAGCTGTATTGTTTTCAAATGTTCTACACACACACACACACACACACACACACACACACACACACACATGTGTGTGTGTGTATGTGTGTAAACATTCAAGATTAATATCTTATGAAATAATCGTGATGTGGGTAACACTTTAAAATTATAGAAAACAGTAAGTTATATTTTACAAAAATAACATCTATAAAACATTAACCAGTACTTTGCATTCGATTAAATAGGATGGATTTAATGTTATTGATACGTCTCTTTTTATTAGTTACGATAGCTACAACAACTGAGCTAACTAGTAGTTCTAAACCCGTGACAGACTCTGAACTCACTTCTATTGCGTATTCAAAACCAACAGTAACCTCAACAGAGGTTTCTACTCCCTTCTCTGTAAGTATATAACGCGAAAACTTTGTCAGCAATTATACGTTTTATCTGCTTTTAGTTTGTTTTTGACACGTTCCATTTATCTGTTAAATTTCATAACGTTTCCTACATCGGCCAATGCTTCAATTTTTTAATCAGTTTGCTATCTTATTAACTCGGGTACAACGTTCTTAAATATTTTAATGATTACTTTATTAATAGTTTACTACTAATATACTTTTTTTTAGATCTTACATTACCTCTTGACAAAGAACGACTTGGTAATAACTGCTTTAGCAAATAACAGTTCAGACAATATTTAGACGTCAATTTAAAAGTGTGACGTGTTAGGCCATCAACAGTAAGAATGTAATACTTTCGTTTTTTTATAGAATATCAGACATTCGATTGTAATACTTATAGAAAAAAATCACATCTAAATATATTAAACAAATCAGTCGCTGTACTGACATTAAAACTAAAGCCTCTAGCACAATGCTGCGGCTATCTTAAGACATATATTCCACAATCTTGCAGCAATATCTCATATGCCAATTAACCGTTTTGTGGACTAGTTAGAGCAAGATTTTGCAAACAGCTATAGCAAACGTCTAGCACGCATACGGCATTGTTACAGTACACGGTTCTAGCAAATGTCTGACACAGCTTTAGCATGCATAAGACATAGCTGCAGTATAAAGCATTAGCTCACATGCGTGAGCTCAATTTTGCAGTATACAGTTCGAGTACACTTTTGGCATGGCATTAGCTTACATGCGGCATTTTTGCAATACACAATTCGGGCAAATTTCTGCCATTGCTTTGGCATATGTGGCATTTTTTTATATAATTCTGGCACATACGTGGTAGATGTAATCTGTGATTACTGAACGCAAACAGATCTGAATCACGTAATGTTGAGGTTCAATTTCACAATTTTTCAAAGAATGATCACAAAATAAAATGTTGTATTTACCATTTAAAACTAGATTCTGATCTCGAAGATATTATTGATGTTGTGAATGTCTATTCCATGTTTTGCAACCCTCATTCAAGACATTGTAAAGTCAAAATTGACACCGTAACTGAGTTCATTTAATGATCTGAATATGTTCATAAGGCAATGGCGCTATTGATTGAATCTGATCATTTGAAATTGGGAACTGTATGGATAGCTCTTTGGATAAAATTTAAAGGCCCCTACTTAAGCACATTGAACCTCTGGAAACAATAATAAAGAGTACGGAGCTTACATGTCTTGAACATAACACTATTGTATGAGGAACCAACGAATAATCAATTCATAATTTAATGGCATAGCAATTAGGAGAAGAAAATTTAAGTATCATCACGCCAACAACTACGATAATAAAATAGTACAGTAGTATAGTATATATCTCAGGCCACTAAACTTTACTGCCACCACAAAATTTACAGACAATACCGTATCTTCGCAAACTTTAAAACAATTTACAACAGAACCCTAAATACTTTAAAGACTAAAAAACTAGCATACACCCTATCCCGCCAAATTCTCTGCTAACAAAACCAGATGACTGTGTTAGTTTAGTATTTGTACAACATCATCAATTACAACGGTAACTATGTTTTTATAATTGTATATTGTTACGACTCTACGGTCTTTATACTGTCTAGGTACCAGCAAAGAACGAAAAACAACAAGTTTTGTAAAATTAAACAAAAATGTATTTCCCTAGAATACAAAGTGAACGTTTAATAAGATCTTACAGTATTGTGAACGAAATCCATGATAGTCGTAAACCTTATACAACAAGCTCAAATATATAAAGTTCTTATTGAATTCCACTGGTATTCAAAATAAATTCCAATAATGAATGTTGATGTACATGTAGTCTTGAATGTACTAATGTGCACGTGGTGTGTGGCGGCGTTGGGGTGGGGTGCTCCCAATATTTGTTTGAAATTATTACAGAAATCCCCCTTAGGCTTGATTTTGTAGGAAGTGAAATTAGTGATTCAGAGAGGTAAAGCTCAGAGCTCCTCAATCAGCAATGCCAACAGTTAAATTATTGAGTACAGAAAAATGTGAACTTCAACTGAAATTTTTTTAACACAACTCAATAGTCAAATGACAATAAATCCCCAATCACTCTTCTTCATCTCGAACATGTGATAGCCTATTGCATCATTTGATTTATAGTGCGAGATACCTTTTCCACCTGTCTTTGTTTTATATTCATCTGTATAGCTCCTATCCGGCTAAATCGTTCTCTCCTCTGACTTTCCTCCAAACTCATTCTCCTCCTTGAATGCTTCTTCTCCAATTTCTCCTCTTCGACTACATTTCCGACTAGCCTTCGATTCACAATCAACTTCACCACTAGTCTTCATTCCGTCCTTCTCCTTGAGTCTCGGGCAAAACTATACTGCATGACTGTCCCCTAAAACCTGCCTAATGTCTTTCTTAGAATTTTCCACGTTTTCCCGCCAAATAACGAGTGGCTTTTCTTGAGTATTGTTGTATAACCTTCCAGCACGCTGTTGGGGCAGTTGGTATGTTCCTAGCTCGAAAATAAAAATAATTTCGGACTGAAATGGTGACCACATCCTCTCTCAATACCGATTGGATGTCGAATCTATCTTGTTCTACCCATCTTAGCAGGCATACGCAATGCAATGCCCCCGGGCCATCTGTCATGGTGGTGAGATTTACGACGCCTATAAGGTTTGTTTGTTCCTAAAGAAAGCCTTCAACGTCCATGTGCGAATGTTCACACCCAACAAAGCTGGGTTCTCATACCTTTACGACGACAAACTATAGCCGGTGTCACTGGCCTGTAGTAATGTGTTAACTGTACTTTGATGTGTCACAATATTATATTCCAAAATGTCCCCATCTGAAGTCCCTATATCTCTAAATATAATATGTCCAAGAATATTATTGAACACTTTATTTATAGTGAATAACGACTTGAATAAATAAATCACCAAAATTGAAAACCAAAGACGATAACAAGAATAATTCTGCTTAGATACTAAAGGTAAGAATAAATAATTTTAATATAAACAAGTACACCACCCACCTGACTAGGTCACAATTTCTATTGTCTAGAAATACTTTGTCAACTGAAAGGAATATATCCTTTCTGGAAGCTTCTAAGGTCAGAATCAAGACTGTATATTTAACTGGTGTAATTAAATTTACAATTAATAATGATCCTAATATTTAGTCTATATTCAGATATTAATATTATCTATTTATTATGGCGTTTACGAAATGAATATCACTGGTGGGATACTCAAATAGCTTCATTTTGGACAATGGTCGAATTCTAAATTAAAGGCATGAATAACATATAATCATGGAGAAAAACTAGACCAAAATACTTATTAAAACAATATGCTATCAGAACTTGTATTTGTAAATGACAAAATACACCAACCATTATCCTTACAGTAACTTAGAAAGACATTCTTTAAAAAATGCACCGCAAAACATGTTTCTGACATATCATAGTTTTGTTTATTTAATTTAATTATTTGCCAAAAGTACAGTAAGTTTAATTTTAAATTAACTTTTAGGAAATTGATTTTGCGTGTTAATGATGTTTTTTTGCAGAACAGTTTCTAGGCAGTTATCTTCTATCAACAAATAAATTAATAATGACACGTGGGACTACATTTATTTCAGATGGCATACTGGCTTTTGATAGTAGGGAAATGAAGGAATCGTTTTAAATATTTAAATAAGTAGAAGCCGTCTCCGACCCATATTAACCCAAATGCATATCCCAAACAGTAATGAAATAACAAAACATATTCAGCATTAACATACTGCTGTAAACGAGAAACTGTTGAATTGATTCCCTTACCAATACTATCAAACATACAAGCTTCAGCGAGTCTCAGTCTTCGTTATTAAACTTTAAACGGAGAAGCGAAAATTAGAATCTTGGAATTTGTCAAGTGAAAAAATGTGTAGACAATGAGGCTTCACCTTTCTCGATTCATCGTGCTTACATGAATACATTTCTATAATGACAGCTTCGTTCAGTCCTAATAGTCATAAAAAGCTTGATTCACATGTCGAGCAATAAATATCATTCTAAACTTAGAAATGTGGAACCAAACGTTTGAAAAGTGCAGCCTTCAGTTGGTCAAAAGATTTTAGTATGATCGGGACTCGCATAAATATTATCATTTTTTTGGCTGAAACCACCTCCCATAACGCTCCTTTCTTTTTAATGTTTTAGGGCAGTTGTTTGGGGGTGCGGGGAGAACTGTCTGAAAATATTTGAATTAGCCTTTATATGCCTTTTGTCCCATATACTGTTTATGAAATTTAGTCTTTTACTCAGTGTACCTGGTTGTTGTTAGTGTACATAGCGTACCTGTATTGTACACACTGGTGTATATTAGAAACATTCGAGTACTTTTGTCCACAAGCAGAAAACCATCTGTGTGGATGTGCAATTCCTTCACCCTTGAAGAAACATGTAAGCTCATCAGTTAATAATGATCTCTGTATGAGGGATGTTACTACTCTAAAAATAAGAAATAAGAAACAAGAAAGAGCTAAAAACAACATATTTTGTAAGATTGAAAATATTATTTATTTTCCTAAAAACAGAAACTGAAAAAATAAAAAATAAGTTACAGTATAGTGAACGAAATCCAAAATTCATACATGTTATGTCAATCTGAAAAGTTTCGAGTTATCCAAAGTAGTTAAAAATTCATTCCAAATAATGGTAACTACGATGCTATAATCCACAAATGACGTTGAATGAATTCACAGTAATTCCTTGACAGCTATAAATCCAGATTGTCTTTAAATGACTTTACAGTAATTCCGGGACCTGTGGTGCTATTAAGAATGACTGGTTCTAAGTAATACTTATCATAAATAGATTGCTTAAAGGTAATAGAGAGAACGCATACGAATCCTCTTGGCATTTCTTAATCAATCTATCAGTAAAAAGATCAGTTGTTAAACACCAACTAGTCAATAATTAGTTCAACGTGGCCTCCGATTTCTATGAATGAATACACTCACTTGATACACGACTCGACTTACAGTGAAACCCTATGATTGATTAGAAATTTAGTATTGAAAATATTAACTATATAACCCTTACCAACTATAATTATGAATAATAGGACACATAATTTATGTAAACATATGATCTATTGGAAATGATAATATGACTTGTTTACCAGCTTGCTTAATTCGTCAACGCCACCATATGACAGAGGCAGAACCACCATCGTAAGTTATCGTCAGTCGTCGTACCGCTGCGATTGATTTTAATCATTTCAATATTAAACTTTCATGTATGTCTAACGTTTTGCAAATTGTTGGTGCTTTATTTTGTGACTGAGTATAAATATTCTTTTTACAGCGAATTTTGTGCATTTTTTTTTATTGTTTGTTAACATATGCACCTGTTAACTAAACCACCTTCAGCATTTCCACGTACAGCATGTGTGCCCTAATAATACAAGTTTATTTTGTAAACATGTTGCAAAAAATTGGTCCCTTAATATGATCTTAAGACATATTAAAACCTGGGTCATCTCATTTTAGAATATTTCTTTGTAGTAATTAATCAAATTAATTTGTATGCTTAACAATACCTTAGCGATGTATAAGTCAGCTTTTAACGAACTGAATAGCTTATCTGATGCTTTTCCTCTATTAAAATTTTGAACATCTTACTGTTCATGTACTAGTCACATTTTGATTAAAAGTAAACTTTCTCAGTCACTGTGTCTCATTTTTACATCGTAAATAGCAACCTGTCTTTACACTGCAAATTCCTGCCCACCTTTGCTTTATATATTTCGCCTATATCAAAACCAATCTATGCTTTCTGTCCTATTACGGTTTTCATCTTGACTCACCTGCATTATGCGCATTTTATATTTGCACCTGTTACCTTTATTGTATACACAAATGCTTTGATTTTACTTATTATTATTATTATTATTATTATTAGTAGTAGTAGTAGTAGTAGTAGTAGTAAATTTACTTATTATTATTATTAGTAGTAGTAGTAGTAGTAGTATTAGTAGTAGTAGTAGTAGTATTTGTATTATTATTATTATTATTATTATTATTATAAACATAACAACTAAAGAGGATAAGACTTCATTCAAATGTTAATGCAAGTATATTGGTGAAAAGAACATTATATGCAATTTAAATAATATTATTTGGTTTTGCAGGAAATTGGTTTTGATTGTTAAGTTGTGGAGCAATACTATTAGAAACACGTTAACAAAATACACACTCATGTGCTATTTGTTGAATGTTCAGATGCATATTGATTTTTTCAAGACATTTGAGGGTATATCTAACACGTTATTTGTAGGAACCATTTTACCTTCTAATTAATTATTACATCAACGTTTGTTCGACTCAGCTAAAGCTTAGAAACAATCGAAAGTAAAATTGCGGATACACCTTTATACTAAAATTCCTAAGTAGCCCTTTAATAAGCATTAAAATGTAATATGTTGCTAATGATCACCCTATTATGCAATCACTTCAGTGCAAAGTGACATGCCATGACGACAATTGCCGCAAACAATGTGGACACAGTGTGGCCATCTCATCAGCAGGTAATAAAAACAAAACAAATGTAACATATCCTGCAATAATTTATTGATATGTTTTAATGTATCCATTATGGTACGTTATAGATACCCTTTCACTGCTGTAGGTCATTATTGTAACCATTCGGCGTCTATATCGACTAAATAATACATATCAGCAGAGGAATTGAGAGCAAGATGTAATATTGACATGCCTAAGACGTGACACGGATTGTATTAGATCTGATACACATCATCCTCATCAACATACATACATATATACAATATCTAGGCTTTCAATGATCGGATCTGGGAAGACACATTCTCGGCACACCCACAGTCTCTTGTACATTGTGGACATATAACCAAATTATTATGGTTATACATGACATAAAAACATATTCGAAATAATGCGTACTTTTCTTTTTTTGCAGAATTTCTGTATCCCCCTCTGTTGGTGTTGATATTGTGCGTCTTGATTGTGATGATGACACGGATATAGTAGTAAGGACAATGGAGTGGAATTTTGGTGTGAATAAAAGCCGTGTCATTAGGATCGATGGATTTACAATGTTGCTGCTGTCTCTATAAGCTATATGCTATAAGCTTGCAGTGGCGAAGAAGGTGTATATAAATCCTGGTAGATTCACCATATGCGATCAAAATGTAACGAAGGACAAATATTTCAGACCTTTATGTTTAATAACTTGAAATTATAAGTCTTGTTCTCGTAATAATGAAAGAAAAACACACTTTAGTAACGTGAATCTAGTTTCGCACATACAACATATTTTTTTCATAAGCTCCGAAAACACTCAAATGTTTTATTTGAATGCACAATTTTAATATTAAATTTCATGTGAACATATGATTAATGATGCATTGCATGTACTTTGATACGTTGACGCTATGCGACGTTATAATCTATACATGCAGGACTATAGTTGAAATATCACTTTATAAAATGACGCCAAGTATATATATATACTTTCCCACATACTTTTTATAGACAGATTCCATGTGTTTTACGTTAAAAATAAATTGATATCCTTTCACAAGAAAACGATTGCCTTCGTGAAAAGGAGGAAACATATACGGTTTTATGATTCTGCTAAACAGACATGACTGAAAATTATTTTATTATCAAGTGGACGATATACTATTCAAACGCAGTGATCTCCCTGTATTCCATTCTTCAGAAGAAACAAACTACTGACTTTACTATATACTATACTAACAGAACTTTGGGGTTCATGGAAAAGCGTGATCTTGTGATCTACGTGTACTAGAATGCATGTTCCATAATCTTCAAGATCCAGTGACAGACTTTGTAATGGCTCACGTTGAGAAAGAGTTCGGATTTGACTTCGATATCTTCAAATACGACACTTGTTAATAGTTAATCTGGGACAAAAACAGAAGCAAACATTTCTCTGTTACCTAAGTGGCTACTGTTGCACGGATTAACACCAATTTAACAAATTGAAAAATATGAAGTCATTCTAAGATTGCTTGTTTACCATTACACAGGATATGAGCTTTTCAGATGGAATGTTAGCCTTCTACTCAAAAGTACACAAATAAATTGTTTTAACTTTATCAAGCACGATGTATTTGGTAAGTTATTAATGATTTAACCACGAAAAATTTACTTCAGATTGCAGATAAATTACTTTTATTAGTTCTGATGAGTTCATTTTAGTTATTGCTATGAATCTTTACTCTGTAGACAAGATACAATAACTTAGAGGTTATCATTTATAGAAGACTAGAGGAAGTTGTCAAATATTTGAGTATACATCTGTTTTCTAACTCGTCTTAACTTTTGGCACACATTGAAATACATTATTTAAACGTGATTGTATAAAGAATCGAACAAAAACGGTATTTATCAAGTTTTCCATACCAAATTAAGCATAATTACTGATTACGTGTTTTAATTCTACCCAAGATCACATAGGCGAAATGTGGCCTTAGTCACGTTCATGCTATAGTCCTATAGAAAGGATACCAAATGTAAAATTATACAGTTATATAATTATATACCAATGCGTTTTAATGCAGGTTACTAGGTGTAAGTTAACCTTCAAAGTGTGAAGTACACTAACTTAACAAAACTTTACATAATGCCTAAAAGACAGAATTTAGAAGAAGTCTTACATGTTTGGGTTCTTTCCGGCACACAATCATATGATCTTTACTATCTCCAATGCTCATATACTAGGAAACTTTATGTGATGTTCTTCGATCGTCCGTCCGACTGTTGTCCGCCCTTCAGCACACGATTGTTATAGCTATTTCCCTTAAGAACACTGACGATTACTATGAATCGTTGCACCCACATCCATACATAGTCTTCTTGCCTTCGAAGAAAATGGTGTCCCATGGATATCCATACATATTCTTTTTACCTTCAATGAAAATGGTGTCCCTTAGACATCCCATAGTCTTCTGGCCTTCGATGAACATGGTGTCCCTTACACATCCATCCATAGTCTTCTAGCCTGCGATGAAAATGGTGTTCATGGACATCCTTTATGATCTCCACAAAAGCCTTCTCAAGTATAAACAGACGGATATACCGTGATGCTGGTTTAATATACAACATGGCTGCCTTGACAGCCATCTTGAAAATCATTATGGTTATTACACATATCAACATGGAGTTTATTTTACATTTTACTAATGCGTAACTGATTGTGATTATATTGGCTTTCTTTTGACCCCTACGACTACATAATAATGAGCAGCTTCAAAATAGTGTTATCGGGACATTTTCAGCATGAATATTGGCGTAGACGTGGGGGTTTTATTTTTAGTTCGAGACAGTACACACAAAATAACAATAATCCAAAATGATGGCTCCTACAATTTTCTTAACTAAACATATTACAGTATTGATGATGTATTAGTAAATAGCAACTCAAATGTGTTTTTAAATTATTTATTAGTCTTCTTGTTGAATTCGGTCGATACGAATATTTAGGCCAATGCACATGTTGAAGATCAAAAGGCAGAAATGTATATGATTATATTTATTTGGGGAAAAGATATGAATGATCAAGTACTTGATTTTATTATATCAAACATTCTGAACACTCACCACTGGATTTGACTATTGTATATTTTATTTCAAATAATAAAAGTCTATTCAGGCAACTACATGCAATTAGGACCAATAATATGCTGAAACTTGTGTATAAAAAAACTGACCGAAAGGTAAGCTTTTGCTTTGTCTTTAAAATAACAGTTATGGTACTTAATGTAGTGATGCTGCAGTTTAAAATTACACTATTACATTGCATAGATAGATGATTGCCATGTTTCAATTAGTACAACTATATTGTATATATAAAGGTTTCCTTCGTTTTAACTTATATACATGATATATATAGAGAGAGGGAGAGTGTTCCCTTGCTTCAACTTACACTACTTCAATGCATATAGATTTCCCTTGTTTCATCTAGTGTTGCTAAATTGCATAGATAGAGATTTCGCTTGTATCAACTTGTACTACTTCAATGAATTGATATAGATTTCCCTTGTTTCAGAAAGGATCAAATATAATGCATATCTAGTTGATAATGTACTAAACCGATATAAACCTCTATGGTTATAATGTACTAAACAGATATATGAATGAGTACTTCAGTATAAAGTACAATGAGTACTTTAGTACAAAGCACAATGAGAAATTCAAAGCACACGGAGTAATTTAAGAAAAATTACAATGAGTATTTCAGTGCAAGGCGCAATGAGTACTTCAGTATAAAGTACAATCAGTAATTAGGTACAAAGCATTATGAGAATTTCAGTACAAAGTACAATTAGTACTTCTGCACAAAGTATAATGACTACTTCAGTGCAAGGCACAATGAACATTTTAGTTCAAAGCACAATGAGTATTTTAGTACAATATAACATAAGTACTTCAGTACAGATTACAATGAGTATTCAGGACAAAGAACAATGTGTACTTCAGTACAAAACTGCTTCAGTTCAGAGTGCTATGAATGCTTCAGTACAAAGCACACTGAATACTTCAAAACAATGTACAATGAAAACATAATGACAAAACACAATGAGTACTTTATTACCCAGCACAATGAGCACTTCAGTATAATGTATAATGAGTAATTTAGTTCCATGCATTATTAGTACTTCAGTACAAACTACAATGAGCAATTTAGTACAAATTACAAGGAGTGCATCAGTACAAAGCCCAATGAGCATTTATGTAAAAAGTGCAATGAGTACTTCAGGACAAGGTACATTGAGTAGTTCAGTACAAAGTAAATAAGAGTAGTTCAGTACAAAGCACATATGAATACTTCAGTACAAAGCACATATGAATAATTCAGTACAGAGCACACATGATTACTTTAGTGCAAAGTATGTATGAGTAGTTCAGTACAAAGTACATATGAGTAGTTCAGTACAAATTACATATGAATACTTCAGGACGAGGTACAATGAGTAGTTCAGTACAAAGTACAATGAGTGCTTCAGGACAAGGTACAATTAGTAGTTCAGTACAAAGTGCAATAAGTACTTCAGGACGAGGTACAATTAGTAGTTCAGTACAAAGTGCAATAAGTACTTCAGGAAAAGGTACAATGAGTAGTTCAGTGCAACGGACAAATAAATACTTTAGGACAAAGTATAATGAGTACTTCAGTACAAAGTGCAATGAGTACTTCAAAACAATGTACAATGAGTAGTTCAGTACAAAGCACATATGAATACTTCTGGATAAGGTACAATGAGTAGTTTGATACAAAGCACAAATTAATACTTCAGGGCAAAGTAAAATGAGTACTTCAGTACAAAGTGCAATGAGTACTTCGGGACAAAGTACAATGAGTAGTTCAGGATAACAGCTTTTATTCAATATTTGTAGATTTGTTGACTTTAGGTCAAGATAATTTGAATTGGATAATTAATTGAAAATAGTCACTATTTGCATTATATGTAAAATGTAGTTTTGCAAATTTACATAGTGGTTCTTCTGCTGGTCTTTTCTATTTATTTTATGTACAAAGATTATATTCGGCATTTTATAAATAAAGATATAGCTCCACCGATAAAATTCAGGACTAGGTCTTTCTGACTGGGAGTTGAGATCGGAAGATTTAGTAATACGCGGAGAGATATATATTTTTATTTGTTTGATGAAAATTTCGTTGAAAATAATTATAACATTTTATTATTTATAATAAGTATTATTAGTTCAGAAATTCCCTCATTGCTAAATAGTATCGGAAACACCCTGCTGTGATACAATATTTAGAGTTGATGATGTTGCTCACAGGAAAATGATGTTGCATTTAGTAGCAGATGTGAATATAGGATTTGAAACGAGGAAGCAAGTTATGTTATCAGAACTCATCTTCAACCTGTATCCTCAGAATAATTTTATGTCAAATTATGTTTCATTATTGAATATGTGTTCATATATTTCTTCCATATCCCAATAAATGTTGTAGTGTGCTAAATAATCATGCAATGCTAAATGTAGATAAAGAATTATATTAAAGCATCTAAAAAATCGAATTTCTTTCCTTGAAACAAGTCTCTCGCCTCGTATCCCTTAACTAACTCTCTCTCTCTCTCTCTCTCTCTCTCTCTCTCTCTCTCTCTCTCTCTCTATATATATATATATATATATATATATATATATATATATATATATATATATATATATATATATATATATATATCTCTCTCTCTCTCTCTCTCTATATATATATATATATATATATATATATATATATATATATATATATATATATATATATATATATATATATATATATATATATATATATATGTGTATGTGTGTGTGTGTGTGTGTGTGTTTATGTGTGTGTGTGCAAACTGTGGAATTATCAGATCGCCTACTGTCAATCTGTCAATTGTCGAACACTTATTTCATTAATTTAATTCCATAAAACCTCGAAATACTGAGCCGGAAGGGTATGAGTCTTGGATCCTTCTTGTGTTGTGCTTCCAACTGGGCTAAGAATAAGAACCATTACCGACACAGTTAACACTTCGTCTCTGGTAGCAATTATGACAAAGTTCAAGTAATAGTCATGTGATGACACTAGCTAGGAAAAAGTGTGTGAAGTTGGAATAAAAAGCTCATTATGCGTTGAAATGAGCAATAAATCAACAGTCGTCTGCGATGAGTTAGGAATCTGAAACACAAATTAAGAGTAGATCATTACAACGAAAAGGAAACATTGATGCATTATATAAAATCTAAGTTTAACATTCGTGTATTAGGAAATGAGAACGTTCTACATAACTCTAATATGACGATATGGTACATTACAATGCTAGGATGTCAAATAATAATGTATCTGCAACACAGCAATTAAACAGTGTTCGGCGCTATGGAATATTAAAAGAGTGAGTTTTACATTTCGCTTTTCTTAACGCAATATCAGATTTCACATTGGACCGCCACGATACATTAAATTTTCTAACGCCACAATGAAAAAGAAATATACGTAAAAATATAATATCAATTATTCCGTGGTACCAAGTAAATTAATTTGTGTTATCTTGTGTACCAACGATTTGATTAGCAAGATGCATTTGATTAAAGTAAGCGATTTCTTACTGGATCCCACTCGATCTTAGCAGTGTACTGTTTTTGTTCCGATGTGTTTTGTGAGTCTTTCAGTTACACAATTCAAAGTAAAATAGGATATTATGCTTTTTTTAAAATAGTGTAGATTTTGCTCCTCACTTGAACTCAGTTTGTCTTGATTGAGAGTCAGCCATACCTACCGCTCGACCACATCGAGTTTGAGTAATATCTTATCAAAGCGCCAGTGAAATTATTTATCGTATTTTACTCCACTGAATTATTACAATAATTTTACTTGAAATATCAGTAACACACACACACACACACACACACACACACACACACACACACACACACAATAATATTGTCATTCAAATATCGTTTAATCAATAAGAAACGGTTTGTACTCAGACAGTAGGTCACAGCTCATCTTTTCACCGTGACTAAAGGAAATCTCTATCCCACTGCAAAATTTGCTTTATTTTTTGTTTGCAAATAATTTTAAATGGGACTCTCCAGTAGCTTTTGTAAACCCAACATGGCTAGCAATTTGAGAAATTAAACTCAAAGGTATGTTAATATCAATTTGTGTATTTTTAAAAAATAGCGGCATTATGTCTTCCAATTTTTATTTTTTTCTCATGATTCTTTGAGAATTTCCGAAAAGGTACATGTCGATGTGAAAGAAGAATTTGATGTGATCGATTACCAGCAAACCATTAGTTTTGAAACTTTTCGCATCTTTCGACTGATATATATATATATATATATATATATATATATATATATATATATATATATATATATATATATGATCTTTTTCACAGATATGTAATTTATACTACTATTACTACTACTACTACTACAAATAATAATAATAATAACAATATAAATATAATTATTACTATTTATGCTAATAATACTAATATAATTGCTAGTATTATTTATTATTACAACTACTACCACTACTACTACTACTACTACTACTACTACTAATAATAATAATAATAATAATAATAATAGAAACAATAATAATATTATTAATAAACATTAGTAATGTTGTTATTTTCTTTAATTTTATTATTAAGCTGATTATAATGACTGACGTCATAATGCTGACGTCATAATATAACGTCTACGTCATATCAGGTTCCGATGTAATATAGAATCAAGCATTCTCCAATAAGAAGACATTAGCGACTGAATAAAAACTAAGGAGTTTTGAAGCTAGAAACTGTTCGAAATCCATCATTTATAGTACATGTGTACATTTAAATGCAGCTGGTGTGTTAATTGAACGCCTGTGTGATAATTTCACAGTTCCTGTGACAGAACGGGTCTTTTGCCTAGACAGGTCTGTATATATTTGTCAATAACCTCTTTGTTTCACATGTCATTTTAATTCTGATGGTTTTATATTTCGGTAACGTGCGTGTTTCTTGTTGATCATGTGCGAAATGAGTGTAATTTCGAATCCGTTCCGCAAGACTTTTATATTTCTTTAATCCCGTGTCCGGTTATTTGTGCTATTTATGTGTGCAAAACAGTCACTAATGATTGTATTTCACTTTTTATTTTTCTTCTTTTTCTTCTTTTTGTATATATTCAGTATCACTCACGTTCCCATTAAAACACGCACATTAGTTGTACATGTAGCAGGAGGAAGCCTAAAATGTCAAGCTCTAATATACTAAATATAATCGTGATCTTAAATGTACAGTAGTAGCCTAAAGAGAGGATATTTGCCTGAAACGAGTGAATAAAGGATATACTGAAAGTACATTTTCAGGCTAGCGTTGTTAAATGTAGCTAAATGTATTTAAAACGACTTGGGTAATTCTGTTCAACGATACGTCATTTCTGTAAACATTGGATCTCGTGTTATTTTGGGTAAAAAATCCATTTCGTGTCAAAAAAGAGCGATCGACTTTAAGTAAGAAAAGTTATATTAATAAAGTGTACAAACTTATGCCACATTTGGACTCGAATTGCATAGGAAAATGTAATTTCTAAATCTTAACATTAGGACCCACTCCAAGACCTTCTTGAACCTGTAACCCATAACATCTTATTTACTATGTATCTCTTGGAATCATACAAATAAATACTTTACTTAAAGATGGAAATGTATATCTTCGAAATATTCTGCATCTTAATCAATGTTCCCAATTTCTCATGTTGTCTCACCCGTACAAAATCGTCTGCTACCCACCGTGTCAACTTGGCGCTAGAACGGGATTCTCAAGAAATTCTCCGGCCTATAGTTTTTTGGTGACAACATTGTGTATAAAAGGTTGAAATGTCGGATTTATTTTTTAACTCAGCACGCGGTCAGTTATGTACGAGTTTTTGAACGAATTGCTCATTGAAATTAGACACAAAGAAATAGTAGTCCCGTTTAAGAGTGCTATTAAAACTCGCCTTTTTCGACTGCAGGAACAAACTTAGAGACCTAATAATGTTTTGTATCTTATATGTTTTTAGCATGTTTTATGTTTTCTAATTTCATGGATTTTGTTATTTGTTTTTCTGTAGTGTAGTCATATCAGTATAAATGTTGTAAATCGCTTAGAGCTTCTAAAGCTTAGGCGCTATACAAAGTCCTAATTATGATTATTATTATTATTATTATTATTATTATTATTATTATTATTATTATTTATTATTATTATTATTATTATTATGATGATTATTATTATTATTATTATTATTATTATTATTATTATTATTATTATTCGCCTCTCATAGCATCTCAATAATAAACTTCTAAAGGACTTGTAGTATAATCTGTCACAGTAAATTACATTCTTTACATTTTGTAAACTATTTGACCCTATCTGAAAGCAGTGCAAGGTCTAAAATGAAAGGCGGTTTCTAATTATGTATTCTTCCTCACAATGTACTGTTTTTCTTGTAGCATGGAACAACTTTGCAAGACAAATACAATCAGTTGTCGCATGGCATGATGGGAAATCTTATATCTTCACATGTAAACAACTAAATGTATATTCTTCACATGTGAAAATATGGGAATGAAAAATATGACAATATTTAGTCAATACGTCTCCATGGTTGAACCGCAAGTGTATAATAAACTCTTTTATTACATATTTCATACTGGGAATTTGAAATGCATCAGTGGGATAATATGCATATCACCTTCAACGATCATACTACTTGTATTACCACTTTGAACTGCTTACTTTTTCATTTCGGATACATAGCAGTCCTTATTTTATTAAAAAAAATGTATTTCCATATTTAAACATATTTAATATTTTCCCCATTACTGGTGTCCCGTCGTTAGTGCGCAATTCAAAAGCGCGCACGGGGTGCCCCCCCCCCCTTCCCATTACTTGCTTCTTCTTTTTCTTCTTCTTCTCTCTCTCTCTCTCTCTCTCTCTCTCTCTCTCTCTCTCTCTCTCTCTCTCTCTCTCTCTCTCTCTGGTTAGTGCGCGTTGGATGCAGGAGGTAGCGTGTTCGAACCCCGTCCGAATCATGTCAAAGACTTATTTAAATGTTTTATCTAACAGCGTGCCTCGCTAGACACTATATTAAGACAGGTTTCCTGTTTTCTGATTATGTTATGTGAAGTTTTATCTACGCTTTAGACTATTATAAGAAAGAAAAAACAAGCCATCACCCACCCACCCAGTGATTGCTGATTAAAACTGAAACCCCCCAGATTAAAATTTTCCGTTATAAGTTAAAACAATTAATCGGACCTTCAGGCACTCCAACACACGCCCCATTATGCCGAAGAAGGCATATAGCAGGTTTAGAAGGCAATCTTCAGAAATTATTGCATTTCGCTTCAATAATACGTTTAAGCGGCTGTTAATAAAAGTCAGGGTCATTTGACGAGCAAGGCGTCTCGCTGAGCATCGACACTTGTTTGTTCTTTGAATGATCTAAATACGCAGAACGCATGAACAAAGAATGTTATAAAAAAAAAACTGTTATATGCAAGCGTAATGTTGAAAATAAGAATAACCTAGTTTAAACAGCATCAAACGTTTCCTTTCATATTAAACAAACTCATAACAAGCTTATTAGATAACTAGCATGATCCGCTCTGTAACTCTACCCTATATTATTACATAACAATCGACCACTTTTAGCTAACGAAGATGGGGCTTGTAGTCGTCGAGGTGAAGAGGCTGGTAAAAGAAAACTTCGACCTACCTAAAACTGAACGCTTTGCTAATGAAAACTGTTGATATGTTGACAAAAAAAAATTAAATTGGAATTATAAGGATTAGCTGATCATAGCTTGGTATGTATCGATGTGTAAACTTTCACCTAGTCCCTCACAAAATTAACAGAAAGTTTATTTACTGAGTGCTTAGGTAAAATTTACACATCGAAAAATACCCAACCATGATCATGTATGTAATCCTATAATTAAAAAAATCCGACCAGACGCTGTTTGTGTCTCTTTGAAGTTAGACAAACCCACTGTGACGAATTGCTAAATCACAATTAATTGTTTTCAGATAGGGTCAAACCGTTTACAAAATGACAAAAATGTAATATGATCAGTGAGGTAAATTTACAAAATGTGTCGGGTGAGTGTCTTGGTCCGAAGAATGAGTTGAATCTTCTCATCTTCGATTCTGGCACGTGTCTGATTTATAATAAAAATAACATTTTGTATTTTCTTCTTTAATACCGGATATGATCCATCTTGTGACACCAAAAGTATACATTTACTCAAAGCTATGCAACTCGCTAAAATATAATATTTGGGTACAGTATGATGAAATATATCCGGTATTTACGTAGGAAAAAAAACATCCTCTAAATGTCTACAAAAAAGCTAATATTCTCTACCTGTCTCCAAATGTGAAAGGCCAAATGTTTGCATGGTGTATGGGCATAGTGTAATATTTATTACTCGAGTTTTCTTTTCAGTTCTGGAAACAACAACTGATTGCTTGGCAGATTACTTTGGCAATAGAAAAGAATAATGTTCTCATGGAAGAGAATTATCATTTGGTCAACTATCGTCTTACTCACGTACCATATCACCGTATCTTTGGTGAGTATTTTCATTTTTGTATTGAATTAATGTTTCAAAATACTATTGAATGAAATAGAAAGCCATTTATTGGGGTAAAGCGGGTTTACGCAAGTGTACAAAACGTTAACTGGGCCAAGAACTGAGTTCAACACGGACATAAAGTTATTACACATCGGCAAAACTAAGTTTAATGAATTTATTATGTTACATATATTTGATATAAATCATTTATATTTATTTTTATTTTTGTTTGGTTGTTAGATTTAAATTTGGCATTTTAAGTTTTAAGATTCGTTCATTGAAGGGGTGGGGGTGGGGGTGACCTGTAATTTACAGAGTAAACAGAGGTGTTGACCTCATTTCTGACCTGGTTTCAGAGTTGTAAACAAGCTTTTAAAATGATTGGTTGGTTCCAAGGACAAAATGAAGTTTTGTATAAACATCTTTCTATTTTAGTTGGGTCATACGCTGTTTACGTGATTTCTTGAACGTAAAATTGTTCTGAGATATTCTAGAAGATCGTGACCCCTTTCTTGTTTACGTTAAAACAGCTATATAAATTATGTTTTGGAACAAGCTATTCAGTAGAAAATTGGGCTGTTAGAATATTAAGTTGTCTTTTTGAGTTATTATAAATTACCTTGTACTGGAAATTATGTCAATTCGTTTGGATCAAGAGGAATTATTTTGTTATTTATCTGGAAAAGAATTGTGCTCATAGAAATTTTTATCAACAAGAACTGAATTCATCAAGTGACATCGTCTTCCATACTGGATACTTTGCTGGAATTCGAATTTGGACATTTTATTACCAGGACGTTTGCAATTTCTCTAGTGGATAATATTTTGAATTATTTTTGGATTAATTTTGGAATTGATTCTTAAAACCGTAAGTTTATTTTTCTTTTCTGAAAAATATTTGTACTTAATAAATTGTTTATTAAGTTTTACAAGCTTGTTATTTTCACTCTTTCTATGTTACTGTTTATTCGAGCCTAAGCACGTAAAAATTACTTTATAAACCTAGCATAGACGTATTTATTAAAACAAAACCACGTGACGATATCTTAAATGCAATTGTTTTGTTCTGCAGACTATTGTCAACAGTGCACTATAGTCTGCCTTCGATTAGTTATATCTGGTATCCACCTATTGTCTTCAAAAGGAATTACCGGACACAGCTACAGTCGCGCTGAGGAATAAGTAGGCTCATCAATTCGTACCTATTTCAAACCGAATCTTGCCTACCGGTAATCTGCGAACAAGTAATTAGCGGCGTAATCAATGTTAATGAAATCATGTTTTCGTATACGGAACGGCCTAATATATAGCGTGAGATGCATGATTGTGACGCTGATAGTCAGTATATCATGAATGAAAATAGTGCAAGATACAAACCAATATAACTGGTAAAATTCAAATGAGGAGGATGAAATAAAAGTGGAAATACTATCTGAATCATCCAAAGGCAATGGAATGACAGGGCATCACCCTGTTCCTGATATTGTTTTCCTGCTTCTATGGAAATACCACTACTATCATAAGGTGAAATTTACCACTTCAGTGCAAAAGACAACGCTTTTGGTGTTTGCTCTTTTTGTGATAGGTTTCCTAAAGGTAACAGTAAATATTCCGCTATAATCCCTGGGACTTCAGTTTTAGATATTTTATTTTAATTTTAAATTGGTTTTCTTTTTAAAGTCCGTTTCAAGAATAGCAGTGTCAACGTAATGCGAGGCGGATCGCGGTGTCAAAAGGGCTATAGAAACAGTTGATTGATAATTCATCACTGGATAACGGTTTGCTAGCGATGAGGAAAAACCAAGTAAATAAAAACGAGGCGTTCCGAACTTTGGGGTTCTACGTCATAATGCAAGTGCAAGAAAAAAATAGAAATTGATAATGTAATATTAGTTCTAATAATAGCAGTAGTAAGATTTAGTGGCACACAACTTGTTATATGGTACTGACTGAAGGTAAAGCCTTCAAATAGACAATAAAAACAAAGTATTCCTATTCACACCTCTAGTGAATTATCAAAATTATTTCTCATGCAAATTTCGGTAATTCACGAATTGACATAAAATCCAATATGACGATTAAAAAATCAGAACTGCTAATTGATCACTTGCTTGGTTTAGCAGTAAGCACTGTCTTAACTCACAACGGTACTAGGTTAAAATTTCACAAGCTGCATGTTTTTCGTCCATTTTGTTTCGTTTTAATTTATAAATGCTTTCAGTTACTGAGGTAGGAAAGAACAATCACTTGTTCCGATTAAATTATAGATATATTTCATCTGGTGGTTGGAAACCGTTGCCCTCCACTCGATACATATTTATTTCATCAAAGTAATGCTAGCTTGAAGTTGTCAAGATCATAAAAAGTATCATTACGAGATGTGTCGAGTGGTGATCTAGATTTTCCGATGCTGATGTCAAGATGTGATTTAGCAATTAATATCGAACGACTGAAAATTATATTTTTGAAATCGAGGTACTAATTTTTAGATTAAAAAAAAAAGAAACAAAACGTAACGAACCGAAACGAAACAGTATAAATTGCTTACCATTCCAACCTAACTGATACGAACTTCGTCTTAAGACATTAACGTTTAATTTGTTTCAACAGCTGCTATTCGAATTAATATCAGTTTTATGATAAAGTATCTGCAAGAAGAGTGTCTCCGTTTCACGCTTAATGATATTTCACTGCTTGCTATCACTGTTTAAAGCATGACTAATACGCTTGGAGACAATTCACTGCTATTACTGCATAAAGCATGACATATGCTTAGGGACATTTCACTGCAATCACACACTGTATAAAGCATGATTTTTATGCTTAGGGACATACACTGCTCTCACTGTATAAACATGACTCATACACTTAAAGACATTTCACTGATATCACTGTATAAACATGACTCCTACGCTTAGTGACATTTCACTGATATTACTGAATAAAGCATGACTTCTACGCTTAATGATATTTCACTGCTATCAAAGTAAAAAGCATGACTTCTACTCTTAGTGACATTTCATTGGTATCACTGTATAAATCATCACTGATAATTTGGCTAAATGGAATCTGTTTGTGACTTTCTTCTTAGCGGCTTCATAAATTTGTTTATGAATAGGTAGTCTGGTAGAAAGCAAAAGCCTCTCCGCTTTACGGCAGTCTCTTTTAGCAGTAGGAAGCTGGTCCCTAACACTGCTATACCCACTGATAACACTTGTGAATTGATACGTGTGTGTGTGCGCGCGCGTGGGTGTGTGTGTGTGTGTGTCTAATCGATAAAATGAATGGCTATTCTATTGTTTATTATCGCTAAAATAGCTCCAACGAGCCAATATTCCCAGTAAATGCAAACCGACCCTAAATAACGTTGTCAATCCACGGAACTCCTAATTCGATAATCGAGACTTAAAACATTTATGTATAGACAGGATTGCTATGCCCAGTATAGCCACCGTATGGCAAAGTCACGCATTGTACTTCAATAAAAGACAAGATCCACGGATTTCAATTGCTACAAATTTGTGGTCAGGAATGACATTTGTATTGAGCGTGGCTGGCCTTAAATTAAAAAATGAACGAAGTTTTACCACTTTGCTTACTCTTTTGTGCATTGGGATGGAGTTTACGTCTCCATAATTGAACGATCATATTGCTAGAATAGTACTGTTTTTTTTTTTAAAATATAGGATGTCATATGATGATCATTAAAGGATTGGTGAGTAGGATTCTGTCATTTGTGTGTGTCTATATATATATATATATATATATATATATATATATATATATATATATATATATATATATATATATATATATATATATATATATATATATATATATATAGACATATAGACGTCATCCGCTTCTTTCAAAAGCATGACGTTATGTTAATGACGTAATTGTTTATAACTTTATAGACGTCATCAGTTTCTTTCAAATAAAGTTTGTGCCTGAAGAAGCATAAATGCGAAACTAGTCGCACAAGTTTATCGGCGTTTGTGTTGTTTTTTTTATCCCCTATATATATATATATATATATATATATATATATATATATATATATAAATGCAAAAAACTGACACGCAACAGTGCAAAACTAGAATCACTCTAGCCTAAGCGCTTTCGACTCTTAATGAGTCTTTATCAAAGGGAAATACAGAACATAGACACAAGACAAACAAGTAAAATACAGAAACCGTGTTTACAAAACTTTACATACCTGTTTCTACAGGAATTAAACCTTTAAATTTATTGTTACAACTAGTTTCTAACAACTTGTTGCGGATGCTGTAAAATGTGTTGACTTAGAAATCGATGAGCCAAAGCGACACATGTTTTTGTATGTAAATTTATGTACGCGCAAATTATATCCCGGATATTTTATATTAGTAGTTGGAGGTTATCAAGCAAATTTAGAGAATTATTTAAAAGAAAATGTGTCAGCTCGAAAAAATAATTACATTTGTGCATGGCTGTCTTTTTCTAGTCTTCTTGGTTTAAACCGCTTGGTTTCAATGTTCGAAGGCGTCGTATCCAGTAAGATTCCTTTTCTTTCCTGGTTTCGGAACTCCAGTTGTGGTTGTGAGCAATTGCAATAAGTGTTATATCACTGAAGGCGTGGCTAGGGGAGGAGAAGTGTTCTGCGACCGGACTTCTGTATAGCTTCTTTGTTATCCAATCAGATCTATGAAGGTTGATCCTTTTGTGTAGCCTCTCAGTTTCTCCGACATACTGCAGGCTACATATCTTACATGTGACGAGATAAATTACATTCTCTGTTTTGCACGTTTTGTTTGGACCATGTGTGTTTAGTTTTTCTCTCGTCACTGTGCTAGAAAAAGTCCGGATTTCTATCATGTGTTGACAGGTTTTGCACCTTTTGCACCTTTTATCGCGACAGGGGCCAGATTGACTAAGGTCTTCTTGATTAGTGATTGGCGTTAGCTTCGCCCTGACTAGGATGTCCTTGAGGTTTTTTGGTCTCCGGTAGGATTAACTTTAGTGCATCCGATGATTCTACGATGGGCAAAAACTGTTATATGCCATATAATTTGTATTCTTTATATATATATATATATATATATATATATATATATGTATATAACTTGCTAACTAAACATTCCCTTCCCGTTAATTGGAACGAAAAATGTGATGGTTATATAAAATCAAATCCAATTAATTTTTATTATGTTATATTAGCCATTACCGGAAACATTATGGCCATCGGTGACAAATTTGAATTCAAAGGGCACTCAGCATTCAGTAACCTAATTACAGCAAGTGACAAAGATGAAAAACAAAAGTGTGACAAAAGTATTCAAACCTTGCCTTTTAAAACAAACAAGGCTTATGTACGCCATAACATTTTTCTAATATTTTACTTTGGTACCATTGTGCTTTTGAAGAAGGAAAACAAAACTTGGACCATGTAACACAGCTGATCCGTCCATGTTTCATCAATGTAACATTATAACGCGATCTCTGGTCCCTGAATGGTAGTCCTTCGTGATGTTCTACAGATGTAACTTAATAAAGGCAGATGGAAAAATAAGCGAATGTTTGTTTGTGTTTGCAGGGCTTGAGACGTATAGATGACAGGCATGAGACAGAAAAATTGATCTCGTCTAGAAAACTGCGAGAAGGTAAATAAAGTAGGATCCAACTCGATGCATGACAAGTGTTCATCTTTTTTTTTATACGAGGCGTACAATCTATTTAGCTGAAGGACTTGCATGTATTTTCTTTTAGTTCTGTTTCCAGACTAATCAAGCAATATTCATGTTGTTTTGAATGATTTAGCCTCTATTTTTTATGTTTTTGATTTTTTGTTTATATTTTCATTTTTCTTTAAAATTTACTGATGATAATCGTACGTGAAATTGTATAGAGTGATTAAAGAAAGCTTTCTACTGTATTGAGTCTTGTGGACAAGGATAAAAACATTAAACAAAATAAAGTTGTATTATTCAATGATATGGAGAATAATTTTACCGATTCTGATCAGTAAGATCATGTAGTTATTATTTCAATGTACATCTATCCTATTCAATATCTAACACGGAGTAATTTAAGTTCGTATTTGAATGATCTCTTGTCGAATAAGTTCTCACTCAGGCAAAAGTAATAAATTAATCTTTTTCCCTTTCTTCCATCAGCTGGTTTTACAGATTTTGAGCTAACCCATTTGGAACACATGACATTTGGAAGTGTGTGAGTCATTAATTTATTTCTCTCATATAACAATGAACCCTTCTGCGTGAGTTTACGTCTGTAAATCAACCATCTTACAGATTTTAAAGGACAGCAGATGTGATATCATGACGTAATCAGATGATTGCGCAGCCGTGGAGAACACCTAGCTACAGTTCACCATATACCATATACAGTTTTAAATCCTTAAAACTTCAGTATTTTCCATGCCGTTTCAAATAATTTTCACAATATATTTATGAGGTCTATTTTATTCATAACGCAATTTTAACAGACGAAACATAAAAGTTTTAATGCAGTAGATGTACTCACATGTAGGTAGAACATTTTAATTTCGGAGATTTATTCTGTGTTGAGAATTATATTATTCCCAGATCGACCTTTCTTTTAAGCGAGGTATTATTTATTACAAATAAACTTTGACTTGAAATCTTCAACATGGCTGAAAACATCTTTTATAAGTAGATCTCAATTTTAATAAGATTATAGAAATGATCAATATCATTTTGAAAACCAGAGATGTGTTGAGTGGAAGTAACCTCCACTATATTATAGAGATTAAAAAAGGGTGAAAATTTAAAATAATCCTTTAGAAACTATGTGCTGAGTCCTGCAGAGTTCAGAACAATTGTTTGAACATATAAAACTGTCATCGACATCTTTGTTTACCAATACTTCTTTAAAAAGCGCGGGGATATTGTGATACAATTGGTCGCACTTACGAATGCACGTGAACTCTTCCGACAATGTTAGAACAAAACACTTGAAATTTGATTCATTCATAAGTAAATGTAGAAAGGGAGGGGAGGTTTATGTAAACTAATAATAAGTCTCTCGTGCGTTTGAATAATGTATGTGATCAATCGCCAAAGTTTGTTTTTCTGCTCTTGTTTTGGGGTGAAATTCTTCTCCATTTTCAGTCGCGAAAAACTGACCATACCTTCCAGTTTGTGTACAAAAACTACGAATCAGAAACTTTACAGCAAATCAATCCAGTTTGCGTACAAAATGATTATAACGAGTGTAGTATGAAATCAAAAGCGTGGAAGTAATTTGGAAACTGTATTATTTATGTCTACAGGAATCCTTTCTTCCTAAATTGTTGTAAAGTAAAATTATGTATAAAAACAATGAAAAATTTAAATCTGACATATAGACATATAAAACATCTAGATTTCATGGGGCCCAGATTGAGTTTGGAAAAATGCTTTTGAAAAAATTGGTGAACCAATTGCCCGTACGTAGCCTTGATTATAACACAGAAGCAATAAGTAAAAATAGAGACGTATTGTGACTGTGATACATTTACAACTGCAACTGACACTGAACCGTGGTCTTTCCATGGATAAAGGGACCTATCCCATCAGTCATGACTGACAGAACGACTCAAGATCCTCACCCTCTAACCACATAATGAACATTAAACTATGCATATTTGTATGCACTTTGACCCTGGAATCTCTCCCTGCCAAAAAGTGACATACTTCCTTAACAACTTGTAAACATATCAAAGTAGATTAGGTAGTAAAACTGCAGATGTCAACTAGACAAAATTCAGTCTCTTTATGACATGTATCGTAAAAACTGTAATGTGATTTCCATGTTTATTTTCATAGCATCAATTCAAAAATATTGAGAAGAATGAAGCGTTCAAATTCATTGCAACAACCAATCACCTTGACAATACCTGCGTTTGGAGACACTTTCCGACTTGAGTTAATGAATGTGCATTCCGTGCTTCATCCCAGAGCTATCATATCGACACGTGCTGGAGATGCCGAGGAGACTGTATGGAAAGGACCACATCCGGATTGTTTCCTTATAGGATCTGTGATGTCACATGGTGGGATAGCGTCTGCATCCTACTGTTCTGAATTGGTAAAGTATATGGTACTTGTTACTTGTTTAGTCCTGCAATATTAAGACTCACCTAAGGTGACTAAAACATAAAACTTTAAAAGCTTTGAGACTTTCGTACTCACAGTCATAGCCTAGTTGTCGACGAGAAACGTTATATTACAGCTATTTTAATACTTTTGCAAGAGTAATATGTTTCTTGCTATTCGTTTTAAGTATCCAATATTTGTTACAGGAATAGCCTCAGGCTTCAACATTGCCCTTGAATTCGTTGACCATCTCTCTCTCTCTCTCTCTCTCTCTCTCTCTCTCTCTCTCTCTCTCTCTCTCTCTCTCTCTCTCTCTCTCTCTCTCTCTCTCTCTCTCACACACACACACACACACACACACACACAACAAAGAAACCCCAAACAAAACAAGGAATGTTATTATGATAATGCGACTTTGAGACAGCCTGGCCGATTCCAGTTGTAAGGTCCGAAACCACTGCTTGGTTTCCATCTATGTTTTCCACTGACATTTGCTTGCAAAGGTATTCATGTAAAAGCGCAGCACACATATGTCGGCATGGAAGCTGCTTTGTTTGTCGATGGGTATGGAGCTGAAGTACTTACTGTACGCTGGCGAACAGATCGTTACTCAAAGGTAACTGTTTGCTCGAATTTTAAAGCCTGTAAACGAACGTGCTACAGAATTACGCAATAACCTTTGATTCAAACTATACGCGATTCGCAGGTTATCCATAGTTTTGTCGAAGAAGGCATTATTCATGGCCATGAAAACCTTCTCATAATTTTTTTTAGTGTCGACCGTTCTCAGATCGGTGTTATTTATTAGAGGGGCCATTTAGGCACTCTCGTAAAACTGCAATACCCGATGGATCCGTGCAACACGAATCGCCAACCGCATACATAACTGTAAATTTCTCGCGTGAAGTTACCATTAAGTTTCTAGGGCAGGTTCGGATCAATATTCACACATTTGTCCACGATTTAATCTGATATGATGACAACTCCTAACGTAGAAATAACAACGCTTCTGGAGTCAATCAATAATCATTATGGGTGTTGTGCAGCTCGTCCGGACACTCCAGATCAACTTGAAAAAAGTATCCATTGCCGATGTTGATATCGTGTTCATGTATATCGTTGTGAATATCTACACCCGCGCTATCCATTCACGTGAACTCATCAATATGCACAGTGTACATGATCACCAACTTTTAGAGACTTTTACTATTCCAGTACATGATGCCACTATTTGGGAGGCATTGTTTTTTCCGTTCATTTCTGATTTGTTCGTGGAAACGTAATGGGGACACGTTTGACAAACGAATGTTGATATCTGTCAGTCAATATTTATATCATGGTTTTCGATATCACTGCATCACAGATCATTCCAGGTAATGAGAATAAATGCGTCAGATTGACCTTGTACACGTGAATAATTGTATCACGAAACGTGTCAAAGATATCAGGGAGTACCAACACTTACGTACGTCGATGTAGGTCACGATAGTCAGAACCAAACGACGACCAAACATGGTGTACATGCCTGGAGTCGTTTGCGGAAATGCCTACGCAAAACAGTTAGGAATAAAATGCCTCACTTGGCGGCAAGCGAATGTCATTATAATACCATTACCAGAACATTGTCATCGTAACAAGACAAACCCCACTTTGTTACGCCAGCATGTAAATAAATTATTACAATTTGAATTAATCGTGTTCATGGGAGAAAACAGTAATTCCACCAAGCGCTGTTATGGGAATTACATTCCTTTTTATCCATGTTCTCAATTGGTAATGTGTGTAACTTCAGGAGTATCCTGTACATTGTTTAATGCATTGGGTTGTAGTTTATACTGCAGAGGCTCTATTTGATTGTGTGACCATTCTGAAATACTTTACACAGAATGTGACTAATAAACAAATTTTCAGACCAGACTGCAGAAACCGAGAATTATTATGAAATAGTTTTAATATTATGTTCTTCCATTTTGCATTTGTTCAAATCAACTTATGCTAGTCAGTAATAAGTATTTACCAAGTTGAAAATTAACACCCCTTGTACAATGATCCCAGTTGTTAAAGTTATGTACCTCTTGTGTATTGATAGCATAACTTATGTGTCTTTGCGTGTGAATCTTTAACAATGCCCTTTGACATTGTATTTGCCACTCATGTTCTGCAGTTCTTAGATATGGAGATAATGAATAACTAATGTGTTGACTTTTTATATCAATATGTTTGCTCACAACGCTGCAGTTTGCAGCCTATTACACTGACGCCAGATGCACAGCGTCCGCGTGAGCCCATGTGGGACATAACAGATACATACGAGAGCAAAACGCTATCAGTGAAAACATTTATGAGCAAGGGGTTCGGAACTGAAAACTGAAAATGGCTTTCGTCTTAAAGCCCCATTAATGCACTACTAAATGTATAATTCTAATATATCGTCTGCAGGAAGCGTTTGACTTCCCGAGGTCATGTAAAGTAATAATTGCAGTGACATCAGTTGAGAACTGACGGTAAGATTTCCATTGGTCAGAGCGTACTCAAGTGATCCGACCAAATTGCGTTTATTTCTCTGTAAAAAGTTCAGATAACTACTTTATACGAAAGTCTACGATTGCCACGTGCAAAGTAACTAACGTAAACACTGAACTGGAAGGCACATTACAAAAAAATCACTTTCACGGGAGAGTACATCACGATACTTTATAACACAAAGAAAAATCATATTCCCAATATTACAGGATGTTCCATTACACACACCTACGTCCTCTCTTTGGGGTACATGGTAACATCAATAAGCTGCTTTGTATTCTATTTTAACATCTTCCAAAGCATGTTTGAACGTGTATATTAGACCTGAAAAATGATAGGCTGGTGACTCACATTTAGTATAGTTAAAGCTAACGTTCAGAACTCACTAATCCCTGTATCAATAGATATGTATACATGCATTTTCTACCATTCCCAAAAACCAATTTCTCTAAACCTCTACCAATGTCTTATATTGCTACCAATTGACATGTGTCACTCAAAACCAAACAAATAGACATGTGCCGATATCAATGAAAAGCTAATCAAAAATATTGCTGGCAGAGGTTTGTGGACCTTTGGAATATAGTTAAATATAGCATGATGGGCTTGCAGGACTTATTTAAGTTGTCTGTTTGTGCCTACTCCTTAAATTGCTATGATCAACTGGTATTACAGTCATGTCCCCAGGGAGAATATGTGCTATGAACCTTTCTGTCCTTCTTCTTCCTTCTAAGGCTGTCAATATTTGTACATACTTCACATATTGCATTTTTTTAAATCTATGTTCCGTTTCCTATGTTTTGCGGGTCGGTCCATATTCTAAAGCCAGACGCGTGAGTCACATATAGATCAATTATTCCTGAGTGAAAAATGTTCCTACTGTTCAGTTGTACTGTGTTCTTGTAGTATGAATACTTGAATTTTCCAAAAACACTTAACTAATCATTTGGACTTATAGTAGTGATGGACGTTTTTGATGTATGTTCGGGTGTCGCTCCTCTGTTAGTGTCTTCAATAGCTTGGCAATTGGAATCCTTTTAAGACCAGTTTCAGATTAAACAATGCTTAGAGGTCAAAATGAAAGCACTGGGTAAGAATTGCTCAAATTATTTGTATACCTCTCTATAATATGTTATATTTCCCTCCGTTTCCAATGATCTGGTAGTCCCTAACTTTGGTATGCGCTAGTTATATAAATCACGTCTTACGGAGTTGGGACATTTATTTAGATGTAAATTTTGAAACTAAGCGTATGTAATGGAAAGAGACAAGTATTCGAATTGTCAGGCATTGGTGCCCTTCTGCCTTGTTTAAGTGATCGTAATCGAGTGTCTGGGGCACTTGTGGCAAAATACAAGAGTTTAAATCGTCCTTCTTATTTCCAATCAGTTTAATCAATTTTCCAGTATTAGTTTCAAGAATGGAATAGTTAGTACATGGCAAACATAATATCCTAGATGTAGCTCTAAAAATTGCTTTTTCGTATTTAGGCAGATTGTATCTTTAACTCCATAGCTCTGCGTTTCTCTATATTTTGCACTCTTTCCTTTGTGTTACTTTTCTTCTGTGAATTGGTAAAGATCGTGGATCTCTCTGAGCTGTTCGGCCAAGTGTATTGAGTCTATGTGTTCCACTAGTAGGATTGCAGTTTATGTACTCCAGATTGTCTCTGGAAAGGGTTTGACTGCTATAGTTTCAGCGACTGTCAGGAAATGTACTTAACGGCATTGCAATTTTGGCTAGCCTTCTTCCTATCTTCTGGTGCCTCGTAAAACCAATCTATATTAGTTATTTTTATGTCGTGATCGCCTTCCGCTTACCTTCCTTTGCTTTCATCCTCCTCTGCGATGGATTCCCAATCAGATTTTCACTCTAGGTAATATTATTTTTCTCGATCTGGTTCTTTCTAAGTTTATACTCATATCTAAGAAGTTACAGTCTGCCACGGTGTTTTGGTGAGAAGTAGGTGGGAGGAATCCAACATCCTGTGGTCTTGTTTGTGATGGTAATTAAGGATCGGTATCGTGGTTAGCTTTACCTTTGGTCGCACGCATACTGCTCATTAGTAACCTTTCGTGCCTCTTTTCTCCTCTTGTATCGTTTCCTATGTTTCCTTGTCCGAGCCAGTTTCCACGTCCCATTCTATTTTACTATTCGGTGGTTTCCTCTGTTTTATGTCCCATGCCAATAATACTGTTACTTGTTTTACGTCAGTCCTAAGACAACCGACAATCATTCAGAGAACGACCGTTTTCATTGTCGCAGATTAATTGGACAACTGCCTTTTCCTAAAGTGCTTGAGCTTATATGAGCGACGAAAGCTACATCTGCGAAATTGTCTTCTTTGATTATTATTATTATTATTATTATTATTATTATTATTATTATTATTATTATTATTATTATTATTACAGGGAGGGCATTTTAATGACGGTGTGCACGAGTACCATTTTGAAACAGTTCCAGAACAAGTCGCTGAGAAATTCACACATTTGAACAAGAGTAAGAACATCCTCGTGGCCAGAGCTCTAAAGACATCATCACTAGAAACCACTTCTATGACAGGTAAAAGACATCTAGATAATAAACTCTTCTGTGGGAGTCATGCCTAAGTTTTGTTTCACCGAATGTGACCGAGTATACAGCTAAACAAGAGAGATTGCAATAAAACATCTATGTAGAATCCATCAACCTTCATATAAACTTGATTTTTACATAAATGAATTTACATGCTAATAGTCAAATTTATACAAGAGTACATTGGTTACATGATAGAAAATCCATCCGTTTGCAGATCCAATCCAACAAAGTATTCAGAGCTGTATTAATCCAGATTGACAGTTTTCTTCAAAGAGCCTAAGGATTAATCCAAACTGAAATATATTACATCAGATCAAATTAAATCACATTCCATGTTTTCAGTTTACAAATGGCTGTAACTTACAAGCATCGCACATGCCATTGTAACGTGCAAGGATTGTTTACTTGTTTGGTGTTCAATGGCACAATAACACATGCACACTTATATCGTAATTGGATATTATGAGAAAGGTGCCTTTACAAAACACAAAAGGTGAACTAGATTGGATAGGATTTGAAGTTCGCCCTACTATGCATGAGTCGGTACATTAAACATTTAACCACCGTGTCTGATTAAACAGCAAGAAACCCATCAATACAAGGGCTTATCAATGTAAAATACTTAAAAATATTAGTAATTATTTGAAAATAATATACGATAAATATTGGAAAACAAAAATTGACTCTTATACTTTTTCGTGGAGATTTGTTCAAGCAAAAGGAGCGTGAATTAAAAGCGACAGACGATATGTCGGATCCAAAAGAGTTACGTAGAAGGAGATCTTTGACTAACATAGACGTTGAAACTGCAGTTTACACGGACCAGCTGATGACGAGCATCCTGGAAACTAATGGAGCAACGACGATAGAGGGGAAGATAGAAAAAATGCTGATTCAGTGGAATGGGGTAATATATATATATATATATATATATATATATATATATATATATATATATATATATATATATATATATATATATATATATATATATATATATATATATATATATATATATATATATATATCAATGCTATGTGAGATTAAAGCATACCCCGTTTGATATATAAATATTCTAAGTTAAATCAAATCAGACGGAATAGAAAATTCACTTCAACGATAGTTGTATGTACGAAGAAGAATTGTAATGAAATCATCACATACGAATAAATTAAAGTCAAGATATCAGCAAGTCTATTAAGATGCAATAGCAATATGCAAGTGGATGCCACAGTAATATGCTAGTATATTTAAATTTAATATATCAGTTTATGTAATATTAATATATCAGTATATGTAATATTAATATATCAGTATATGGAATATTAATATATCAATATATGGAATATAGATATACCAGAATATGCAATATTAATATGCTAGTATATGCAATAGTAATTGTGTTTGGCGGGAGATGCAATAGTGATATGCCAATAGATGCGGAATAATATGCCAGTGTATGTAATAGTAATAAGCCAATATATGCCTAGTAATATGTCAGTATAAGTAATATAAATATGTCAGTATATGCAATATTAATGTGTCATTATATACAATAGTAATATGCCAGTATATGCAATATTAATATGCCAGTATATGCAACAGTAATAGGGTAATATCAGCAACAGTAATATGCCAATATATGCGTAGTAATATGTCAGTATATGAAATATGAATATGTCAGTATATGCAATAGTAGTATGACAGTGTATGCAGTAGTAATATGCCAATATCAGCAATAAACATTTGCCATTATATGTATTAGTAATATGTAAGTATATACAATATTAAAGAGCCAATATAAGCAATAGCAAAATATCAGTATATGTATTAGTAATGTAGCAGTATGTGCATTTAATTCAAACTATGAAAAACTCGGATGAGTTCAAATACTAAACGGTTAACAAAGATAATGTTGTATGACGGGTTACAGCTATTTGTAGACACAATAATAATAATAATAATAATAATAATAATAATAATAATAATAATAATAATAATAATAATAATAAAACAATACTTGTTGTTGGCATTCGTTAGTCTCAAGAGACTATGAAAGTGCTCCCATGAGAGATGTCCCGATGTGTGGTTTTCTAGCATCTGTATTGGTTATGTAACCCAACACGTGAGTGGCGGAAGTCCTCATTGACATGCTAAACATGCAAGTTGAGTCTGGTGTGTGTTGGAGCTGCTTCTTCTTCATCCGAGATCACTTTTCATCAGCTAGCCAGTGTAGCTTGTCCTCGCCGGCTTTCAATCCAGTAATCTAAACATGTCGATAGCCGGGCCTGTCTAGAGCCAGGTCTTTCAGGTGTTGACATCGATGTCATGGGCTTTCATGTTGTAATTGCAGACATTCTTGAAGGGGAGATGTGGCGCACGGCCATCCGTCATCCATTTGACGTACATGGCCCAGCCATCTGATGCAACATAGGCGGAGGAGTGTGATCATGTTGGGAATCAAGCGGGCACGTACAAGTACCTTGCTGTTTGTTACTCGATCACTCCAAGTGATCCCGAGTTTGCGTCGGAGACATCTCATGTGACAGGTGCTCAGTCTTTCTCTTGTGAGGTATACAGAGTCCAGGTTTCACTGGCATACAGGAGAGTGTTCAGCATATAGACACGATGCACGGAGATCTTAGTGTTTAGGGTCAGCATGTTGTTGTTCAACACTCTCTGCGACAACCTGGACAGAGTTGTTGATGCCTCTAATGAACGCAGCATCAAGTGATAGGTTATTGGTGATGGTAGAGCCGAGGTACGTGAACTGACGATCTTAAGTTCGTAGTTGTTCATGATAATGCTGGGGGGGGGGGAGAGAATGCCGCATTCTGGACCATCATGTTTTGTTTTCTTTTAGCTGATTGTAAGCCCAAACCCACTGCTTTATTATGTGCGTTAACTCAGCTTATGTATGAGTGGCTAGGGCAGTATTGTCTGCGAAGAGCAAATCCCTGATGTTTGCTTCACTCATGTTTCTCTTTGCTTTTAGTCGTGCCAGGTTGAACATTTTGCGTGTGCAGGTAGATCCCTTATGTGGTCATCACAAAGGCATTCTTGAGTAGGAGAAGTTAAGAAGATACCGAAGAGCGTGATGGTTAGGATTGAACCCTGTTTCATTCTGCTGCGGGTGTTGAAGGGGTCGGATGTTGAGCCATCGTAATACATTGTGCCTTAAATGTCATCGTGGAAGGACTGGATCTTGGTTACCTATTTTGAAGGGCATCCAGTCTTTGTCAGGATTATTATGAGTCCATCTTCGCCGAACAGATTGAACGTCTTTGTGAGGTCTATAAAGGCCAGAAAGTGGTTAGTGTTGTTCTCTGCATTTCTCCTGCACTTGCCTGGCGTTGAAGATCATATCGATTTTGGACCTCCTTGTGAGGGAACCGCATTGCGTCTCTGGATACACTCTGCTCTGTCTGCTTACCCTTCTCATGGATGGTATTGCCCGTGACATATTTCGGTAGTTCTTCGTGGGACTCAATGCTTTCCTTATACCATTGGACATGCCTCTGATGTTTCCGATATCTGCTGCTTACTGGATGATCTGACAGAACTGAAGCCACTATTCATTGGCGCACTGCCGTACTAACCTCTGCACTTTGTTTCTGGTAGACACGTGTGTCTGCGGAATCCTCTGGTATTGTTTGTGTTCTAGGTGCTCTTCTATGACGCGTGCGTTTGGCGGAATTATCGTTAAACCAGACGTTGATATTGATTGCTTTTTACCAACGATTAGTGTGGGCTGTGCTGTACACAGTCTCTCTGATGTGATCCCATTACTCGTTTGCGCTCAAGTTGGGAGGTTCTAAATTAAACATCTTGAAGAGGACATAACTAAATTCCTCAGCTATGCCTTTATATGACGCCCTGCTCACGCCAATGCGTGGAGTACGCTCTTGCCTAGAGCGATGAATCATTTTTTTCTAAAGAGTAATTTTGCAGCAAATTAGCGAGTGATCAGTGTTGCAGCCAGCGCCGCGAAAGGTTCTGGTAAGAAGAAACACAAACTTCATGGCAGACCGTCTCGTAATGATCAAGTTCATTTGGTACCAGTGTTTGGACCGGGGATGTTTCCAGACACTTTATGCCGTGGTTTTGTCTGACAAGATGAATTGTTGATGCTGAGGTCCTGGAACGAGCAATCTCTAGAAGTCGCTGTTTATTCATCTTTCAAAAGTCACACTTGCCAAAACAGGAAGTCCAAGAGTCATGGTCAGCATACACCCTAGCCTTGAAGTCGCCCAGTAATATCAGGTTTCCTTTCTTGGGAATTTTGTCAATGAACGAGATTAATTCGTCGTATAACTCATCCTTGGTATATGCGGTAGCGCTTATTGTGGGAGTCTAAGTGCTGATCAGGTTGAAAGGCCTGGCTGTGGTATGGCGGCAGAGGGATAACAGTCTTCCATTTCCTCGTTGCTAGAGTTGTATCATCCCCAGCAGAGAGTGCCTGACTGCGAATCGAACGCCAAACTCTCAGGCTTCGTCAGTCCCCTTTCCGTGCCAATATAACGTGTAGTTCTCTTCTCCGATGGACCCGGAATCTGGTAGCGGTGTCTCCTGTAGTGCGGCAATGTCTTGGAAGTTTGTCGTTGATGACTGAGGTATTTCGAACATTGCTGATTGCCTGGAGACCATATGTAAGTCAATTCAGCATAGTCCAGATTATCCAGGTACATAGCTTTATGATTGGAGAATTCATTGTTGGTTTTCGCTTGTTTCTTTCTTGGTGTCATGGTTGCATTACTTTTTGTCAGGTACTTGCGTACCTTAAGCCCTACGAACCCAGTAAGACAGATGAACTGTGATGGTACGGCACCTAATTGTCTGGAGGCTGCCCAGCGTAAGGAGGCGGTAGCTGTTCAGACCTGTTGGTCTCTCTCATCGTCGAAAGCAACTCCTGGTGTCTGACTCTACGCTAATCGAGGGATGACGTTTATCCGGTAAACTGCTGTTTCTCGTGTTGTGTCGACGCTGTTAAGCAAAGCTGGAGTGTGTCCTCTGGGCAGGGTGATATGGGAATTAGTTGATGCCCATGTGTCTGATTCCCCCTCTTCACGCATCTATTGGATCCACGTGAAATGACAAGCTGATACGTCATGGCACCAGTGGCGTCACAGGAGTTGTTGCGATGAAACTGAAAACAATGCCAGGTCACCTTAGGGACTCCGTCTCTGGATTTTCTGGTAGGGTATACTCCTTTAGCCTTTGTCATGAGAGGGTGTATTCGCAAGGCAGCGAAGGTTTAAAGTCAGAATTCACCTATTTCTAGATAGGTGATCACCCAAGGTTAACGAGTCAAATCTACCTGAAGCGTCTGTCTGGTTTAGAGGCTCCATAAACTAGTATATTATTCCTTCTTCAGTCCATTTCAACAGGTTCCGCTGCACTTATTTAAGCCACTCGTGAAGGATTGGCTCTAATTTGGTTTTCAGAAGCGCTATCAGATGCAAGCCGTTGGAGGTCTTTCCAAGGGAAGTGGGTGCTTATCTCTCACATCCACTCCGACGATAACATCCCTTGGAACCTAAAACTACAATTACATTTATAATAAATATGAATACTTTTAATGAAGTTCCTTGTGATGGCAATATTTTTACCAATTGTAATATTTGAAAATTTGTTGTTATGAGCGTCGTTTTTTCTCATATTTGATTCACACTGTAAAATCGAAGAGTTTGAAACCACTTATATGATGAAATACGCACGGGAGGGCAAACCTTCGATTAAACAGTGTCCGACGTCCTCATGGAAGCTCTCACAATTGTTCCCTAGTTTCCTAATCATGGGGCAAAGCTCTTACCAAGAAAGCAGATTAATCTTTACATATATTTGCTCTTTTGAACTGATTTCAGATTTACTACAGGCAGCTATATATTAATCTAGTGAATGAACTCCTCACATCTGCGAGTGTGTCCACTACAAAATGTAGTTCGATACCTTTTGTGGCTATTGAATATCACCTTGGCATATTAATAAGCGGATTGTTGTCTGTTTTAGTATTTATATTTGTTCATAGTGATTAAATCAATACAATGCACACTTATGATTAAAACATGACTGATGATTTTAATAATAAAAGTAGAACTAGCTACGCTATTCACATGAACGCTAAACTCTCTTCTGTCTGTCTCTGTTCGATTTGACACTCTCTCTCTCTCTCTCTCTCTCTCTCTCTCTCTCTCTCTCTCTCTCTCTCTCTCTCTCTCTCTCATGCTTTGGTTGGTTTGACCTAACTGTTCTCATCATTCGTAACTTCAGAGATAGCATTGTTTGACACACACGCAAATCCTCGAAGTCTCTAAGTTTGCTCTCCATAGATTTTAGCCCTCATTTCTCTACGATGGTCAAGAGAAATAGAGGCTAATTTATTTTCAGATATTTTTATATTTAATGAATAGTACTCAATTAATAGAACATTATATTATGTTTAAGAAGCAATAACAAAAAACAAAACAATACATCGTAGATATGTACCATGTAGCCGAGTAATTTACTATATAATGCTGATATGGTTTGTAGCTTTGTATCAATGAAAACAAATAAATCTAAAAGAAAGTGAACACGTATCGTTAGGGCGAACCATATATATATATATATATATATATATATATATATATATATATATATATATATATATAAAACAAATGTATCTATACTAGTTTATTCAGATATGTATACATACTGGTATTTCCGCTTTTAATGACCTTGATGCAAGAAATGTCAAACTCACGTGTATGCGGGTGTTTAGATTTCCAGTATTTCCTGTCAGAATGGGGATGCATATTTGTTTGAGGATTTTATTATAACAATTTTCCGGATATTTTCATGGTTAAAAATTAGTCTGCATTTTCATCAAGAACAGTGAAAATGAATCTTTTGACACACACAGCCACAGATACTCACAGACACACAGACACACACACACACACACACACACATCACTATGTGCCTCGTTATATTATATATAGAAGAAATCCAAGAGGAACAGACATGTGATAACCTGTCTGCCATGTTTCTAATCTGTTTCAGGTTCAGAGCGAATGGAGTAAACAAAATCAGCTTGGATACATTGTGAAAATTACTATAAAACGGATGGTATTCTTTACGCAAAACCCAGTAAGTTTGTACATAATTACATATCATACTTCCAATATTATATTCATTGAATCAAGACCATAAATAACTAGATAATTATTTTTCTTTAAAAAGTGAGAACTATTTTATACATATCTAATTACAATTATGCTGCTTACAATGTACACTTAGCAACACGTCATGAATGGGCATTTTAATCGTTATTAATCTACTAACGGGCACATTCATAGAAGTGAAAGATTGTTAAATAAATAGTTAAATTTTATCAAAGTATTGGACGGCAAGATTTTTATGACGTTTGTTGCATATGTTGTCGCTGGAAAATCAGACCAAATACATTCTTTACTACTCTCATCTAAATGAATATGTGATTAAGAGGAATATAAATAACACGCATGTACTACTGTATGTTCAAATATTAGTACTGTCATTTAGCTTTTTTCCTCAAATTTAAGAAAATATTATGGAAAGATAAGCCGATGGAGATATATACTCACATACACATGGTCGAGTAATATTTTTATTATTATTATTATTGTTATTATTATTATTATTATTATTATTATTTATATTGTTACTATCATTATTATTATTATTATTATTATTATTATTATTATTATTTCTTCTTCTTCTTCTTCTTCTTCTTCTTCTTCTTCTTATTATTATTATTATTATTATTATTATTATTATTATTAATTATTATTATTATTTCAGAGCTGGTACAATGCTTCAACATCATTGGGGACTACTCTGTCGCTTTTTTGTTCCGGAATCAAGAATGAACCAGCCTATGATCACATGCATATGCATACAGGGTATCATTTTGATTAGCTTTATAGAATTACTATAAGTCTTAATTTTGGTGGTGGGTTGGGGAGATTCTCCGTTTCGATAAATTAGCCTAAACCCATGTATGTGGACCTGTCCATTCTAAAGAAATTAAATATTTTTCTCTCTGTACATTTGTTATTTCCTTTTCGCGTCTTCTTTTCAAGGTATTCAAATCAAATATGTGCTTATGAAAGTATGTGTCATTGTAATGGTTCTAACTGAAATATCCATTATACGATCATAGTTTTGTTAAATTATATGGGAAATAGGAAGGAAAGCATAGGCAACGTTACAAAACAGACTTGTCGGACAAATTTTCCACAAGAAAAACAGTTGTTTATGGCTGTAATAATGAATAGAAGATAAGTTTCACCGATATTATGTCATGCTAACAAGTTGATACCCTGAATAAGACATTGATATCTTTAAAAAAATATATTTTGACCGAATGTTTCAAAAGAAGACAAGTTAACACTATTTTCTAAATATGATGCATCATATGGCCATATGCAAATGCATCAAGGGTATTAACTTGACCAAATCTATAACATTGGCAGAATTCTTATTCTCACTTCTTGAGGAGATCACCATATAAAGATGATACCTTGTATGAAACACAGACGTACTCATAGAACATATCCTGATCCTATGTTACAAGAAAATAATATAATGAAGTTTCTTTTAAAAACGTATTATTGGATTAAAATAATGGTTAAAAAGACACTAGTCGTATTTGTTGTTAAGATAACAAAGTTGTAATATACTGGGTAAGGAAAGATTCTGCTGAACGTTTTTAATTTCATTCATCTCTTACTATAAACTTTAGAATATAAAACTGACTTTCACCAAAGATAATTTTAAAATATTGTAATGCTTTTCTTGCATGTGAAACATAAGCTGATATTTTCCCAAACTACCGTAAAATGTGAGCCATCGTTATTTTGGGTCTCACAATAATATTATTTGAACTAATTGTTAAAGAATTAAGATAATTATTTTGAGTGATACAATTAAGAACAATTATAAAGAATATTTAAATAATATTGTTCTATAACATTATAGGACATCAGCATGTGTTTCCATGCGTAATAATCTGTTATGCATACATTTTCAATTGGTTCAGCCAAACTATAATACCCATGCTTAAAATGAACTTAATTGCACATCAATAGATCTGAATTAAATGTTTCATTAATAATATTTCGTCTAAATTTAATTGTAAATTTGAAACTGAATAGGCCACGCACTTTCGAAATAAAACCTAGTAATGTTGACATTAGTTCCCTGAACTCTCCTTCTCTTCTGTGTTAAATATAGCTTTTGCCTTTGCTCGTTGAAATGTCTCTGGCAAGTTATTAGGTGTTATTCTTTGAGATTTTTAATGTGCGTTACAGACTTTACAAGTTTAAGAATTTGTGGATAAGTGCCATCTTGTTCCGGGGTTTATTACGAATAGTCTTAAGAGACATATCATCAATCTGCGCCTTATTAGCATTTTCGCATTGAAAAATATTTGTTTGGGTCTTATAAGTGATGAAATATTAATGAGATAAATCTAGCATGTGATTCGTTTATTTTGTTATGGAAGTCATATGTTTTTATACGTTTTAACCACACTTCAAGCATTAAGTTGTATGAGCAAGTTATTCCATTTGATAATAAATGAGACCCACGTGTAACTGTAACTTAACCGTGCTTGCTACCATCCTAAATACTGTATTTTCTTCTCCAGTTTTGTTGAAATATGGTTATAAAAAAGGCTTACGTCAGCCAGATCTTTGTGGGATATTAAATAGGAGCTAGATCTATACGTTTGAATGAATCGATTATACGTCTGGTTGGCTGAGTATTTCATCATTTTAGCGAATCTATTTCTGACAATGAGCAAGAGAAACACCAGTTGATATTGTATAAGAGCTACTTGAGGGAATTTATTTCTGATCTGATTTGATCAAACGAGTTTAAGAACTAATATCATCATTATGTTTATTGTTCATTTATGTCTTAGGCCTACGCATATTAAGGAGCATAACTTGCATCTGACTGAGTGTTTTTTTACCACTCTAGAAACTATGTTTCACGAAAGGATTTTTAAAAAGCAAAAGTTAAATATTCAAATGCAATCAAGATATGTTATAAGTATGGTCATGAGTGATGTTGACACATATGTTATCACGTGACCTTGCATCGAATTTGCTGTATTTGTCAGCACAGATTCAGCTATCTTTTCAATAGTATTTGCTATACCGAACTTTGGGCCGACTTGATCATATGCAAGGTATATGCATCCAATACTATCTTTTTTGTCTAAGACTTCGCAAACGGGGTCATAGGCTCAAGATCTTGTATAATTTAACAAGGCATTTTAATTAATATTTCATCTGTGAAATACATTTTATCAGGATTTTAATAGGGACAAAATCAACATGCTCTGCTTCAAGTGTTTAGCTGAATGCTGTTAGACTTAGTATTTGCTTTAATTATCCTTAGACGATATGAATGTTGGCAAATATTCAGTCATTCAGAGTTATGTACCTTTATAACCACAGGGTGTTATACGGGGGTATATTTATTAAAACAAATTGTTCATGACTCTTCTAGTTTAGCGGTATAAAGGCGAAATGGGGAAATGATTTTCAAAGTTCTACTATTAAGAGACCTAAAGAAAAAAGTAAAAAAAGATAAGTAACTTTACATATTTTTCTCCACAGATGACATGGAATACACGGGTTCTGTTAAAACAGAAACATTTTCTCCTGTAAAACTAGATAGCGTTCATGTGCAACAAGCTCAAAATTAATATACCCGAGATAGCGTCGTGCAAGTATTGTAGATAATTAAAACATGTTTAGTCCTTCACTGAAATGTATGCTATATTTTGGGGATTTAGTTTGGTGAAAGTGAATTTGTAATGCAACGGTACTAAATCATTGTTTACATCCTAATATAACATAGGCCCCAAATCAGATCAGAACATCGGGTTTTTTTGACATAAACATCAAATTTGTCCATGTTTTTAAAATTAGTGGAGCATCTGATATTTCTGGACCTATGACGGAGGGTGACTTACTAGTATACATGGTAATATAATCCTTCTATGGCATAATGAAGACTTATGTGGTTATCAGAACCTACTACTTTTCATCCTTAATCACATCTAATTCTAAGCTCAGCGAGAATGTTTAACTTGGATGTGACGTAAAATGTCATTTTTATTTTATTATATTTTTCATTAGCATGGTTCTTTTATTTTGACAAGTATCATATAGCATAACATGACGGATAGTATAGGGTGCGATGATAAATAAACCAGTGCACAAAAAATATCAAGCGTAAATTTTGCCTTTTTCAGACAGACGAACACAGATGTCAGTGGAATGGCATATGTAGGTGGAGCTTGCCAAAGCAGCCTTCGGTGTGCCGTGTCTGCAGAAAAACTCATCTTAAACTTCTTCATTCCCGCTCATGAACTTGGACACAAGTAAGTCAAAGCAGAAACAGTCCGTGAAAATATGCCACCCTTTCATTTTAATATCAGTGACATAATCTGGGAGCGTGAGAAAGCCATGTGAGATATAAGCAAAACTGCATTCGTATTTTGTTCTGAGTCAGCGGATAGAACGAATTTCATACGTCATAGGGATTTTGTAGTGTCCTTCAGGTCGAGACATATTCACAAGCCATATCAAACGAGCTCGTAATCTTGAATCAAAACAAAACAGGAATGTAGTTTTGTATTATTACATGGTTCCTCTTTAATGCTTTCTAAATATTTTAGCTTTTCGTCATTAACGAAATTCTGATCAAATAGAAATTTATAAAACAAATTGATTCACTCTACATCTAAACAAACACACACACACACACACACACACACACACATATATATATATATATATATATATATATATATATATATATATATATATATATATATATATATATATATATATATATATATATATATATATATATATATGCGTGTGTGTAGAGAGAGAGAGAGAGAGAGAGAGAGAGAGAGAGAGAGAGAGAGAGAGAGAGATTTAACCTGTATGATAGTATTATTTGCATTAAATATTAATTCAGCATGTTATTATCAAGCACTTTTCTATAGAATCCAGGAATAGCACTTTCCGTTCTGTCTGGTGTATATTTATAATTCTCAATATTTATTCCTATATACTATAATTTCTTTCAGAGGAGTCAAAAATGGCTGTGTAGATAGATGAGAAATATATTAATTTAAAACAAATAAATTATAGCCAAATAAATACGTCATGTTATTGAAACAAGTTCTATGGAAGCCGTTACATCAGTATTTGCATGGCTAGAAATCGGAATAGCGGCATAATTCGTCCGCATGATCCATACATAATCAATACAACTTTGTTAATCCTGGTCACGATGAGGACTTGATGTTCCTGGTATTTCAGAAGCTTATATGACCCGCATCTTGATGATGTGGTCTTTCTAGCTTAATGGCCGGGACGTGATATAGATAACATTTTATCATTTTCTTAAATACTGTCTATAAATAGCAGGTGACTTGCTGGTCATATGGTACTTGAAATCCAACTTTAATTGTCCGGACAGGCTCGCTAAATGAATTAGAAGCCTTGACCTTTGTTGCTAAATCGTTCCCTAAACAAGTTGTAATTTGAGTCCTTGACAGCATATACTGCGCTGCTATGGACCAGTTCAAACTCTGGCAATGCAGGCAAGTCCATTCTAATCGAGTCTGACTACAAGGATTAGTTACTTGAATGCAAGATTAAACCAAAGGCAGTTACCCTTCCATGAACAGCATCAATGAAATTCTCGGTTTGTAATATTATTGATAAAGGCGCTCCTCTACCTTAACCTAAGCGTTGACGTGGATCTAACTAGATTTCCTACAAAGATTATTTGACTGAACTTACCTGATTGGTTGATGGTTACGTTGCTCCAGGAGAGCTTGTAAAATTCCACGATTAAATCGGCAAATTTAAAATCCTAGGGTGGATATAACTGATGCTGTTGTAAAACCCTGGCTAAAATCGCTGAGAAACAGGGAATTAAAGACTGAGATATGTGGTCTGCCTCCTTCTAAGACAGTTCTGATGCTGCGTCGAACCAATACATTGATGATAATGTTGCTTTATCGTCCACAAATTCATTGAACATTCATAGTGCGTTTTCAGAGGATTATTACCCAGTAAAGAAAGAGAAACAAATGTTGACATAGCAAATGGTCTACTTGTCTGCACTAGTGTCAGAGATGGTTATGATAGACTTACACTTTTCATCTGGAATTGACGAGCTGACAGCATATCAGCTGCTTTTCGAGTTTTAGTCAGCGCTAAGGGATCATCAAGTAATATGATCCTATTGGAACAGTCGATCAAGTGGTTCCGCACCGACAGATGAACATTTTTTAAGGATGTTGTTGAAATGTCCTGCTCATCGCTGAAGTACATTATTTTTTGTCAGCGAACAGTTGGTGCTGTAAGCTCTTAGTTCAGGAAATGTTCCCGATGTCTGTGGTTCGTAGATTGTATTTAATGCGTCATATAAGTTGTTTATGTCATTCCATTCGATATAAAATTGAATTGTATATTCCTTATTGCTCATCCATAAGTCTTCCGAATCTGCGTGTGCTTTGAACAGTCCTCTTGATGTTACTGAAGGCTGACATTTTTTAATGATGAAGCGTTGTCTTCGAAACAGACTTGCTTGAGCCGAATGTTCTCATTCAGAGGTCTCTGTATTACAGCGTAGTGCTCATCAAGCCAGCTTTATACATGTGTGGTGGGACCAATAGTTTTTTTATGCAGTTAAATGCACACTCTATGGAGGATGCCCAGATTTCCTTGACATTCTAGGAGAGCATATAAATTGTATCTTATTGGCTGCACTGTTCTTAGATAACTGTTTCACATTATACTGTTTCAATTTGGAGACATTAAGCTTTGAAAACAATTTTATGTCTTATGGTCGTCAACCTTGAACCAACTGTAGCATAGACTTCTCCTGGGATGATGAGCTGTTCTGCCTATGATTTGTCTGCGATCAGAGAGCAAAGACTTGATAGACATTTGTTCTTAATCTCATCTATAATTATGACCGTGGGTACAGTTACGCTGAGGATAATTCCACGCCTTTTTCTACAAAGTGGGTGTCTCAGTCTGTAATTCATGCCGAATTGGAGATTTGTGAGTTAATGATTACCGATTATTTGATGGCAAACCCAAATATAAGCTACAAATCCCTTTTCTTTTTTTTCGGCCACAAATGTTTGTTATGTAAATGTTGAATATAACCATTTCTCTACCAACTAGTGCTCGTTCTGTCTGTTCTATCCGCTGATGTTCTGTTGATTAGTTTGTGGTAGTTCCAGGCACCGATTGTCAGTTGCGTCATATTTAGTGTCGTCTTAGATTTTCGACTTTTAAGGTGGGATGATGGTCAGCAGCAGTATGCTGACTAAGGTTTTGGGGAAGTAGGCAATAGATAAGGCACGTTTTTTTGCTCATACCTCATCCTACAGAAGTGTGCAATGTTATTCCTATAAAGGGACGCTCAGTCACCCAGGTGCTGCTCAATTACAGTGTGTAGGTCTGCAGCTACTGGCCTCAGTTTATCTACCATGTTGCTTTGCCGCTTGATTATCGCTACAAGATTTGAGAGTTTATGGCGGGTGTGGTAGGTTTGTGGTGAGGATAAACAAATTATGATTTCTGTGAAGATGGATTTAAGTGAGTGAAAGTTGCACCATCACGTTCAATCCCTCTTGTCCAGGTCTTTTGCACGACAATGTCGCGAGGTAACACATGCATAATGAATACAAATTGATAAACATAAATGACAAATAAGTAATCAAAGCATGATTTCAGGTATACTCACAACCTTTCTCTAAGTACTGGTTTATTAGTCACTCAATATGCTATGCACATGGTGTAATTGGATTCCATAAGATGGCCACAGTATAGGAACTGCAGATTTAACTAACATTTGTAAGAACGTTATAGTACGAGTAAAGATCTGTCATGTATGCCTATTTACTCATTTTAAATTAAATGTACATTGTTGTTTTAAAATTTTGCACTAATTTTCCTTTACCAAAACCTATTTAATCCTAATTATTGAATGCTCTGTACCTTGAATGTCACTAAGAAATTTCCAGACGAAAATTGTGCATCGCTATGGACTAATACAATAGTGACTATGTACTAAACTTGGGACAAAATAAGAGCGCGTCGAGTGGAATTGTCACAATCCATGATAATACGAATTTGTTTATCAATGTGCTTAGCTTTCATTGTGACATCACAACGCGCGACATTCAATCCGGATTGTACTGGATCACACCTTTAGGTTCATTTTGTCCAAAACATGTATATGTACTTTAACATTGTTTTTGCCTTATGCAATTTTTGGGGCGTGTAAATAATGTCCTTCCAAATGCAAATGCGAATTCAAACGAAGTGAATACTTGCCACTTAAAGGTATCTAGAATGAAATTTTTAAACAGGACACCCATTACTGAAATAGTTTATGTTGAACGCCTACATGACCCATCTGACTTATGATATGTGCAAGGACGAGAACAATGATTTTGCAAGTGTGTTATTTTTCACATTTTGAAATGTTCCTCGATATATGACGAAGTTATATTGTTTTCAGCTTCATCAAGAAAACATATATGTGATAGATAATTATGTATTGAACAGCAGATAGGAACATACTTTTGAATACATATATACGCGAACGGAATGATTTGTTATAATTGAAAATCGCTCTACTTAATCATTATATATATATATATATATATATATATATATATATATATATATATATATATATATATATATATATATAATTGTATTTAGTTTATTTAATTTGTAATATATATTTCGTTTAAAACTACGACTGCGATAATTGTTACAATGATGATAATTTCAGTTTAGGGATGGATCATGATGTTAATATCGGCTGTGCCCCTCCTAATGATGGTACGATGGGCCCAAAGGCGACCAACTGGAGTACCTGTAGCAAAACCCAACTGGACACTTTCCTACGGTAAGATTATATCTGTCTGTCGATTTATCCATATGTTTTCTCGCCGTTTTATTGTCTCTGCATTGTCCTGTATCATATATAAACTTAACATGTATTTCGACTTAAAATATTCTTACAGTTGCATTGTTCCTATCAAGGATTCATTCTATTGCAAACCAGGTGAATCACAGGAAATATAGTGCTTATAAAGTACCAGTGACTGCCGCTATATTACTGTGATCAGAGTCAACAGCGTGTATTCATGATGTAGAACGTAATGTGCAATGGTATGTCATTTAACTGATTAAAATGAAGCTCTGCAAAAGAGTTCAGGTGGTCTTGACTTAGTGCACATGATATATTGAAGACAAACAAAAAAAAAGACAAAATGACTAGTGTTAATGGTTGACTGATTAAATAATATGTACAAACTTTGTAAAGAGTTGCCTTAGTTTAAAGATAAACGAAGATCCAATTACAGTGACCGAGTATTTCCACAACTCAAATCAACATTAACTAGAAGAAACTTGCAACATATGTAATCATAGAAATGAAGAAGTGAATGAATATTGTTTATTTCTAAGAATACGACTCATCTTGTCAAGTTATTATGTCAAAACTATTTTTATTTTGGCACTAAATCATTTCAATACTTCAACAAATTATTGATATTATTGTAATGCCGCGATCATATTTTTGACCTGATGTGTCACAAAATCTTGCTGTACCAGAGTTTCAATGCATAGGAAAATTCAGTTTCCTGTTCACACTTCGTTCCATTAAGCAGATAATGCTTACGCGATGCAACTCACTGTAAATTGTTTTCTGTATTAGTATATGTTACACAATATAGAATTTCAATATGTAAAGATTTAGTAGGAATGTTTTGAAATTTCTCACGTATTTGTACAATAGATCAGCAAAGGCCGCATGCCTCTTTGCGACGAATATCTCAAACAATGACGTTCCTGTGGAACTGCAATCCATTGTGTTGACAGGATCGCTACCAGGTTTTCTCTCTCTCTCTCTCTCTCTCTCTCTCTCTCTCTCTCTCTCTCTCTCTCTCAGTACTTCCTGATTTTATGGATATATTTTTTCTGACAGAAATAATAAACTTTATAAAATAACACATCACGACGTTGCTGCTCTTTTGCAGTGTTCCTCCGTCAAACTTTTAACTCTGCATTAATTGTTTTTATACTGTTATTTACACATCATCATGTTCTTGTCGTTTCCTTTAACTAAACATTCAGAATAAAATGACGGTACATTTGCTGAATATTTAGTATTGAATTTTATATGAATTTCATGTGTATCATGAAATACAATAATCGGTGAATTAGAAAAACTATCATTCTGTCAGTTAATTAAATCAAACAATGATGATAGTGTGACACTGGACCTTTCCGACATTTCTTCTTAGTCCCCCCACCCACACACACACTCTTTAACGCCAACACAACCTTCACTAGTATATAAACAGTGGGACTGAAACGGTAGGTAACTTCTTGAAACAGTTATCCGTAACACATTCACCGAACCGTAATCGGAATAATACAAGTCACGTGGGTCATATAGGATTCAGTACCGACTAGTTCAGTAATGGGCGTCATCGTATTTAATTTGAGTGTACGTGTCTTTAATTGGCAAGTATTCACTTCATTTGGATTCGTTTACATCCATATACCTTTTAAAGGTCATTGTTTAGACACACTGAGAGTTGCATACTGCAAAATCAATGTTAAAGTACGTAGACATATTTTTGGACAAAATAAACCCAAAGGTGTGATCCAGGACAATCCGGATTGAATGTCGTGCGTTGTGATGTCACAATGAAAGCTAGGTATATTGGTATATAACCTCATACGTCCCTCGAGTGTTTCTATTCCGCTCAATGCACTCTTTGTTTGACTCAAGTTAAGTACATGGCCACCATTGTAATAGTCCATTTCGTCTGTAGTTTATTGGTGACAGTTAAGGCGCAGAACGTTCAATAATCAGGATTGAATAGACTTTGATTAAAGAAATGTAGTGTTAGATGTTCAGAGAAAAAAATTATATTTAACTTAAAAGGAGCAAATGCTCGTTTATGACCCATGTGACTTGTACTATTAGTGCAGTTGAAATAATCTCTTGTACAGATTGTGACATTGCGAGAATTTCAGCAATATCAAAGATTCTAGTTTGTAAAACTGTTTCAAGCTCATATGTTACACTTGATGACGTAAATATATACTTGCCTCCGGACGAGTTCTTGGTATACGTCCTGCCTTTAACTACTTTGTCTTATTACCGACATGCCATGTATTACTCGTACCAATCAGGCAGATTGTAGTATCACGCACGCTAAGTGTAAAATTTATGTATCGTTAGATTCAACGTGGATGAAACGTAAAACTGTACGATGCATGACAGTTAAAAAAGGAAAACCTGTTTCGTTAATTTATGAATATTTGTCTGTTTTTGCATAAGTATTAGTAAAGAAGTATTAATAGTATTTGCATCACATCTTAGAACTGTATACCATGATACATGTATTGCATTTGGCTGGATAATATCTTAAATAGCGATACTTATACATGTCCAGTTTTTGTCTATGTCGTATCTTAGAAAAGCAGATCATGATACATGCATTATATACATTATATCATCGAATAGCAGATCATAATACATGTGCATCATTTGGCTTGTCTTATAAAATATAGCAGATCACAGTTCATGTATACAGTACTCGCATCTAATGCTTATTTGTTAAGTAGAGACTCAGAGTTAGACAATATTATTCACATCTTCAACTTACGCATAAATGTGTTTACCTTCCGAAACACACTTGGTTTACGAAGCAAAGTAAATCAGACCAGTTAGCCGGTCACCGAGTTTTGTAACCGATTGCCGCTAATACTAGAACCGTCACCAGTTATGCGAGTAATAGAATAGCTATGTTATCAAATCAGCACATGTTTTTTAACAATTCAGAGTCCATGTAAGACAACTTTCAAATTTATTTAGACAATGGTTTGATGCATGTTTTACGCTTTTGACCATTTAATTGATATAATGCCCAAGCTGTAGCTGTTAATTATATATATATATATATATATATATATATATATATATATATATATATATATATATATATATAGATATATATACCATTAGTTACTTAATTGTGCTCATTTATGTAATTAGAGAAATATATGTCAAAGCGTACGCTTGTGGTCATATTGAAAATGATTACACATTTGTAACAAGCGTTTTCATTGAATCACATCATGTGACGCATGAACTAGGAAAAAGTGATTAGTTCAAAGCAACAAAATATTTGTTTATTAATGACCCTTCTGTAATTTTGCTATATTTGTAAACTATTCGGTTAGAAATGTAGTTCGTTTATATACTGTTTCAGTAATGACGGCTTTTTGACGTAATGAATCATGCTCAATGTAAAGGTCGGAATTTGTTTGAAATTGGAGATGGTGGTGTGCGCTTGTTGTGTTTGGATTAGGGTGTGTTACAAAATACTGGATATACCTTAAAATTACACTTGACGTATTTCTTTAACCTGTATTTGAATTATATATAGGTATGTTGTACACTGAAGACGAGTTATGTGAACAAACGATGAAAAAAGGCTGGAGACATAGGTCAATTCCTTGGTGGGTAAGCACAACAAGCAAACTCAAAAGCAGTTTGAAGATTTCTTGTTCATTACTAAACTTTTTATTTTCTGTACTTCGGTTTTTAGAGCCACTTATTTTGACTGTGAATAAACTCTAACTAAAACGCGCTTAGAATCTAACATGTTTCTAAAACACGAATATCAATATTTATTTCCAGGAGTCACAAAGGTTATTTTAGTTTTAGTTGTCCAAGCAAATACTAAGGCAGACAAAAGTGGGCTGTGATTACTAAGTAGACCGATTTAATAGAAAATTGGTTCTATCCCTTATGTACAACTTTATAATTGGTTTACATGATTTCAGTTAAGTAATTGTTTCTGTAGCATGTTCTCACAGCCAATAAAATTCGCTATCTGGTTCCTTTGTTCCTCGAAAATTACAAATGGAAAACCACCTTATCTTTTTACGATTCCGCAGTTAGGTACTACTGCAACACTTTCACCTTGCTGGTTAGGGTTAGTGTTAGGATTATTGACCAAAGCAAATACTTGCATTATTACTTCCCAAGACAATTATTATTTCCATAGTCATAAAATTAAATTCTTGTTTCTTTTCAAACAACAATTTCTCAAAACAGATTGGACCATGTTCTCCAAACTTCCTGCGCAATAATTCCAGTCTGAAGCTAAAAGTTCGGAAAATTCAGAATTCCTAAACTTTATAAACAGAATGAATTGAAAATTACAAAATGTTCAGAATCTAATGTTATCTAGATAAATCTTATGCAGCTCTTATTGTCAAGAACGTATTCTGAGTTCTTATCTAATTTTGTATCCATGGCAGCGAGGTTGCATTTCTTGTACAAAACGTTCTGTGAATGTTTATTAATATTGGTATCAAATTGAGCCGTACAAATGATTCATTAGATTGACAAACTTAAAGACCTAATAATATTTCCTACCTTAAATATTTTCAGCATTTTTATGTTTTCTAATTTCTTGGTATTTTGTTTTTGTAGTCATACCATTATATATGTTGTAAATCACTTAGACCTTCTAAAGATCAGGCGCTATACAAAGTCCTCATTATTTTTTTTAAATTATTATATTAGAGTGAATATATGAAAATATTGATGTTAAAGAGGACCGTGTAATCGATTTCAGGATTTTAAAAATTAAACCTGAAAAGTGTCGTGAACAACGCGAGACGCAACAAATCTGAGGAAATCATAATCCGTCTTTAAACTTTCAACTGGTTAAATATTGCTGAATTAGCTTTCAAGATATTGCGCAAATAGAGTGACGCTTTCTAGTGATTTTTTGACTGATTTTTTGTACTTGTACTCTTTTAAGAGTAGATGCAACTTTTAGCAGTGGTACAACAGGTATTTTAACAAAACAGTCGTAAGTAATAAAAAGAACATGTATTGATTTAGTTTCTCAGAAGAGTCAATACATCCGAATAAGCTATTTTATCTACTGATGTCCTAGCTAAGGAATGTTTTCTACCCTTTCAGTTTACATATTGTCTACTTTAAGGAGGTTATTGCTTCACTCGTAGAATATAAACAACTCCAACGACATACCATAGAATGAAATTTCAACATGTCACTTTTGACATACATATTTTAGTTTATTACTCTCTTTACGTAACCTTGTATTATCCTCAAGGTCATGTCATATTACCTTTATCTGTCGACTACTTACTTAACATTACATGACGCACGAGGGGTCAAAGTTTTGCAACTCGTTTTCTTGAACTCAGAGCAATGGTACTCTCTGTGCTTATTTTCTGTTTTCATGCGTAATCAGTGTACTAATACTATGTGCTTATTTTCTGTTTTCATGGGTAATCAGTGTACTAATACTATGTGCTTATTTTCTGTTTTCATGGGTAATCAGTGTACTAATACTATGTGCTTATTTTCTGTTTTCATGTGTAATCAGTGTACTAATAATATGTCCTTATTTTCTGTTTTCATGGGTAATCAGTGTACTAATACTATGTGCTTATTTTCTGTTTGCATGGGTAATCAGTGTACTAATACTATGTGCTTATTTTCTGTTTTCATGGGTAATCAGTGTACTAATAATATGTGCTTATTTTCTGTTTTCATGGGTAATCAGTGTACTAATACTATGTGCTTATTTTCTGTTTTCATGTGTAATCAGTGTACTAATAATATGTGCTTATTTTCTGTTTTCATGGGTAATCAGTGTACTAATACTATGTGCTTATTTTCTGTTTGCATGGGTAATCAGTGTACTAATACTATGTGCTTATTTTCTGTTTTCATGTGTAATCAGTGTACTAATAATATGTGCTTATTTTCTGTTTTCATGGGTAATCAGTGTACTAATAATATGTGCTTATTTCCTTTCTTCACGGGTGGTCAGATCACTAGTACTCGGTGCCTATTTCCTGTTCTGATTTGTGGATAGAGTACTAGTACTCTCTTTATTTCCCGTTTTTCATTTGGGGTCAGAGTAATAGTACGCTGTGCTTACTTCCTGAAAATACGATTACTTTTATGTAGTTCAAAAGGTGTTTTACCAGTAATATATACAAAATCAGATTTTTAACTTTTTTCTTAGGTAATTTTAATTGTCAGTTAAATGATTCTTTAGATTCACAACATATATCATGTTACTCTCACGTGGTGCTTTCGAGTAACATGACACATGCCTATGGAAAAAAGGTGTAATATAACTTCAAGCCAAGGGCAATAATTGCATAATAACGTATTGATACATTAATGCGTATGATCGGACTTCTCGGCGTGTAGTGAAGGCCTACTGTGGCATATACCCAACAAGTATGAGAGTTGACTGGGTCAACGCAACGAGTTCACACAATATCTAAGTCAGTACACATAAACTACTCTGCTTAGTACGTACGTTTCAATAAGCATCACATATATTAGCATTGCTGCAAGAAAAAACTACAACCATTAACTAAAATATGCCATGTACTAAACTGTGCTAACACTTTCATTAATGCTGTACTTGAATATACAGGACGATACAGTACAATGTCTGATGGCATAATATTATCGAGCAGCAGGTAGGGCGGCCCTACGGCCACGTTTAGATTTTTATTTTGTAAAACTACCCTACTACACTACATTGTTTACTCCTGACCTGCGTTACTGGGTATATAAATTTGTATGGGCTGTTTGTTTATGGATCTCAATACAGTCGCCCATCAGTCCGCCATCCCTGTTGCTATGGGAAACTCAAATCCTCCACCCGTAAGTGAAATCGAATGCTTGTACAGCGAGACACTGCGGTCCCCTACCAGAGGCCCTCATTTTGTATAAAGGTATAAGTAAACATATTACCCGCCGCGTTGAGTGTGTTCATTGAAAGAGAGACATTTTTAAGTTGTGTAGTTGTCCGCATTTGTTGTATTTGTTGTTGTTGTTAGAGGTGACGTAAATCATTCGGCCTTAAAGTGCTTTTGTTTTGGCTTGATGCAGTTACAGCGATGACGAGTGAGTTAGTGGTGGACCAAACAAATGGTGATATAGAGTATGCTCTCTAATTAAATTAGTATATACCAATAATAATAATGAGCTATTTTGCACCGACTATGTCATCCCGTATAACTAAACTAGTACGGCAGCTATAATGTACGATTAATAAATATCTCCCCGTCCGTGCTTCTGTCAAGCAACAATTACAGGCACGACAAGAAGTAAAAGAAAGTAATTTGCGGAAAATGCAGCAGAATTATTTACATCGGTCACAGATGCTACTAAGGATCTTCTTCCACTGCTAGAGCAAACCTCTAAAGCATCTGGGAAAAACACAGAAAGAACTTTAAAAAAAGTTTTTACAAGAACTTCCAGCTGGGATAGCAGCTGTTTCTCAACTGCGGACACAAAATGAAGTCCAACACGTAGTTGAGGATACTGACAGAACTCGTGACGACGAGGAAGATCGTACCCAAAAAAAAAAGAATAGTCGGCCAGAGAAGAGTCGAGTTGATGGAGCTATTTACTGCTGAAGGTATTGAAGCTAGCAGGGATACGGACCAGTTAATTAAAAATGCTGAGATTGCGTTTGATGACAGAGAAAAATATGTAAAAATTGAGTACGTTGGCAGTATAAACAGTAATGATTGGCGTAAATATATGTATCGAATTTATCTTGATGAAGATCAAGTTCGACGTGATGATGTAAATTTTGACACTTTTAACGGAGTAGTAGATGAGTGTGTTAAACGAGCAGCATTAGAAAGGACGCTGAATGTTGTGTCCGTTCGAAAAAGCAAGAAAAGGAAAGAATCAGATACAAGAACTAGATCTTAAACAGGTGAAGAAGGGACAAGCGGAAATGGTCTTTCACTCGAGGGTGAGGTTATATTGTCCACTGCCTCATTAATGTCCTTGCTTACGTTGATCAACTGCAGATATTAGCTGGTGGGCGACGTGCTGGTAATATTTTGGTATCTTCACGAATTATTTGTAATTGAACACGGACAAATCCACGTTGAGAAACAGTTGAATCTAATCAACCGGTGGAACCTATTATGCTAAAGATGCATGTGCGGTTACACTGCAGACTTAATCAGTTTTTTTTACCCCCTCCTTCAAGTTCACCAGGTTCATATAAATACCCGACGGTCATATTACAGAGTAATGATTGTTTTGAGAAAGGGTCGTTGTACTGATATGAGTTTTTTCGTGATTGCATTGATATGTTTCATAGACATTCCCCGAGTAATTTCATTATTTAATGCGGCTATCACACTTGATAGTCTTGTAACCACATTCACGAGATCTTGTTTGTGGAATTTTCTTGAGTATATTGATTTACAAATAATCGCTCAGCGATTATATCGTTTAACAAATGCTTGATCACGATGTAACGCAGTGTGCCCTCGTCTGATTTCTGCGTTATGTTATTTCATCATCGATGTTACTGCACCAAGAAACTCTTTCATAGATCAACCTGTATTAACTGCGACCATTGCAGAGGCCTACGTCGCTTAATTCGTTCAAACGCAGATGCAATTTCGGTTGCTGTTTTAGAAAAGAACTGCTCTGCTTCTTTGTATCTACTTGCAACGTCAACAACAATTAGTGGATATTAATATGTGTGTGATCTGCTAGTGGATCGGATATATGTACGTATTTTAATAGTATTAAATGGTAAAACAAAATATCGGCCTGACGAACTTCTTTGTGGGTACTAATAGCAAAATGCCCATACTGAATTTGTTTATGGCGTCGTAGATAAATTTTCCATATTGCATGTCGTCCTTACCAATCTGCAGCTGCAGCACGTGTAACGCTTACAGCATTATCAAGTTAACAAATAGCAGCCCTACCCCTCCAGTATCTCTTAGGGATATACTAAATTGACTCCATCGTGATGATAATAATTATCGGCCGATTAATTACCCAGCCTAGTGTACAGTTGAAGGGTTAGGAAGAGAATGACGAATCGGCCTTTCTTTTGCCCATTGGGTATCTGCTTTATGTATCCGTTTTAGCGACATGGAAGCTTGTTCGCAAAGTTGTGCTGGTAAGAGAATTGCCAATCTTTAGAAGAAATCATTAACTCATGGGCTACTGAAAAGTCACTATCAGCACCAGGATATACAGGTCCACTTGTAGTATGTAGCACTTGGTAGCATATGGGGCTATGTTACTTACATAGTCTATTCGGTGTTGGTACAACGAAACCGACTCTGCATCATGCCAAGCTATAAAGGTTATTCAATGTAAGTGACGGTCGTAGTTTGGGCACTTTAGGCTGTTAGTCTTATTGTATCGCTTACTGATCATATATGTACCCCCTAAAATGCATGCAGGTGCATATCTATGTATGGCAATAGCTGAGGTTTTGCATCTGTGGCTTTTGTAAGGGCGTCTAAGAACACACTGGTGGCTTGGCGGCGCTAAATTGGGTGGCTGTCTATCATATTTCTGGAGGAAGATCACCCGAAACACCTCAAAGATTTCGAGTAGAAAGATCACGTATGTTCTGATCTAAAGACCGTGATAGTTTTTTAACCTCAAAGATTTCGAGTAGAAAGATCACGTATGTTCTGATCTAAAGACCGTGATAGTTTTTTAACCTCAAAGATTTCGAGTAGAAAGATCACGTATGTTCTGATCTAAAGACCGTGATAGTTTTTTAACGTCTTACAACAATAGGTATGCCATACTATCACGGAATGTGAATAATCCACGGAATATATGTTTGTATTGCTCATGGTGCTATTATGTCTCAGGGTATCGATATGCATCTTTGGTAGTCAAATAAGGAATATCGGCGATGGGGAAATCTTTCTGAAAACGAACAGCAGACCGTTTATCTAGACTGCAAGGTAGTAGCTGGTAGCTATCCATAAACTGGAGCTGGCCCAGGAACATCGCCACATGTTTTCCATGTTTGTGGTATGACACTAATACCACGAGGTCGTCGCCACACTGCCAGTTCCAATTACTGCCATCAGCAGATGTCTATCGGAGTTCTTTTGATAATTGAAAAACTTGGGTTTTGTCTTAATTTTGTAGTAGCTAGAGGCTTCAGCTGGTATGTACAGTTTCATTGTACCTACTAGTGATATGACAGTGATTTCTCACCCAATCATCATCATGCTGATTTCAGCAGATTTACAGCCTTCTGATTCTCCACATTATAGCATGAGGTATCATACACACATTCCTCGATGATGTAGAAGAAGCCGTGTAATGGCCGGCTTAACATATTATAGGTATAGATTAGGTCAGGTCCGCCTCTTCCTTGATAACGATCACATTAAGGGACTCTAGATTATAGGTGCTTCATTAACGTTTAATGTCCAGGTTGTGGAAGAAAGGTCCTCTGTGGTTTCGATTCTATTTCGAGTTTGTCCTCTGGGTGACTCAGGAGAGGGAGCGTATATATTAGGAACAGACAACTGTTTTTGTTACTACCATATACCAACCATAAGAATGCTTTTTATCTTCTGTCAGTATCAGAAAGACTTGTTCAAAACTTTATTTGATATGTATATTGGGTAAAGATTGTGGTCTCATACAAAAACATTAACATCAATAGAAGGGTTATGGTTTTCAAACTTTTCAATATCTGATATCTTCATCACAAACTTAAGCTGAACAAAGCTTTACCTTTCATGACATTTGAAACACGTGCTGGCATGCTTGGTTAATGGTCATAATGACAGTGGGCAGAAAGGACGAATTATTGAATACATGTGTGCTATTATTTTCTATTCTGATTTCTGCCTTTTCTGAAATCCATTTGGACGTGAATATATGTCATACCACACACACTACCACATAAGCCCATCGTTGTCGCTGTTTCAATAAGAACATAAATCTAGTGATATCCTTAAGGAACAGCTCATCACAGGCATCATCCAACAGCGTCACTTTCACTTGGGTCGCCGATAAATAGGCCTGTATGGTGATAGCTTCCACTTCTGCTGTAATCCTTTTCAGTTGAGACATGGCTCTAAAATAAAACTTTACGCCCTTTATTCAAATCTGATATGTTTACATATTGATCATACTGCGGCTCATGCCTCTGAGAAACTTACAGAGGCCCATTTCAAGCGAATTATTTCATGATCTCATTGTTTGATAGTCCACTACAATGTTAACCTTTACGGAACGACCATCATTGTATAATAGAGTGGCTATGTTTAATGGAAATGGTGCTTCTGCTACGTTTGAGGCCTGGCAGCGGCCCGACGTTTAACTGCTTGTGGCATGTATGTCTAGCTGTTTCGGAGTCGGTGTGGGCCTTGGCCACTAGTATTTAGTTCCTGCATATTATCATCGTTTCCGCTCTCCTTGATCTGCCAATCCATGAGCAGTGCGTTCATGTGCACTATTCCCGGCATGAGTGTAATATAACTATATATATATATATATATATATATATATATATATATATATATATATATATATATATATATATATATATATATATATATATATATATATATATATATATATATATATATATATATATATATATATATATATTATTGTGTACCACCAATTTCTAAATTTCTAAAGTGGAAATAGCCTCCGCTTGCTTTTGGCCGCTACCAATGGCAGCTCCACGTGTGCCGTTATATATGCTGTTTCTTGTCTTTAAACGGGTGGCTATGTATAGAAGAGATATGTTCTTTCTATCGAGAAGCTCCATTACGGCCATACGTGGACTTGTGTATTGTACGGGCCTTTGCTTCAAGCTCATTAAAAAACCTTCAAATACTATCGGGGTGCATTTAGCTCAATGCATCTCATCTTGTCGCCCTTTCTCCTCGATCCGCATTTGTTGAAAATGCGATAAAAGGCGAGGTTAACTTCTCCGCCTTTCAGCAAGTTAGGAGTCCTATCCTGTCTCTGTATCTATTGACGTGAATAGTGCAGTGGGCGTTAAAGCTTTTCTTTCAACAGGTGCTTATTTACCCTAAGGTTATCAAGGTGCAGATCTGAGCACACCTGGTTTTTGATGCTATATCATAGAAAATACATTGAAATATGTAATTGGATGGCATTCACTTGCTACCTTTGACCTCACTCGTTGTCATAACGTTAAGAGATCTTGCACGATATTGATTATAAACAGTAAACAAGGCTTTATCTTTGCAAATAATTGCTAGCAGACCAAACTTGAGTGCAATCGACATATTTACAATAAATGCAAACGTCTCCTCTGTGAAATGTTACCTATTAAGTTGTGTAATCGAGGTGGGTGGCATTGTTACAAATTTAGCCTCTTGCATACATTGCACAACTTACATTCATGCGCAGTTAATAAAATAATGCATCACTATAATTTATATTTAATCACTAAATTACACAATTTCTGTTACTATCTCACCCGTTTCAGGACACAAGACCTTGCATGGCAAATGTGTCTGACGAATTTGTTTACTTTAATACTTCTCTTGAGAAAACAAATTCTTGCTTACTAAATATTTCGTTCTAACTCGGCCTTCCTAACCATTATTTTCTTTCAGTTTATTATATTACTAACCATTGTACTAAGTCACGCATTTACACGTCTTTCCAACTTATATGCAGTCATAAAATCAGCATTTCATTAATCCATAATTGAATCATTTACAATAATGAAAACACTCCGCAGATGTTGCACCATTCTTTCATCTCCACACCCATACCCTTTTTACGGCTGGTCAGTTAAAATAGTGTACTGTTCAAAAATATATTTGATTTGTGCAACTAATCAAAAAATCGAACACATTTTCTTGCACACTAAAATAATATTTTCATCAATACATGACTTGACAATCCGTTTGTGTATTTTCTAAACCAGTGTATATGTCACTCTTATACCCGTGTCTACGTATTGTTTGTATAAATATGTGTCTACATATATCATTTGTACATATTTAAGATTGTCATTGTTATTGCTTTCTCATTGTGTTTGTCCGCTTCATGAGGTTTAAGTGTGTCAATGCAATGGAAATACGAAAATATGTTACATTAGCTATATTTATTAATCTCGTCAGCTATATACCTTGTGTTTAAATCACAATTAATTATACTGATCGCACACTGCACTATTTTATGCGATGGTTATGATCCGCCATGTAGTTTCCATCATCCAAAATGTGTTGTCCTTTATCAATTTAATTGCTTGAAATAACGAAGTTTATGCAAATATTTAGCCAAAAAAAATTTTTGGTGATGTCACAATATCTACTGAATCTTTTTAATAGTCTGAAATTGGTGTCAGCCTGATGTCCATCTCGAGGGTCATACCAGCTCTCGTGAACCTCTGGTTATTTCTCCTCCTTCTATAAGAAAAAGTCATGCAAACGTATAGTTTTCAAAGGCTTATAATGGCACCTAATTTGTCCCAAATAAAATGACGCTGATCTAAATTCCAACATTATCGCCAAGACAGTCATTATGAAATCATCGTTGTCGCCATTCATCCTGATTGGACGTAATTCCCAATGATTTCTTGTGTTTGACCGTCGTTGATTAAAACGGGTTCGCACATTTTTTTAAAAATGTTGGTCGTGAAAACCCTATGAAACCGAAAACCATTAGAAACATCCTTTGAAAATACATATGTTGTGTAGTGACAGCCATTTTCGCACTTTCAGTTCACAAATATTTGACTTATTGCTATTAAATATTTTATTTTTATTATTTAATTGTGCAGGGTACTGAGCACTGACGATCATTCTTTACATCACATTACGTTTATTCAGATACCATCTGTTTTATATCTCATCTTATTGCTATTCTATATTAAGTGTATATTTCCATACGCATGATTTCAAATGTCTTTTTCAGTAAATCAGTCAAACGTCATATCGCTCACCGTTAACGTTAGTTTCGTCATCTGCTTTGACTACCTGGTTATTCGTATTCAATCATAACAATAGTATGAATCACAAATATGTATGGATCAGAGAGTAGAGTTTAAAGGTCATAAGTTCATGGCAATGTGTTATTTGCGAAATATTTTTATACATATAGGAAGATGGGGAATGTGCAATTGGTTTGCATATCAGAGGTTACGAATGTATTAGAAAGTATTTTGGAATTATCTAAACAGAGGTTGATTAATTTGTTTAAGACATATTCTAAAACAGACATAGTAGCCAGCTAGACATCCATCAATACATCTACTAATAAAAACAGTATTAGGGTTAGACCTTCTTCATAAGTAATCAATGTTAATCTGACAACCACAGTGCGAAGGCAAAAAATATACCATTCGGTCATGCTATCTTAGGAAATGTTCTATCGGAAAAGGCATAGAAATCGAATTTTCCGGGGAGGGGGGACATTTGGTCATATGGTATAATCAATAAAGATGTAGAAATAAAGAGCTTAACCATAGATTGTGTCACATAACATAATTGTTAGATGTAATACACGTGGAAATGGGACATTATAATGTCAGAACTTTGTATTGAACGTATCATTAAAATATATATTGTGATGATTATGTTTCAAAATTTAAACTATGTTTTATTTTGTATTTTTGGACTCAGTACATGATAATAAAATGAGACTCAGCTTTCGACTTAAAAAGCGTGTACAATAAGCAAGCACTTTGATCAAACTCTTGAAAAGAACCAGACAAAGTCCATAAATACGGTCTTGACATTTTGACTGTTCAAAGTGGTGTCCTCTAATCTTGCTGCCATGGAATTCGTTTAATAAACTCTTATCTTTTGATAATCTTACAGTATGAATGGTGGCTTCAGCATTACGTCCTCACTATAAGACCAACGATGATATTTAGTCGGTTCTCTCTGAAGCTGTTGATGTTTGGTATAGCGTAATTTACCTACCTTATTTAACAAGCTTATGATTTACATTTTAAATCGAAACAATACATGTACTGACATATGCAATTGCTTTAGTCTCGTGTTAGAGAATGACAGTCAATGAGTAAGTAACAATACAATATTTTTCTCATGCCCCTAAATTACCTATCGTTTACGAATCTCAGAAAAACATGTATCTCTCACCTCTTACAAGAATATAATTTTTATAAACCAAATAGATACATACATTTAAAACAGTTATGTTATTTGGTACAACTTCAACAAAATCAGGTGAAACTGGCAAAGTAATGGCAATTCCAATTGGTATATGTCATATAATGTATTCTATATAGATGTTATAGCGTTCTTTGTCTGATTGTCAGTGACTTCAACAAATGACCCGTATACCTACATTTACGCAATGTGTCACGTGTGATTCGCAATATAAGTTGCTAGTAATCTAATTGTCCTGGCAAAATAGTTAGACATAACTGACAGTTTTAGCTACATTTTTGATAAAATGATGATTACTTTGGAACCCCCTTATAAATAGAAATATCAATTGCATTAGTATATACTACGGAACGTAAAGTAAAAATCTAGAAACGAAATGTTGATCATGTCTCATTTGCCAATTATATAGACATCATGCAGCTGGCGCAGCTGTATCGATATGAATCTTGGGTCACCCACCTTTGGACAGATGGTAAACTATGCGACTACACCTAATGGCAAGTACTGCGGGGCAGGAAAAGTCTGCTATGTGAATCAATGTAAAAGCTGGGCAGAGACAGGTCTTGATCTCTCCATCTTTATCGTGGTACCTGGGGGATGGGGGAGCTGGCAAGAGTGGACGACATGTTCTCGGACATGCGGCAGAGGTGTGCAGTTCCGGAAGAGAATCTGTGACAATCCAAGGTGTGGCTCTGTCCTGTTTTTTTTCTCCGTGTTTGCATGGCTCTTTTTTCATTCTGTCTTTCTAGTTATTGTTGGACAGGCTGATATCACGAGTGACATTTCCTGATTATAGGCAGTTTTCTATACACGTAAACCAGTGGTAAATTCATTAGTTCTTGTTTTTAGTACATCTATCTTTCTATGCCATCTGTTTATCCAGCATAATGACTACAAACTGTACTACAAATAAGGGATACTTTTCTTGCAGTTATTCAAGAAGTTGTTCAAGAGTTGAAATCGACACAGCATACCCATTAATTTGTTCCGATGCCGTCTACACTGATACCATATTCCTCACACAAATAATGCAACAATCATGCATTTTGTTTACATGTATATATCTGGATCAGCATTTTCAATCAATTCATGATTCACTTGATTGTATTGGTAACAATAATGATAATAAATGAATTCGTCTGGTTATTTATGGAATACAAATGGTAAGTTTCGACCATAATAATGGAATATTTGAAAGTCTTCAAATATTGATATGGGTTGATCCAAAGAATTATGAAAGATTTCAATGAAATTGTATTTGATGTCCAAGTCATGTAAAGAATTCTTTGAAAGGAAACAATTCTACTTCCCTATGATACAAATATAAACATGTCGCATAGAGTATTATATATATATATATATATATATATATATATATATATATATATATATATATATATATATATATATATATACATATACATATATATATATATATATATATATTTATATATATATATATATATATATATATATATATATATATATATATATATATATATATATATATATATATATATATATATAATTTATAATTGTCATTAATATAATTTTGTTATTGATTTCCAATTTTAAGACCAAGAAACTCTCCGCCCTGTTCGGATGAAGAATATCAAGCAATATTATGCAATATGCAGGTAAATAGGTCATGTTGATTTCATACTCGTCAAATGGTTTCAATTTCATGTTTACAAATCGTTACCAATAAAAGTTTCTTAAACTGACATCATTGGTTGTTTTCAAATGAACAGATATTTATAAACCCTGCAAGTCAACAGCAGTGAACCGTGGCAGTAAATTAACATCCATATCAGTTTATTATTCGATTGATAGTTTAATATGAATCACATTATACAACTGTCGACTATGCAATAGTCCGACATACGGAATGATATTTTCATAAAAGTTTCTATTACATTTGAATTACAAACAAGTTTTCGGCTCCATTCCCACCACTTATTTAAATTCAATTCAGTTCTGAAAACGTTGGAAAATGTATTAGGGGTTGTTACGCAAGGATTGAAAATGTATGTATTTTAGGTTATAAATATTTAAATGGTTTATTATAATGTAACAAGTAAAAAATGGATTAAAATTTTGCTTCATCGTTATTGTTTCAATAATATTTTAGGGCGAAGGACTATATGTATATACACGGAGAGAGAGAGAGAGAGAGAGAGAGAGAGAGAGAGAGAGAGAGAGAGAACTGACATATTTCATCTTATTAATGTTATTCCAGCTCTGTAGTAGTGATAGTTCCACTGCTTCAGTTCTGGTAACTCAGCGGGCTACGGAGACATGTACTGGTCTAATTGCATCTGGCGCTTTCAGCGCTGCGCAGTACAATGGAAGTGGAATTCAATATCACTATCTGGGTAAGTAATTATATGTCATTAATGGATATATAAATCGATATCACTAAAACGCTGTTTGAATGTATACAATGCATTACTTCACAGAGACATAACAATAAATAATCCAGAAGTAAAATTGCATTAATCACTTTGAAAGGGCCATGCCATAAATATAACTTCTTATAGTCTTATAGACACCTTTCTATAGAACACATTGTTTTTCTTAACAATAATGGCTAACTGTCAACAGTATGGAATTATTTCAGAATTCAGAAATGTGTACATACTTCAAGTAGCCTATAGATGACGTCATCTTCAACTATAGTGACTTGATTCAGAACTACTTGTTTGTATCATAATTTATGTTCTAGCATCTTTACAACCCAGTGTCATAGGTGACAAGAATTATCATAAATGTTTTTAGAGTGAGTTACAACTAGTATGATAGTGACCATAGTTGTTTTATACCGTTATAAACATTGCAGAAGATCTTCATTCGATTGTCTGAATTACAATGATAAATATGGTATGGGTCAAGTACATATATTTCTTCCGGCCCGATGTGTTTGCAAATGTCTTACGTGTAAAGAAGCATCTATTCGATCAAATTTAAACTTAACGTTTGATAATTGCACTCTTAAATAGTCTGGTTCTGGTAGCCTAGAGACTTAGCGTAAGACGATAAGTCTTTCAAATATATTGTTGGGTCAGTGTAAATAATGCAACGTCCAACCTCGTTTTGTAATGATACACTGTTCTCATATATCATTTCATCAGACTATATGGTCTGCGAAGTTAAATGCCTCACTGTGGCTAACTACACATCAACCGTTTACGAGCAGCGCTACGGTTTGATGCCAGATGGAACACCCTGTACGTCATCGAGTTTCATTTCCAGTTATGCGGAAACAATTGGAGCTCCCTGGTCAAGAGGAATGCCAACTTACTGCATGCAAGGATATTGCAGGGTGATAGTATATTATTATACGTTACAAACAATAAAACACTAACTATATTCAGAGGCATAACGCAATTTGGTGTTTATGATTTAGCTGCCGTAATTAATATGTAATATTTTCGCAGAGCCCATTTTGTTTTATGTTTTACCAGTTTTTTTACATCCTTCTCAGAGCTTCCGTGTGACACCAATTTTCGTTCGTCATATCGTCATTGAATTTGGTTAATATGGTTAAGTCGTAAGACCTTTTAAAATTTGTTTCTCTCGACAATGGGATTGAAGTAATTATGATTCCTGTGTCAGAATGTCTTTCTTTCGAAGTTTCTTCGCGCATTTCAGGAAATTACATTAGTGTACAATACTAACGTACGAAACGTTTTCGCTCTTTCAAACGTGTACGTTACATGTACTAAACTGATGTCTTCACCAAGCTTAGATTTCAATAGGCAGGAGAATCATCGTTTCAATGTAATGAGCTATTTTGCTTTGAATCCAGCATTGCACACTCTGAATCATTGGCTGTTTTAATATACAAAGTGCAATGCCGCATAAACATTTTGTTCTTACTTTCTCTAAATGCCTACACGAAGCTATGTGTAGAAATTGTATCAGTTTACTCTCAGAGTCATGTTACTCTGTAATAAGAAATAAACATTTCTTTTGGCTAAGTTTGGATTACTTAGTTCAAGCGACATGTTTCAGTCATAACATCCTGTACGTCCTACACTTTGATCATAGATCAATAAAAACGTGGCCGATTTTAAATAACTGTAGCTTGACTAGTGGCGGTTATTTGACTTTTAGATTCACAATAGTTTTGTCCGATATTAGTTTGGATACATGATTTATATATTAACAATGGCTTTGAATCTTTCTTCTCACCAAGCTATTTTTCAATAAATCCTGCAGGTGTTTGGTTGTGACAACACGTTGAATAATACACAATTTGACAGGTGCGGTGTCTGCGGAGGAACTAACTCTACGTGTTATGTACATGATGTTGAATCATTGGTCAACATCTCTACAGGTACATACTTCTATTATTGTTCTTGTAAACAATTTTCTCTTAGCTTCTATTCCATCAGGTTTCTGTTACGTTCTGTATAGTTGTGACTGGGTTTCTGTAATTTGTGAAATATGCAACATAAATGTACACATGTGCCATTTGATAGCTTTTATGTAACATAACAATGTAGATCATGAGGTATTGTATTGCGAAACAATTATATAAATATGTATAAATAAATACATACAAATGATGTCATATTATCTAATGTAAAGAAAGTGTTACTGATGGCATGATTTGTCTGGTAAATTAAATTCAGCAGTTTTGCTGATTCATTGAATTTGCTATATTGCAACATATATATTTTTAAGAATAAAAACTACATTGTATAATTTATCCAGTTCACTATCGTTGTTTTAGATAATATGGATCAAGGCTAAACGATACTGCTGACTCAGTGTACCATCTAGTAACTAACTTGTAATATTTTGTCTAGGTCACCAATATTTGACTGGTAAACATATAGTCGGATTTGCCAATGAGAATGTCAGGAATCATCTGAACTCGATTAACCCCCAGAAGGAAGGGTCATGAAATAGTTTTATATGTATGTCATCTCTTGTTTGAAGAAATGGTCTCACTTTTAGTCATCTCCATAGCTTTTATGAGCATTATATTGATAGTAACTATTTTGCCCTGAAACGATAATCAGAATATGCCTTTAACATTATTCAAATTCCATCACAAGGTGTGGATAGGGTACGGCTTTTGGAACGTCCTCAAGCTTTTTGCATCACATACTAGAGACAACATGGCTGTAAATAATGGCTATTTTGAACAGCCGTCAACCCTATGATTGTTTGAACATCGTAATAAATTCATCAACATACAAAATAAATAGATGATTTGTCATCACTAACAGTAATGCAATCAACCGTTGCAGACAAGTGCAACCGAATGATTTCTTCAAGTTTTTGAAACAGACATTTGCGGGAATAGCATAAGCATTTAATGTGCAGGTATTTCACTGATTGTTGAAACGTCGTGGAGTGTTATTTTCATCACCTATTCTGTTGTAGCATTCTGCTCCAAGCATATCTAGTCGGATGTTCATTTGACAAATGCTTGTAAATTTGGGGTGTCACTACGATTAACCTAGACTCTCTTTCGGAACCGAGATTATTCGACTGGCTTTTGCAAGAGACAATAATGTTTTATCCAGAAGTAATAATGTTCTCGCATCTTACCTGTTGCGTTCATAACAGTTTTTCAAAATGAATGGCTTTTTTTTGCGCGTTATTTTACTTATAGACTTGATACTACTGTAAGGTCGCAAACGAAACTCTTCATGAACTTGATCTTGGCCTCTACTTCTTTCTCAGTCTTTTTTCTTTTAAAAAATGTGTATATGGGTCAATAGACTATAGAAATTACTTTTGTAAATTCGACATTGTTGTATCACTTTGACTTGTACAGTTGTGGCTTTCTTTGTATATTGGATATACGGATCAATGTACCTATATAATTAACTTTTGTTGGATATTGATTATAATGGTTAATGGACTTGTCAGAGTTGTGTCCATTTTTGTATATATATATATATATATATATATATATATATATATATATATATATATATATATATATATATATATATATATATATATATATATATGTGTGTGTGTGTGTGTGTGTGTGTGTGTGTGTGTGTGTGTTAATGGACTACTATAGTTGAGAGAAACACTCCACCTCATATTCACGCTTTCCGCTCACAGTCCCATTAACTTGCTTAGATCAATTGAATAGCCGCATATGTGCAAAATGAAATTATCTCTCCATTGGAAATAGTGCCAAGTTACGGTAAATAAGACTCAAACATGTGAAATAAAATAATGCACACTATAGGAGGATATTAGTGGAGACCATGTAAAGAAATTGCTGGACCATTAGAGCTGGGAGTCGAGCACCATTTGAATAGAATATCGGCATTTTATTTAGAGTCCACCACGGATGCGTACGCTCGTGGATTCGATCACCGGCAAAGTCATACCAAAGACTTATACGAATGGTACTAACAGCTGCATCGCTTTACGCTCAGAATTGAGACTGGCGTTATGACTAGCTGGCCTGGTGTCAGGATAATGCGAATCGGTGGGACATCAGGCTACATGTCTGCAACATGATGCCCCAGTGCTAGACATCACTTATAATAAACTGCCGCATTGCAGATATCGAAGCGATATGACTGAAAATGTTTTTAAAGCTTCGTTTGAATTCCAAATCACACACACACACACACACACACATACACAAGTGTGTGTGTGTATATATATATATATATATATATATATATATATATATATATATATATATATATATATATATATATATATATTCTCTGCCGTCTATGAGAAACATACAACAGAAAACTTTGAATATACCCATGCTACATCATAACGGGATAACTCCATAAAGAGACAGGTCAAGGAAAGTACAGAGATCAAACGGAGGAGACCATATACTTCAATGTGATGGAGATGTTGCGCGGGGGGTGGGGAAGGCAGAGAGGAGATAAGGAAAATCAGTAACTTTAAGTTCTAATATCGAGCAATATAAGCAGTGTTGTATGACTATTTAAATCCAGTCGATCGAGACAGAATAAATGTATAATCTTAATAACAGACAATTCAGACTTTGCCAATATCTTTTTTTTCACCACCACTTTCTAATTCGTTTATGTATAATATTTCCAGGGATTAAAAATGCAATTATTAGATTTCGTTTCAGTAACAGTTCATGACACACATTGGTTCAATCATCTTTATCGTTGTCTGTTACCTGCATTTCTTCTCAGTGTCTGTGTCTGTCTGTTGATAGAATTGATACGTCAAACAATTTGTAAAAGTAATAAATTATATCTTAGCTACCATATGATGAAAACGATCGTTGTACATGTTTCTTTTTCTATGACTAGGTAGTAGAACTCTCCTGGAGTCCCTTTCGAACGGTACATACAAGATTTTATTTTACTTCAGCTGGAATGACATGAAACAGCATTACCTCGGTAAAAATCTTATTTATTATTTTAATTATACTGTTCCGTGTGAACTAATTATATGGTTGGGGAGGGGCGGACAATGCAATCATAGGTGTGAACAAAATGATGTGATAAGTACGTACCTCCTCTTTGAAATATTTTCTGGAATATGTATCTGAGAGCGAGATTCCATTGTAATAAGGAGGGTCATCAAGAAGATATCAGGATGTAACATTTTTCTATTAAAAAATGTCATGCAAGTAATTGATATGGAGAAGAAAAAAAATAACTGAAACATTACCCCTATCTTCGCCTATATTTACACTAAAAATCAAGTTTGTTCATCTTCCGATTTGCATACAATGTAAAACACGTGATTGCACTCACACCATTTCACCTGATTATGCACACATAAAGATCGGCTCTCGAATTCAGCATAAAGATCTGGGTATTGACCTATGTACTATCAATGTTGTAGTAAAAAAACCAATGTAAATGCATATACATAATAAGTTTAGAACACTTTTTATTATGTTACTGTTTGCAGCAGGCTTTATTGAACTTGCAAAGTTCGTCCTTAATATCTATTTCAGCACGCTATCTTCAGTTGGTTGTGTCCTGTTGTATCTTAAGTACAGAAACTTCGCAATGTGGACAAATGAAAATTGTCGTTGATAAGTCATTTTTTCGATTTACACCTTGTTTGAAGAAAAAAACATTGTTTGCATTGTTAAAACATAATTTAAGGTAGAAATGTTTATTATGAATATCTGTGCTTATTTTCGGATGACACGATTATATTTTCAGGCCATTAAATCAGGGTGATATACGTATGTGGCTGCATGAACCATGTTTAATTGTCTATATTTGTGAAGTGTTTGGGCCTAGACATTTTTACCAAAAACCGTATTATCACAATGTAGCTAAATGTACCGCAGGTATGGCAATATTGTGTTTGGATCTACGCATTTTTAACGGAACAATTGTAAGACAGATTGGCAAAACAAACTTGAGGTATGATAATTAAGTTTGCCTTGCATGACTGTAACTTTATGTAGCAGACTTGATTCGATTTTCAAACGTTTATACTCATTTTGGTGTGGTGAATTTGTCTTAATTTTGAACGCGTTTGACATAATGATCGGTCTGCTGTACGGACATAAATGTTTAAAACACAGATTTAGTAAATATGCAATGTATGGCATTAGTATTAGAAATAAATATATAACGACTTCAAGTTTTCCAACTCTTTCAGTAAATTAATGAAACGTTATGTAAACAGGATTATCGAAGATGAAAAACAATGAAGGATATAATGTTATGATCAAAGTTAGCAGGGCTTTGTGATTTCAGGGTATTTTATTTACAAAACAGTCCATTCTATGAGAAACATTAATTATATATTTCTGAAAGATTCAGTATCTGTGTCGGCTACATTGGTGGATATTAATCTCTGTTTATTATAAAGTAGTATTTTAATCTTTTAACGCAGTCTCTTAAGAATATTCAGTACCCTGCTTTATGTCAAACCCTTAACAAACTGCAAAACATAATAACTATGATCTCACTGTCCGGGAATGAAATTGCAATTCAAATTCATACGCCTTTAATGTTATTTTGCTGACTTGACAGATGAGTATAATGTGAACTCACTGTCCGAAAAGAAATAGCAATTCAAATTCATACGCCGTTAATGTTATTTTGCTGACTTGACAGATGAGTATAATGTGAACTCACTGTCCGAAAAGAAATAGCAATTCAAATTCATACGCCGTTAATGTTATTTTGCTGACTTGACAGATGAGTATAGTGTGAACTCACTGTCCGAAAAGAAATAGCAATTCAAATTCATACGCCGTTAATGTTATTTTGCTGACTTGACAGATGAGTATAATGTGAACTCACTGTCCGAAAAGAAATAGCAATTCAAATTCATACGCCGTTAATGTTATTTTGCTGACTTGACAGATGAGTATAATGTGAACTCACTGTCCGAAAAGAAATAGCAATTCAAATTCATACGCCGTTAATGTTATTTTGCTGACTTGACAGATGAGTATAATGTGAACTCACTGTCCGAAAAGAAATAGCAATTCAAATTCATACGCCGTTAATGTTATTTTGCTGACTTGACAGATTAGTATACTGTGAACTCACTGTCCGAAAAGAAATAGCAATTCAAATTCATACGCCGTTAATGTTATTTTGCTGACTTGACAGATGAGTATAATGTGAACACGCTGTCCAGGAAAGAAATGGCAATTCAAATTCATACGCCGTTAATGTTATTTTGCTGACTTGACAGATGAGTATAGTGTCAGTAGTCTCAGGTGATATTTGCAGAAGGTGCAGAACAGTTATTTAAACCAGTTACAAATACTACTGAAGGAGTTAAAGACTACCAAAAGTATGCTTCCCATGTTGGAGAAAAATGCTAAGTCAACTGGAAATATGTCGGAAAGAACTAAACAAAAGAAAATAATAGAGTCGACGTGAACTTCCAGCTGAAATAGCTGCTGATGCTGAAACAAACAAAAGAAACAATTGATAATATTAACAATCTACGTTTTGAGGGTAGCCGATCTGAAAAATGTTATACTAGAACCAGTAAAAGATAAATTTACTCTAGACGTTATTGCCTCCATAAACAGTGAAAGCATGGAAAAGTATTTGCGTTTGCCGTGCGTAGTTTTAATGATAGAGAAAAAGCTATGAAACCCGAGTTCGCTAATATTACTGTCAAGTCGTGAAAACTGGTACAAACGGATATACCATATGCACAACGGAGTTATTAGGCCCGAAATAGTGATACAAAATATATTGCATTTATCAATGGAATAGATAACAATTTTGCACGGTTATAACAACCACAGTCAGTGTACGACAACCACAGGCAGTAATACAACAACCAAGTACAAAATCTGGAATAGTTCCTATCACTTGCAGTGTAAATAAAACACTTCCGTTGCCCGATAAACTTTGTCCCAATAGTGTACTTGCCGATGTTCATAGACTACACATTTTAATCGGTGGAAGACGAACCGGTAATAATTCCCCAGAAATCAATAATAAAGCAGTTACTGTTTGTCAGAGATTAGTTGCATCAATTGTTAAGGACATTATTGTTTATTTGTCTCCCATTGATTTAACAATAATGATTACCTCAGTGATTGATGATATGCAATTAGATCAGTGACAAGAAAATAAGATGATTTATACGTAATGCTCAACCTGGATCTGTAATCGTCTCAAGGTGATAAATTCGCAATTAACATCATATAATAAGGAATCGGTACTGTCGTTCAGTGTCTATTTAGAAGGATAGCCCCAAAAGCATACCCACTGAAAGCTATTGAAATTGTTCGTGATAAAGGTATCGGTGCTATTTTTTAAAAATGTTGCTAGTAAAGCATTCTCAACAATCATGGATAGACGAGCACGATTAATATGACAAAAACTCAGCCAGTAATTATGCCGAGCACCGAGGTATGCTTGAAAATGTTATTAAAATAATAAATCAACCTGCAAATGAACGGATAAAGGAATTAGCCAGTGAGGAAGGTCGGAATATAACTGAAAATCTGGTAGCGGAAAGTGGGTTATCTTGTCGTCGTCGCCGACGTTAAACTTCGATGTTTGCGTTTCTTGTTATACAACAGCAAATATAACTAAAATTTTCAAACGTATATCTGATCCCGCATTGAACATGGGCGCACGTGTACTCAAATGTGAGTCTGTACGTGATTATTCTTATGAAACACCAGAACCTAATCAGCATGTTCGAATTTAACTACAATTCCAAGCTTCATCGAGGTCTTTTCTACCGCCAAGGCACTCGTTAATGTTCAGGGCAGACATCTGAAATTGGATGGTAATTCTTATGGTGATGTGAATGATGGATTTGCAATTAACGGAATGATGGCATTATTCAGCAGAGCACAATATATTTTTAGTGTAAACAAATTAAAGCATACATCAATGACGTCGATGATGTTAAGACAATACTGGGGTTATCCCGTTACAGCAATGATTACGCAAGGTCTATGCTCCGTTGATGATGTTTACAAAAAATAATGTTGATCGCGCTGAGGGCCGACCTTATACGTTTCAGCGCCCCCCCCCCCCCCCTCAAAAAAAAAAAAAATAAATTACTCTGCGGCTGACGACGCCGATGTTGAAAGTTCATTCTTTATAGATGTGAATGGTAATCTTGGATTCGCAGCAAGTAAAAATCAAATTGGTGCTCAGGGAAGATTTAGCTGTGTAATAAGACTGTCACATATCTTTAGTTTCTGCAAAAATGTTAGAAACGTTGTCTTCAAGTCAAAACACAGTTACGTTAGTTAGAAAGGGCACGCACAGACGACGATGTTATAGACCATGATATATTACTTCACCGTTTCCAGCATGTATTTGGCATTCACAATATAGCCTTACAGTGGTTCAAGTCCTACTTAGTGAATAGGACACAAATTATATCTGCAAATGGAATACACTCCAGTCCAGTTGAGATATGTTATGGTGTTGTACAGGGATCTGTTCTTGGACCTGTTCTCTTCATTCTGTACACTCAGCCGCTCTCAAGTGTCATAGATCATCACCCAGTGTTGCACCAATTGTACGCTGATGACACCCAAATATACAAGTCTAGCCACTCAACTGAAGTTGATGCTACCATCCATGGAGTAGAGAAGTGCATTTCGGATGTGAAATTATGGATGACATGTAACAAGCCTCAGATGAATGATGATAAAACTGAGGCTATTCTGATCATAACACAAAGACTTTCTCATCCACATCCTTTACCTCAGACAATAAATATCAGTAACACCAACATTAAATTCTCACAGTCAGTACGGAATCTAGGTCTTACTCTAGACAGTACTCTCACATTGCACCAACATGTCATGAACATCTGCAGGGCTGCATATCTTGAATTGAGACGCATCAGTTCCATTCGTAAATATCTTTATGTTGATGCCACGAAAACACTTGTGTGTTCATTAGTACTTTCAAGCCTGGACTATTGTAACTCAATTCTGTCTGGTTCATCACAATATTTACTCCAGAAACTTCAAAAAGTTCAAAACACAGCTGCACGGATCATCTTTAGAGTACCTCGATCAGAGCACACCTCACCACTGCTCTGTACCCTACACTGGCTATCAATTCGATACAGAATCAAACACAAAATTTGTTCTCTGTGCTATATTTCAATGACAGACTCCAGTCCAACATACCTATCGAACCTCACCCATGTGTATACACCAGCTAGATCCTTAAGCTCTTCTTCTGATAATCGTATACTCATTGTTCCCAAGGTGAAAACAAAGTCATATGGACAACGTTCGTTTGCATACCAGGGCCCGGCGATGTTGAACGAATTGCCCATTGAAATTAGACACAAAAACACAGTGGTCCCTTTTAAGAGTGCTCTTCAGATTCACCTGTTTCGACTTCAGGGACAAACTTAGCGACCTAATCATGTTTTGTATCTTATATATTTTCAGCATGTTTTTATGTTTTCCAATTTCATTGTTTTTGTCATTTGTTGACTTGTTGTTCTGTAGTGTAGTCATATCATTATTGAAGGTGTAAAGCACTTAGTGCTTCGAAATATTAGGCATCATACAAAGTCATCATTATTATTATTATTATTTTTATTATTATTATTATTATTATTATTATTATTATTATTATTATTATTATTATTATTATGTTATGTGGCACGCTTAAGGAGTTTATCTAGCTGCAACCGTGGAATTGCATGAAAATGTGACCCTGACAAAGCTTTCGTTGTGGATGCCAGTAATGTCACCATCACTCACTGACGAACAACAACTGCTCTATTTCATGGACATATGTGAGGGATCAAAACTGTCATGGCTGAAAGTTAATACAGACTCGATCACGAGCACAGCAGTTGGTGCATGTTTATGGCAGATGGCATCACAACAGATAGTTTCAGAACCACACTTTGTATTTATAGTTTTTTCAAGAAACCCGACAGCATAATTCTCATATACAAAATCATATGGTATTTGACCAACTTGGAGTTAATGAAATTTCATTGGGAAAGAAATGGACATCAAGTACCGTCTAAAAAAGTGTTGCTAGATTTTGAAAATATCATCATTTGATGACATTCATCGGGCGTAATCAGAATGTTGATTTTGGTTTGCAAATATATGAGGGATTTCTCGACGTTGTATTAGATATACAAGTGGCTCTATCACCTAGATTTATTTAGACAGTCCGTCGTTAATATACATTTTCTAGCTCAAGAAGGTGCACTGTCGGCCGGTGTTGCTGATTATCGAGCGATCGCCGTTATACTCTCAGACACAACAATGCTACTTGAAGATGGTGGTGGAGGAATGAGAGGTATTGATGCCCCAATAGAAAACATGTAATTAAATCGCTCGTGATATTATGATGTGATATCATCATGTTAGTGTTACTCTGCCTCCTAGTGAGAGATTAAGAAGCTGCAATCAGCATAAAAACATTCTGGAATAAATATTATGCTAAAATCAGCCAAGATAGCTCGTGGTCCAAATAACTTTCATTAACAGAATGTGAACTCATACACTTCCATAGCGCTAAACGATCCAATACCGGTGTTAGACTTCATATTGCTGCGAATACCATTAAAGACTTGTGTATTTCCACTTCATGCAGCTATATCAGCGTAGACAGCTGATGCAGCACCAGCTGTTGCAAAACGTATATGTACCTTGTGCTGTTGAACTACCGCTGGGATGTCATTACCGAAAGCAAGAGATCATGGACTAAAGACTTCCCTAACAAAAGGTATGGTCTAACGTTGCCAGGAAACCCCCACTATTGGTACGATCAACACACACAAACTGTATCATTAATCTCGATGGAAGTTCTGGTCCATGTATTCACCTTGATGCATACGCGATTGATCCACGTAGAGTTGTTTATTTTGATTTGCATGGGTTGCCGCCTGCAAAAGATTTTTTACAATATAATTGCATGGCTGGTTACATACGAATATGATATTCAACATTACCATCACATACATTAACAGATCACCCAATATGCTGTCAGGGAAATATTTATGTACGTGATGCTGTTTCAATGTTCACCTGTAGTCTGCAGCCGCATAAAGTCCTGCACGAATATACCACTGGACGACATCATCGTCCAAGGTTTTAAACATGTCAATGGTTTAATTTATAATGGTAGATATGTACAGAATATCTACTAAAGACATGACTAAAGGTTACTTAACCAAATAATCAACGCTTGCCAAGGTCAAGACTTGAATAGTTGTTTTTCTGGATCAGAAGGAGTGGTTAAAGACTAGCAATTTCCCGTTGACAGGTGTGGCCAAAAAAAAACTTAGTGTTGTTTGCTAAAGAAATGAAAAACACGATGGAATCAATTCCGACACTCATAAGAAATGTTATTGAGCGCATCAGAAGGATTGGAGATATCATGTATGGCAATCTCATGCATGAGGAAAAATACGATTACCAATGTAAAAGAACCAACATCGGACGATGATGTGGCAGCAAACATGTATGTTAGCAGCAGCAACACCACTGTCAAAACTGAGATCAGTTTACACGTTTCTAAAACTAGCGCTGTAATGACTGGATATCTGAGTATGACTAATAATAACAGTGAAGTTGTTAGAGAACCAGAATCAACGATCACGCTACAACAAAGTAATACGTCGACAATAAAGTACTTCCCGATGATGAATTCGTTAATGATCATCAATCATGTATTGCCCACGTTTAGGTCTGATTAAGCTAATCATTCAATCGCATTTGTAACTTAGAACTGTAACAAGACAGCCATGTTGGATTTCGGATTTACAACATAAACACTTTTGATGTTGATACGGTGTTTAATGATGAATGACTTTGAATGCGAAAATAATTATGAACCTAATAATGCAAACAAATGAAAATAAAATTAAATAAATTACGCTGTACAAGAGCAAATGGGTATGATTCAGTGATTTCACAAAACGAAAAGAATGTCTTTACTCAAATAGATAAAATAAATGTGATACTTTACTCATAGTAAATGTTTTCACTTAAATAGTTGAAAAATTGATGTATTTTACTCAAATAGTAAAATGATGAAAAAAACAAAAAGGAACATATATATGAAATATCTTTAAAATCCCCGAAAACACTGGGTATTACAAACACCAAAATTACCCACGGCTAGAAGATTGCAAGTCTGTAGTTAAACACTCCGTCAACATTACACAGGGTTATCAGTCACACGTGTCACTCAAACGGTAAACTACACGAATACACAAATAAATTATCAACAGCGATACAAGCACATGCCAGATTATCTACGTTGATATCAGGTCTAAATGATGGAGTAATATCAGATCACGGATTCACAGAAACAATATAGATTTATCATGCGGCCCTGGCTGTGTTAGAAGTCAATGTACATCATCATATGCAAAAAATTATATTATATCTCCGATTTGCTAGAATTTGTTTAGCTAATACAACTCCTCAAAATCCACGATGATATCAGCGAACTAAACCAATTCTGAGTTTGGCGCTATTTTTCCAACGGCAATTCCAGAGAAGGAAATCTCACATGCACATTTACGGGTCTATCACAGCTGGCCAAATTTGAGATGCAAATCATTAAGTGGATTACAAGCACATAATTCGATAGAGTACGCCGTTGATTATATAAATCGTGCATCCGAACAGTCTGACGTACTGCTTCAGGTGCAACGATCCGATTATTTCAGATAACTGAATATTTTTAAAACTTCCAGAGTATCGAAAACATTATTCATGGACTGGTGTAAGTGAACGAATACACTTTAAAGACTTTGTAATACTGCGTCTGACGGTACAGAGTTTCCAAAAATGTTAAGAACCACATCTGATTACGATGACCATACAAATGCACATATCGACGAAAAATGTATTAACGCATTTCCTGACGCGATTAAATCTAAACATACACAAGTAATTCAACGACAAAATATTATTTTCCAGTGTCGCACATTTGAGACGTTTTTCTAGTGTCACACAATATTAAAACTATGATATAAAGCAACAGATCATTGCAACAATAAAACATCTAATCCAAGATACATGTGACTGTCATGGAATTGTATAAACCCTTTCATTGATTAAATACATGTACTTGAGTTTCGTCTTTGTGTACAGCGATACACGGGTTTGATTAATGTATATTGTGTATTTTAAAATAGTAAGTTTGGTCGATCCTATACCGCACGTGCGAAGTGCTTTCGATGGGAAGAACCGAATGCATTCAGTGCACAGACAATATCTGTGTATCTAACCCTCACCGTAGGTAAAACTCTTTACATTATGAAACGTCTTGAAAGGAAGGAATTAACGTAACAGCTGTGAAACCGAACTGTAGCAGCCGTGGATCAGAAATAAGGTGTGCTGACGGCAGAGTGTATCTCCTTACAGATAAAATATTAGATTTGGGCTAATTTTGGGGTTTATAAAACCCATTCTAAATTTCGGAATTTTAAAGATAAGTTGAATATATGTCCCTATTTGGTTTGCATAATATCAGTATGAGAAGCATCATACCTTGTTCACTAGCTGAGTAAACTATATCGATTTTCTAAGTCTAACTCACTGTGAATCATTCAACCCTCGTATTTTGTTAAGTAATTTATTTGTATTTTTCAGAACTACATTTGTGCGTTCTTATGTTAATTAATTCAATATTTTGATCATATATACACACATATATTCATTAATCAATTGCTCTTTCAAGTCATTCATCATTAAACACTATATTTATATCGTCAAAAGTGTTCGGTTGTGAAACCTTAAATCCCAACGGTTATCTTCTTAATCTTGACCTCGAGTTTATCAATCAATTTATCATTGAAACAGTGATTGTTACTGGTGATTAAATCGTTGATTATTCCTCCTAATCCAACACGACACAACTTAAGAATCTATTTCTCAGTCATTATATGATTACAGAAGTAGATTTACCCACATTTAAACTTCCTGGATTTAACATCACCGAGTTTACAAAATAAGTAATGACATTATCGACAAATATTTTCCATTGATACTAGGATCATTAAGAAAGATAGCCCCACCGGAAAGCATACTCTTGTACAACAATGATCCATACTGTGGTGGTCATCATGTAGTAAATATTACAACATCGATTGCGGACTAATCTTGTGTGATGCAATCGATAGCAGCTATCAAGTAGCTATTGAACAGTCATGGCAGACGCATCAGGGATATATTTTATATACATCTACTCCTAAAGCTCGGCCTGGATTTTTGTATTGTGTTGGAACCGGTTAATCTGTTTATCTGTGATGTTATAATAAGCTGTTTTTACGAAGCATTTTAAAATTACTGTCCAACGGGGGATATTTGATTTCACGAATTTGTAGAACGGAAGCGTCATCCTGACAAAATTAGAATTTTGTAAAATAAATCTGTCTCTCTGTCTGAAGATCCTACAAATAATTACTTTTATGGTATTAAATAATGTATCAGGACTCTTCTGCTTTTATACACTAAAGATGTACTCGAAAGTGCCGTACAAATAATCTTCTATAACAATAATATACTTATTGATCATTGTCGCGATGAAAACATTTTGTTAAAGGTGAAACAGCTAAATGAGCAGCAGCGATATATATATATATATATATATATATATATATATATATATATATATATATATATATATATATATATATATATATATATATATATATATATATATTACATCACTATTTCATATTTACAAATTTATGCTATTTACATCACTATTCGCCTATTTACAAATGTATACACATTTTCATATATACAAACACCACCACCGGGAAAGGGGCCTCTACGAATTTGGGTTAAACAGAACTTTCAAATGGTTGCACAATATCACCATAATTAACCCCGGGGAGTGCACAATAGCACCCACCACGTAGTGACATGGCGGGAAGATGTACGTGAATTTTCAGTTCTCTGTGAATTTCAAGAATTGTGGTTGACCCCAGTTATAACTACAAAAGTGTCTTATATAGTGATCAAGACATAGAAATCATGGAATAGCTAATACAAGGGGTGATGCTTTCTTTTTCATTATAGTTTTTTTTTCTTTATTATTAACCCTGAAAACGTCTAGAGGGAGCAGGTAACAGAGACAAAGTCATAAAAAATAAGTATCGTCAGAAATTCATTTTAATTGTTTACGTACAAACTCCCATTGAGTAGTTGAATCTAGTTTATACATTGCAAGACTTGGTGTTCAAAATACATGCGTATGATCAAATTTAAAAATTTCTTTTCGCACACTCAATCGATTTCTCATGGATTTATCACGATAAATTGACATGATCCTCGGTCATGATATCGAATAGGTTTCGATTCGATACAAGTTTTGGTTGAAAAAGACCATTACCTTTTCTTTACAAGCATGGGTGACTACCCCGGTACATATGTTTGATACAATAAAATTAACCTAGAGGTTTCAGTCACTCTTGTGTATTATCATCCTCCGTTTGAAGCTTTATTTTCAAGAAAAATTTAGTCTCACGCCCTAATTTAGCATTATTGATGTTACCCTCCATAGGTAGGTAGAACCGCTCCGGTGGCTTTGTGGTTAGAGCGTCCGCCTCGGAAGCTGGAGGTCGTGGGTTCAATCCCAGCCGAGTCATAACAAAGATGGTACTAACTGCTGCCTCGCTTGATGCTTAGCATTAATAGGTTAGTGTTAGGACTGGTCGGCCTGGTATCAGAATAATGTGACTGGGTGGGACATCATGCTACCAAAAGGAAGGTTTATTGCGGTCTAAAATTGAAGTTTGTTCACCCTACCTTCTGATATATGTTATGTAAGTTTGTATAGTGACTTATCATAATCTTCATCTCATTTCTGGCTGTGAGATGGAATTACTCATAAGTTAAAGAATGTCAATGTTCTTGGTAAGAGAGAGAGAGGGGTGTCACTACGAAGACGAAACACAGCTACGTCTGTAATCTGTAATTAGAGAGGCGAGTCATTCTAACTTCAGAATGAAGGAACTTTATTTAAATAATTAATATACATATATTACTACGTTCAAGAGATAACGTAAGCTTCAAAATACATGAAATACATATAAAATTACTCTTTCCTTTTGAGCTTACAAATTTCGTTAATTTGTATCATTTCTGCATTTTAAAATATAATACATATAGTTAAATCTAAATTAATTTCATGATAGCCAAAGAGTATTAAATGTAATAGCTGCAATTAATGCAACAATCATTTTGAAAAAATGTATTTAACTCATTTTAAAATAGAATACTGATTTGGAATATGTTACTAGATATTATTCTCTGTTACCTAAATAATACTTTATTTCAAGATTGAATCTAAACATGAATATGAATTCTTTAAAACAATTAAACATTCCATTACATTATAAAATAAAATAAAAGACTTCTGTAAAAACATATGAATTGTACCGTTAAAATCTCAAACATTAAAAAGTGCCTATTCCTTAAAGATGTTTACAAACATAGACAATTCTTACCTGTAATTAGAGGCGAGTTTTTCTAGCTTCAGAATAAAGGAACTGATAGTGCGAGCTCTGCACCACTTTTTATGTGTAATCTGGGCGCAACCACACGAGCAAATATGGAATCTTGTGAACGTTCACTTCACTCTAGCCAGAAAGAGACTCTCTTCTCTACTACACGAAATCAGCCATATTGTCATTCGACAGTTTGCTGAATGACCAATGTAGTCACTAAATTGGAATTCTGCGAATGTATAGTCTGTACTCTATATGACTTGCTGATGAGAGTATATTTTTCTTGCTGACTTTGCAATACAGAAAGCAATGTACAATGAAAGCGAATTTTGCCTTTGCTCGTAAGGGCGCAACTTTATTAAAATATTTATAGTTGTGATATAGAAATAAATGAAAATAATCTTAATATATCTTAGTAGAAAATTACTTCAATATGTATTAGTGAAAAATTTACTTTAATAGAATTTAGAAAAAATGTTAATCCTGAGAAGACGGAATATGTTACGTTATCTATATAAACGAATTTTAATTAAATGAAGGATCTCAAATGGATAATGATTTAATATTGAATTTATTAAAAGGTTGAATAATGTACAGCGTTTGCTCTTCACGCGTCGCAAAGGCTAAACATTATACAACCAATTTCATACGTTTAATAATACGTCTGTGCTGATTTAAGAGCTTCTTTATCACACAGTTGTTCTTTCAGTGGATATTACTTGGATAGAAAGAAGAATTAATAATTTCATTCATTCTGACAGACGTTACACCTTTCTTTTGTTGTGCATAACAATAGTCCAAATAAAAGTTGAATAATATTAAAGTTCCAAATCAATAGAACATTTTACAAAGCAAAATAATGTTTCAACCACAAATGTCCGTTGCGTGTGATGTCACATTGTTTAATATATTACCGGTTAGAATACAGTAGAATGTTTAGCTTAGAGTGTCACTTTCACAACTAAACATTAAACTGCTGCGATATTCATGTGAAAGGATGATTAATGGATGCAGCAATTCACATATTTACTTTAATGTGGTTGGGGTCTCACTAAACACCCCAAGACACTGTCCTGTGAAAAAAATAAAAAATTAACAGTCATCTTTGGACCAATGAGAATCACATGCAGTGATGCACGTCGTGATATAAAAATATGGAACTGCACATTCTGTAGGAAAACTGTATGGACTATGTGATAACTTATTGCAGACGATGATATACACATAAATTACCGTACAAGCCGGTAGTATATGCATGCTATTATCATTTCTTTCTACATGTCAAATTGGTCAAGACTTGCACAGTTATGTATGTTTAGTCGTTCACTTTCTACAACAATGAAATTGTTTGCACTAAAGGTAATATAGATAAAACAATGCAGATAATTATTTACAATTACTTGCAAAACTGACTAGTTTGTACCGGAATTTACACATTTTACTGCGTTGCTGTTGGATAACAGAACGTGAGGATAATACGTCAACCCTTAACATAGCTCTTTGTGTGTGTGTGTGTGTGTGTGTGTGTGTGTGTGTGATTTGGATTTTTAACGTAGCTTTAGCAATTTGTCAGTCATATCGCTACTATGTCTGCAGTGTGGCACTTTATAGGGATGTCTAGCACTTGAGAATCATGACGCATACATGTAGCATCTTGTCCTACCCAGGCACATTATCTTGCCACCAGGCTGATCAGTCTTAACACTGACTTTTTAATAATGCTGAGCGACTAACTAGGCAGCTTTTAGTTCAACTTTTATAAGTATGTGAAGGGAGACCTCTCTTGTTTTCAAGGTTTATAATTATTATATATCATTTGTTACAGTGTGGGTTTGCTAAATTTGGAAAGGTATACAGTTTAGACTGTGCTGAAATGGATTGCAAGTTTGCAATGTGTTGACAGTTGCAAATATTTGTCAAATCATTATTGTAGAGTAAGCATATTTTTCATTCACATACGTGTTCTTCCAAAACAAAATCTACTGCCATCAGTATATATTGTTTCGATACATATGTATTGCATATGAAAGATTTTAAACCCTTGATACTAATGAATGTTTTTAAAAGTTGATGGGCACGAATTGCTCTCATTTTCTATTGATTTCATATACATTTTATTTTGCTTCCCTCAATAAACTTTCGGTAAATGGCGGCTAAGTCCACCAGAAGCGGAACATTATATCACATGGACCTGTTTCCCTTGTAAACATGTACCCTTTGGTATATGACTCTCACCCTAATAGTATGTCCTGGAGACTCGTGACTGATGTTATATCCATCAGTAAGAATCGCGTATTGATGGCAGTTAAACTTGTCTTTTAATGCTATTAAAAAAAAATGTGTAAGATATTTATTGAAGCTTGTGAATGACAAAAATTAATCATCAGCCCAAGAGTCATCTGCACTTTTAGATAACTTGAACAGTTTTTAGTGGTGTCGTATTTTAATAGCCTTTCTTCCATTTCATTTGTTTTCTACACAGAATTATGGTCGGCTGGTGGGAAAGCAATTATTGCTAGTAACGTCGCTGGAGCATCTGCAATATATGACAACAGGAATACCCCACTCCAATTTGCTGGAACACGATGGACATATTTTTTTAATGCCCAATACCTGTTTGCCGAGGGACCATTAAATGAAACCGTTAATATTAAGGTAATACTATATATGTGGTCAAGGTAAGTGCCTTTCTCGAGAACAACCCGTGTAAATCGCAAGGCACACATACTGTAATGTAATTAACGCTTTATTGTTCTTGTTTCTAAAACCTACTAAAAATGTTCTCCCTTCATCTCTCTTTCTCTCTTTCGTTCGCTGGACCATCGAATGGGCAAACAAAAACAAGAAAAGACTATGTCAACTTAAATTATATTAAATATTTTAATTACGTCTTGCTGGTACGTAATTTCGCTTAGTTTCTGCGCCACCCTTATGGCCATGTGTTGGTACGTGAATGGCTGAGCGTTCATTGTTTGTAGTGCTCTTTTTTATTTATTAAAACCATCTTTCATGTCTAAATCATATGTGTGCATGCAAAGGTAATTCTGAATAGCTACAGAAGGCAAAGAAATACATTCTGCTGCGGTTTCACTCGACAGGAATATGAGTAGTTCATACGCTCAGCCAATACACAGTTGCCTGTAGTAAATCCTAACTCCATTCACAAGACAAATATAAGTCTTTTTATATGAGATAAATAAAATATATGTATAGTATGTTCGCTCTATCAATGATATGCCACTCGTTGTATAACTTTCTCATTAAACGGAAACTCGGCAAGCCTACTTTCCTTTTAATGATAAAGTTATACATCTTACTTATGTTATATATATATATATATATATATATATATATATATATATATATATATATATATATATATATATATATATATATATATATATATATATATATATATATATATTTCTCACCTAAGCGACAGAGAGATCTAGCTGTTTTGGTAACCTTACTTTTCTTATCTCAGTCTGGTCATCTCAGACCATTCGTCTCAGTCATGGTATCCACGCGCTGAGAACTACTTTTAACCACAAAAAAACCTTCTTGTCTTCTGCTGTGCCATAGTTGTTCTCAAATAAAACAACAACAACAATAACAACAAATAATATATAACCAAAACATAGTTACTTAAGGTCAGTCTGTCTTAAAAACAAACCAAAACAAAAACATTTTCATAGAGACAAATACACACACTCATACTATTTCGAGATTTTAATATTATGTTAGTTCGTTTTTAAGTAGTATGGTCAAGTTTATTCTATATGCAGGACTAGCTCAGTACATTTTCAGATAATTAAATGTAGCTAAAGCAACTGAATTAGTTGTAAACACTTCGCGTGAAACATGGTATATACTGTTAGCTACATTTAATGAAGCTGACCTGAAAATTTACTGTGCTACAGGTAGGATAAAATTATCAATGGTGTTTGAAATGAACTATGTCAGAAAACACTGATCCATGCACATAAGGCTATATACCTATATACTTCATAGCATCCCAACTCTATAAACAACAACATAAAACTTAGCAACAGCCAGAAATGTGTTATGTCAAACATGCTGTATTATAATTTTGTTAAGCATCTCCGTTGGGATCCAGTTGAATATATCTGCAATATTTATTGACAAATAATACACTTACCAGACAGAAGGAATCATTTATCCCTCAACACACTAATCCATAAGCAAATTTCACTGCATCACTTGCCATATTTCCAAGACAAAAATATAAATTTTCAAAGAATCAAAGTTTAGCACATTGATATTCTCTAGGGTCCGCATATTTGGAGGGTGATGAGTGTCTTTTATACGGGAGTGTGGGGTACTCAAAATTGGAAATGATGAAAGGAAACAGTTTCTTTCCAATACATTTTAACTATTTATTGTTAATTTCATATGACATTCATATATTAAATGTGATAATACCTCATTACTATGCGGCGTTTTATGTTGTTATCTTTCTTTGCTCACGCGTATGAACAGTGTACTTCGGATGCAACGGTCACACCACAGCCCTCATTAGCTTATTTGTATTCATGCGCCACATGTAAACATTGCAAGGTGCACACTTTTAAAGAGTTATTTTTACTTTAAAGGATAATATTGGGTGAGAAAAATAATCTACGTTGGAGTTTGGACCAAGACAATGAAATCCCAGCCACGGGGTTACATTATATGTCTCCCCACTCGGACAAGCCTCGTGGGGAGACAAATAATATAACCCCTAAGCTGGGATTTCATTGTCTCGGTCCAAACCCCAACATAGATTCTATATATATATCATCATCATCATCATCATCATCATGCATCATCAGTCTCTTGACCTTGTGTGGTCGTTGATGCACCGTGCTGCTGAACATCTGACCAGTTCCCTCAACTTGTCTTGATCATGTGACGTTACCTGTGTCTCCGTAAAACGTTTCCTGGTCCATTCTGTGATGTTGTCAGTCCAATTATTTTGTCTCTGTCTACCTCTCCTTCTGCCACCCTGGATGCTGCACTGCAGTACTGTTGTATATATATATATATATATATATATATATATATATATATATATATATATATATATATATATATATATATATATATATATATATATATATATATATATATATGCAAACAACGGCCGTGTTGAAGACAACAATCGTCAGTTTCTCACTTTTGGGACTATCGAAAATAAGTATTAATGGAATCCCTAATACAATATATATGTATATATTAAATTATTTGTATTAATTATTTTCTTTTAATTTCAATAAGCGTTTATTTGGGTTTGTTTATTTTTGTTGTTTTCTCATATAAATATACAAAATATAATTGAAGATCAGTAATAAAACAATTCATGTGCATTTCAGCTATATCGAAAATCCAATTATACAACCCTTCCAATCAAATACGGTTACTCAGTGCCTCGACCACAGCCTGAAACTACCCCTGGTAATCTCTCTCTCTCTCTCTCTCTCTCTCTCTCTCTCTCTCTCTCTCTCTCTCTCTCTCTCTCTCTCTCTCTCTCTCTCTCTCACACACACACACACACACACACATACACACAAACACACAAACACACTCAAATAATGGTCGTGAAAAGTGCGGAATAATTTATATATTTCTTAATCAATTATATCTGACTGTTTATTTCATGTACATGTATTTATATTCTCAGTTCTACACTTGATTTAGTCCATGTATTTCGTGCATCGGTTCTTCATGACTGTATATTCGTGTATTTCTTTCATCAGTTTGCCATAGCTTTGTTCATATTGGTTTTTTTTTTTAAGGTTTACATGATTTTGTATATTCCGTGTATTTTATATATCAAATCTACATTCATCTGGAAATTCAACAGATTTCCCTCAGATAAGAAGCCTTTATAACAGACCTTCTTATTGATAAGTTGGAATCCATCTGAAAAAGAAAAATTGAATTTTTCATCAAACAGCCTTTTTGAATGTTTGCATTTATAAAGTTAAAACAGCTGCAAAAGCTTTTGAGGCTCTGCAAAAGAGATGACTGTTTTGACCTGATTTATAACATTCATACCATATTTTTGTAGGCGTTAAAAAACCAATATGATATTTCAATATTATGTATTTAAGTGGCACTAGAACATTTTGTGCTAGATTGGAGAACTCGTAAAACAGGAAAAATGGTACTTGCACATATAGAAAAAAATCCCAAAGGTCCATTTGTAGAATTTATAACTAGCAATAACATTTTTCTTTCTTTCAGTAGTTGCATCAAAAGGAGAATTGAGATTATTTTTTAGTATTTTGGAAATATAAACATATACATATCATATCGAAATTCCTAATATAAACATATACATATCATATCGAAATGCCTAATATAAACATATACATATCATATCGAAATATCTAATATAAACATATACATATCATATCGAAATGCCTAATATAAACATATACATATAATATCGGAATGCCTAATATAAACATATACATTTCATATCGGAATATCTAATATAAACATATACATATCATATCGAAATGCCTAATATAAAAATATACATATATCAAAATGCCTAATATAAACATATACTTATCATATCGAAATATCTAATATAAACATATACATATCATATCGAAATGCCTAATATAAACATATACATATCATATCGGAATGCCTAATCAGTTCTTAACTGGAATTTCTGTTAACAAAAGTTCTGAAATCAATATATATTACGTAATTGGTAAGATCTTTTTAGCCCAGTAATTAGAAACATCAGCAATTTATTTTTGAAAAGATTAAGTGTATTCTTCAAATTAACTTAGATTTATTTATTGGTATGCCTAATAAAAATATCAAATCATATTTTATTCTAAAATGGGCCCTTCTTTGTCAAATTTCTATTAACGATAATATTTAGTGTGCAATACTTTGCAATTCATGTTTATCTATTTTCTTAACAAGTTCTCTAAGCCGCACTAGACTTATGACGTTAACGTCAATTTTGCAATATCTGCGATAAACTATGGCATAGTGGTGGATCTTTTGAGCCATTATCATCATGGTGAGAACTAACAATTCTTGGAGAAACCTCATCATTTCTGAAAGGATAGCATGAAGTTAGGATACTTTCTCCTGCATCAAGCATGTTCCTATATTAAGTATTTAGTTATTGCCTTAGCATTACCCAATAAGTGTAAATACCCTTTACCTGTAATTTTGCTTTCTTTCTTGACGTGACACTTGATTTATGCTTATGTGTGATAGTAATGGAGCAGCAGCAGAGAGGGTGAACAGACCAAAACTAATTCAGACAAACTAGCAAATGACAGTTTCGGTTTCATACGAGATGCCTATTTGTCAAACCAAAGCCTCCTAGGAAACCTCAAAAAATAAATCTTTTCAAGACGCATATTTGTTGTCGCACTCCTCTCTGCTGCTATTAATTAAATCATATCAATAATGGCAGTAGAATCGTCAACAACTAGGTAACTTAGCACGAGAGAGCGACTGCGATTAAAATATTTATACCCGTTTGTGATTCTGTAAGACAAAAATTACAACAGCGAAAGGAATCTCAAATTGATTTTGTAATAGATGCTGAACTATTAACCCGTTACTACAGCTACTGTAAAAGCTGCAATAACTACGGAAAGAGTTATACTGGGAAATATTAAGGATGAGGATAAAAGAAAAAGCTATTCTCCCTGAACTTGAAATAATTATGGGATAATTGAAAAAAAACGAAATCCTCCTGGTCCGGCAAGACTTCAATCTGGTCCGAAAAAAAAACAAATAAAGAAATAGTCGAATAATTACGTAATCAATTTACTGAAGATATTTTAACAACAATCAATAAAAGTAATCCAGATGATTTTATCAATTTTGTTGCTACGCGGTACGATGATATAAAAAACATGTTGAAACCGGGACATAAAACATATATTAGAGATATGCAATACTGGACTTATGTACTATATAAAATTAAAATTAAAAAAGCCGATTCGATACTAAAAGTGAACCGTATACAGTATATCTCTGCGCGGTAGATAAATTATATGATCGATATGATACAGTAAAAGAGCAAACAAATAGAAGAACAAAAACAGCGAAATCAAGAACAATAGCAACGAGAAAAAGAATTAAAACAGCGAAGACAACAAAAAGAAGAGACAAAAATCTTCAAAATATGAGCCTTCCTGACCTCAACAAGAAGAAATACCAGATGATGATGCTGATGTTTTAGAAAGTTTGGGATTACTGGAAACTTCTCCCAGTGTGCAAGGTACTACTATAGGAAAAGGATTTCCTCTGATTGGAACTCGCGGGAGTGGTCTTGTTGCCTGTCCTAATAATATTCTATCTGACAGCATGATTAGAAATTCTCATAGGGGGTAAACGAGCTGGAAATAACTTACCGGAAATAATGAATGAAGAATCTGATATCTGTAGACGACTATTTTAAAGTGGTATCATGGACATTAGAGTATATCGTGAATTTATTGATGACCTCGTTTATGGTTATCACACTGATTGATCGTCACACATTTTATACATAATAATTAGATAAGATGATCATAAACTATAACCACTATAAACCAACTATGACTTACGTAGTAAATTCACGATTGCCTGTTTATAAAATATTTTATGGAGATGGTCTTGGTAATGTTTTTCCAGCGTTTTCTGCAGCTAAGGAAAGACTAACCATCTTGGTTCGACGACGAAAACTACCACCAGTAAAATTACCATCTACTGAAATTATGCCCGCGAATGTAAGTAAAATAATAAACCAAGCAGCGGATCAAAAACTAGCAACGCTGAAAAATCAAGAATCTGATACGCATAGAAAAATTACTGCAAACCTAAGAGCGGGAAGTGGCCTGAGATCGCGAGATAGAGTGAATATATAAATATATAATAAAATGTTCAAAGCTTCACCCGACATAGCATTTGATATCGATGCACCAATGCTCAAAAATGATTCTGCACAGGATTATCAATTTTGTTCTTATAATGCAATACAACCAAATAGCCGAGCAAGAATTGAACTTTAAGTTCAGGATACAAGTAGATATTTCCTACCCACTGAAGCATTTATTTAGATAGAAGAACTTGTAACAAATGTTGCAGCTAATATGCCATATGCAAAAAATGCGCGAGCTGGGTTTGTCAATAATGGTATTATGGCCTTATTTAGTAGCACTACAAATATGATTGATGTAAGAGAGATTGAATGTATCCAGAAGCATGTTGATGTTGCTACAACAATAGATAGTTTAGCAAGATATTCTGATGATTATACAAGATCGGCTGATCCATCAATGATGTTTGCTAAGGATATTACTGATCACGCTGAACATATTCAGTATGTTAAAGAAAAGGCGACACGAAATACTGCAATTGACCCAACACCAGCTAGATATACGAAACCAGGTGCTGATTTTGATGTCATAGATATTAATCTTAATTACAACCTATGGTTTTAGCACGTACAGCAATGTTGCAAGGACCGCGTAGATTATTTTCCTGTGCGATTCCACTATCTCATATTTTCGGATTTTGCTGGAATGTTAGAAAGGTTATCTTTGGAGCGAAACATACAGTAGTCTTCGTGCGAAAGGGTGATGATGATGCAATCTGGCGAGGTGATGGTGTTGCTGATGGTAAAGTAAATATAACAAAAGTCTCATTGTGGATGCCAGTAATGACTCCATCGATCACCGCAGAGGAAACATTACTATCATTTATGAATACAGGTGGTAAATCATTGCTATCATGGTTAACAGTTACGACAGATAGAATTCAGAGTAATATTAACGGCATATTTTCATGGCATATGGCATGACAGCAAGGTGTTTTTGCGCCTCGACATATATTTGTTGCGCTACAGGATATTACGCGATTAAATTCTCAGGAGGAGAGTCATATGATATTTTATCAACTGGGTGTTTCTGAAGTCTCGTTAAGGATAAACGGCCAACAATAACCATCCGAAAATATGTTACTTAATTACGGACAAAACCAAATAGCACGCGCATACGTCGCTTTATGGCATTTATGGGACGTGATACCAATGTAGATACTGGTCTGAAAATATCACAATTAGATTTGAAATCGGTATCCGATTTATTACTTTTCCTTGAAATATTTTGATTTAACCAGACTATTTTGAGCTCGTGTAACTCTTTCGGTTGTTCCAGCCCCACTTATCCCTAACTACAGACTAATAGCTTTCATTCTTAGTGACAAATCAATGTTACTCGAAAGTGTTGGTGGACGAATGAGAGTTGTTGATGCACCAATAGAAAACATGTAATGTCTTCCAAAAACATGTAGACAATTAAATCAATCTCATTTATTAATAAAATGTCATAAAATCACGTTAATGTCACTCTGACTGGTCAGATGAAAATATTACAATCGAGAAACGCGAGCACATGCAGGACAACAATAACTTTAAAGCAAGATCATATTGCTAATGGTGGTCCAAATAAATTGTCTCGGACTAAAACACAACTTAACCATTTCAATAAGGCACTAAAAGCAATAACTGGCGTTCAACTTAATTTCGCTCCATCCGCAGTCAAAAACATGATTAAATCAGGTGGTATATTTCCAATTGTCACTGCGTTACCAGCATTGATTGTTGAGGCCGCCTCCGCTGTTGCGAAAGCTGCAGAGTTAGGAGCAGTTGGAACTACGGCAGGAATGGCACTGAAGAAAGCAATGGGAAAGAATATAAAAAGAGGCGATCCGTAAAAGGATTGGGTTTAAGACTACCATGGTACAGCGGAAAAGGCACGAGGTTGCCAGGGACGGTTTACTAAAACCGATGTCAAATTTTCATTTTCTTCATGCTGCTAAACAATTAAGAATATAAAATTTAACAGGTGTTTTGTTTGAGATCAGTTACCACAACAACCAAACAGCACTGACACCGGTATTATTAATCTTGATAATAGCACTGGGCCTGGAACTCATTGGGTTGCATACACGATAGATCTACGCGGAATCGTATATTATGATTTTTACGGGTTAGCGCCATCTCGACAATTTATACTTTATATAAGCCAGTTAAAAATTCCTCGTTGGTACTTGACGCTACCAACACAGACAATTACCGATCCACTAATATGTGGCCACGAAGTAATTAATGTACTTGAAGCTAGATCAAAATCAACCAAACCACCCCATAAAACCGTACACGAATACACGAGAGATCGCTTTTAAGAGAGATCTTAAAATATAATGATTGATATTTACGGGAGATCTCTCGAGCCTGAAAAAAACACCGTGGAAATATCGGCAACCAAAGATGTAACAAACAATTATCGAGGATGAAATATCTGAAATGATAATTCTCGCAAGCGTGGAGCCAGATGAAATAGTCGAATTTCAAAACAGACAGGGAACATTAAAATAACGAGCAATGTTTCCCTGAATGATATTCTTGTTAGACTCAATGGAGTAACCGAATAGTCCCTGCAGTGTTTGATTTTACTGGTAGGATTAATAAAGGGGTTCTTTTTTCAACTGTGTTAGACAATATTAATGGTCGAGTAAACAAATTGGTGATATAATGACGGGCGTACTCAACATGAACCCGAATAAAATAATCGCAAATGGTAATCCAACATTGGACAGTGACTCTGTGACAAAAAGCTGTGTAGATGATAAACTAAACCCGCTGCAAGACGAATATAAAACCAAAGAAAATAATCTATCGACGCTGCGTGCTGAGTATGATGTTCATGTAGGCGCGTTTGCAAACTTCCGTAGGAATTTTAGAAAAACGGATGAAACTGCTGATAATTTCTTTGGTATTCCGCCGGCGATCCCCATGAAACTCTCTGATAGTAACACAACTCTTGATACGATTAAACAAACACAGGATAATATCGTTAGTGATTTTCCTGCTATCACTGCACGGCTTGATAAAATTGAAATACCACACAAACAAAATATGAATACAGTGTACTCGACACATCATGGATCTTTCACCTGGACACCTCAGAATAACATCATTCAAGTTACTGCAGATGTCCGTAGTATTTATAGATTAACCCTACTTTCAGCAGTACAGTTTAACGTATCATCAAGTATGTCCACGGGAATTAATACTACCAGTGCAATAATAAATAAGGGCGTCATAGAGGTGTTTACAATAACCTCTATTGATGGTAATTTAGCATCAATATCAGTCACATGGTATGTAGAATTTGTAATTGATTTAAGTAAATAGTATAAGGAATGTCCAACAATATCGATACGATCAAGTGCGTGAGTTTCAAATTAAACTAAAAAATTTCATTGACGAGTATATGGTAAAAATAAAAAATACCGTAGGTCTATTAGCCGTGTTGACATAATTTTGTATTCGGTTTCAAGTGTTATTCCTGGAAGGCGTATATTGTTATCAACAGTAACAATGATTACACATGTAGTTATTACAATTTGTATTTCAGCAGCAACAACAATTATAGGGTTTCTTAATATGATTGCAAATATATATCCACATGCACTCAAAATAAACTTCACGAGTATATAATTAAGTTACATATCACAAAGGCTGCATATTCTCAAATATCTTCGTTGATATCATCCAGTCTCGACGATACAGTGATATCCGATAACGAGTTCTCGGTGATGACTAACATCTACCACATAGCAACATAAAAAATTAGAAAAAGATAACAATAATAACAATGACAAAAGATTGCAACAAATATCCGCGAACACAACTCCTTCAAAAACAACCATGATCTCAATAACCTCAACTAACCCTGAATTTAGTATCAATTTCCCAACTGCAACTCCGGTAAGGGAAATCGCACTAGCAAAATTACGAGTATATTACAGTTGGCCAAATATTAGATCAATATCATTTGGTGGGCAGCAACAAATAACTCTCTAGTGTTTGCAAATAAAATAAACCAGATGGAACATATGATTCGAATATTGTTTCTATGCCATCTGATATTTATCAAATCGAACATATCAATAATGAAATCCAACATAGAATAAAATCCATTAGAGCAAAAGAATTAAAAAATGGCTTTAATAGTCCACGATCCGACCTCAGCGACTATCGAGATAAACTCACCTGGCCATGTTGTAGATATTTATCAGTTATCAATCAGAACAGTGCTAGGATGGCCTGAAATTTCACCACCTAAATATCAAGTACCGCGAGAACCAACCTCGAATGATTTTACCACAAATGATAAAAAATTTATAGCAGAACCAGAGTACAAAGAACCGATTTGGGAAAAGAGAATTATTCATTATTCTTGGTGACGAAAAAATACCCTCCAATATTAATGATTTATTTATGACTGATATTACAGTCGGGGATGTTAAAATGATTGTAAATGAGGGATATATTAATAGTTTTAGAGATAGAATAAACCCAGAACTCACTCGCGCATTTGATAAATTAAGGAATTTATTTGTTAGTGATACACAAGATTATTCCGATGATTTAAAACAACACATTATCGAAACATTTCATCATATAAATCAAATTATAGACGATGTCGAGTATATTAATCCAAGAATTCGTGATCGATTAATATATTTTAGATCTAGTGAATCGTATGATAATTAGGTATGGTTTCATTCAGATATGGTATTTCTTGATCAATTATAAAATAACCAGACAACAATAACAAAAATTTGTCATACCTGAACTTGCAACCGAACAACAAAATAAAACACTCAGCGATCTTATCAATGAAAACGTTTCTCTAATACTCGCTTCATTAAAAAAATCCCCCTCCCCCGAACATCCTAGAGCATAATAATGATCCAGATGGATTCGGAAAACATATATCACCTGGGAATGTCAATATACCTTCGGTGATCGCAGTAAACCTAGTATGTGATGTTATTGATGGAAGCTACCAAATAAATCTCGAGAAACCAATTCAGACCCAGCAGGGATACATTTTATATTCGCTTACACCACTGGTTCCACCTGGGTATTTAATCGTTCAAGAACCAGTTCAACCCCTTATACGCAGTGTCATAATACTTTATTAACGAGAATAAATTTTAAACTCAGTGACCAATCCGGTAACTTAATTGACTTGATAATTGAATTGTACAAATAAGTCTCTGTGTGAAAACCTGAGATTTCCATCTTAAGATTTCTGTCTTAAGATCTCGATCTTGAATGTTGAAATCAGGTGCAAAAAAGATATTTTTTCATTTTTGAAAAATATTTCGTGTATTCCTGTCTACTCACGTTTATTCCAGGAACTAGTTTCTATAATCTTATTCAGTTGTCTTGCGTGTAAATTATAATTTTTCTTTGCTTCATATTCCTTTGCTAATTCCGATCTTATTTTTTTCTACTGCGAAAAACACAGGTACGAATTTACTAAATTCGCTATTATTCGCTAATGACGCGTTAACAGCGTGCTGGATTTCCTTAATGAATTTATACTGCAAAGGTAGTGTATACTTATTTTCAGATTTAAGCTCTAGCAAGTACTCAAAATTCTAAATGATTTTGTCACAATTTAGTTTATCAGATAAATTTGTTGATTATTCAAATTTGTAATAGCAGAAATTATATTATTGATATTTTCATAGTTCATTATATAATAAATACACCTTTAATTAGTAAAAATGGGAATAATTACATGTATCCAGATATATTCAACCTGAATTTTCTGTCCGTATTTTTTTTTCGAAAAAGCTTATCTACTTACATTTTCTGCTATACACCGTATCGTACGTAGGCGTACAAATATCAAAATACCTGCCGGCTTCACTCATTGATTGAAATATTAATTCTACACCCATCTAAACATTCATTGGTTTTATATGTTTCGTAATTATTTTATGCATTCCTCTGCGACCGCGTTTGATATCTTGACGTTGAGTGATAGCTTGAAATTTAGATAAATTATTATCGGTTTTTATACAATTAATGTGGTCGATCACAAGGCCATGAGAGATTTCTCATATACGAATGTGTGACAATGATAACTTTTCTTCCCAGCAGTAAATATTAGATAACCAAGATTAATGGCAATGCCTCTTGGTCTTTTCATCTGGCTGTGTCTGACTACACCATCACGTGACACTTCGTAGTTCTTGATCGTAGGATGTGGATGGAATTCTTTATTCATTCATATACAATATATTTATTTGTTTAAATCATTATTTGTTTTAATTGTTATTTGTTGAGAATCTAATATTATAATCCTATGGAGTTCTTATGATTTTGTCAGGGACGCTGTCAAGGTCATTACCACCACATTGGAGGCACTGTTGTGTTTTTTTCTCGTACTCCAAAATCGTGTCGTATTCAAGGTTTCTGACCTTAGCTCCCAAAAATATCATTGATCATAATGAGCACGCGTGGACTAACGCAATTACAATATTTACACGGGATAGAACCATGAAATAATATACGGAGAACTTGTTTGATTTTTTACGAGTTAAGTTAAAACGATCCTGTTTCAGTGTGGTTTTTTTCAGAGTTTTGAATATGAGGAGGGTAAGTTTAATCAATTTGTAAGACCTAACGGTGAAATAAACCGCACGGAATCTCTTCACGGCGCGATGAGAAAACTCGCTGAGAAAATTGCAAAGGGTAATACGAGCAATTACTAAGAAACTTATTTTCAATCCCGTCAGTTGCGGCTCATTTCACCAGAGAGAGAAATCTATGGAAGCCAACACGGTTTGAATTTCTCTCAGATGCTCAAGCTAGTTGTATAGAATATAGGCACAGCGGATTGTGCAATACCAAATATGATTCTAAAAGTGTTATTTCGGTTGATATGGTTGCGTGTTATCCGATGTTTCATCGGGTATGGTGAGTGCTCTGGGTATTTTAAACGATTTTGACATCCCTCGCACGAGATGACACGAGTTGCGATAAATGGACCACTACCTGATTTTGATCTAACCGGATTCGCTCGTGTGGTATCATTCAAAATCGCTAAGGACTTAATCCGATTTGCCATGTTTGGTTTCGTAGACACTTCTTTGAAAAATACTGCGCAACAGTAGTGTTATTACGATATAGGAGGCTTTGGTTTGACAAATAGACATCTCGTATGAAACCGAAACTGTCATTTTCTAGTTTGTCTGAATTAGTTTCGGTCTGTTCATCCTCTCTGCTGCTGGAGCTCATCTTACAATGTGTACTGTTGTAAAACTCTATTTACACGTTTGTTAATGTAGAAAACTAGAATAAACATGTGATAGTATTACTGTGAAATTAGGTATAGACTGATTTAGTAATAAAAACATCTCACTCCTGAAGTCATATTTTACAAGCATACATAAAATGCGAATAATGCAGCATCCCACAGAAGTTCATTTAAAATGATTGAAGAAGATTGGTTAAATGTTAATTGTGTCTCCTTATCATGAATTGTTATGGCTACCTCAACCAGTAACATACCGCAAAATACTACATCCATTAATGTGTTAATACATAGTTTGAACCGAGACAGACTCAAATTAGATCTAGCGTTGTTCTAGACGTACACGCACAAAGACATATCAAATTAATTATTATGAACCGCATAAGTTTACATGTCAAATTCCAGGTGATTTTGTTTCCATTGTTTACGTAGCATTTGCTTTAAACCATGCCTGAAACAATGGAGGAAATATCATCAGATGTATTGTTAATAAATGGATTATACATGTTTGTTACTGTATAAGACGTGAAGAGTACTATGTGATGTTATGTTATGGATGTGATGTGATGTAGGGAAAGAATAGTTGAGTAGGAATAACATCTAGGGGCTGAAGTCATAGTTTACAAACATAACATACATTAAACACGAATAATGAGGCAGCGCAATTTGTCAGTACCTTAATTAAATAAACATTTTAGCACCTTTATTAAAATTGTTATAGCTACTACAACTATGTCGACTCGAAGCTCAGAACCTGTAACAAACCTGACAACTACATCTAGTACTGTGATAGCACGTAGTTCTGAAAGTGTGACAAACCCTCAAACCACAAATGCTACTGTCCTAACAGGTAAGTCTGAAACTGTGACAGACACTCAAACAACCTCAAATGCTAATAGAGGAATCAACTTCGTCATTCATTATGTTGAAGATTAGAAACAAAACTATGCATACCATATTGTCATATCAGATTTGTTCTGATGAATTGCATCGTCCATGTACATGTCATGTTCCAGATGATTTAGTTTTCTTTATTTACATGTCACATGTATCATACTAATGTTTGTTTTATTATAATGGAGAAAATTGCATAAGCTATTTTTTTTCAAATGGGATTTTACATAAGTATTAATATGAAAAACTTCAAGATGTGATGCTATAATTGTGATGTAGGTAACGATTGATTTAGTAACAGCAACATCTAGCGGATGAATTCATATTTTAGAAAACATAACAAACATAAAACACGAATAATGAGGCAGCACATATTGTCATTATGTTAATTAAATATCAGTTGTGTGTTAATTTTTGCCAACTCTTATAGCTACTACTACTGTGTCGACTCGAAGCTTTTTAATCGTGACAGACCCGAACACTACATCTAGTAATGTGATAGCACGTAGGTCTGAAAGTGTAACATACCTTCAAACCACAAATGCTACTGTGCTAACAGGTTAGTCTGAAACCGTGACAGACACTCAAACCACTTCTAGTGCTGTGCTAATAGAGAAATAGCAGCAGCTGGCGAATAGACATGTTTGCTTCAACGTAATTTTTTAAATTATAAAACTTCCTTTGAAAAAGAAAAATATAAGATCAATAACGCCAAAACAAAGTCTCTAACTGATCGAGAGTTTCTCTAATTAGGTTTTTGTTGCTTTATCTTTTTTTATCGTTAGTGTTTTTCCAGTTGTGTACGTGCTTATGTTTACCCACATGGACGTTTCATTGAGGTCGCGCCATCTCTGCTGCTCTAATGTGTGAATATTTAAATCATTAGTATATATCAGACTAGCTGGTATTTCTTAATCAAGCTTTTTATCAAGACCTACACTATATTACGAACTAGGATCATGTCAATGTATTCTTATAAATCTGTGTGAGATTTGCGCAACAGTAGTGTTATTACGATATAGGAGGATTTGGTTTGACAAATAGACATCTCGTATGAAACCGAAACTGTCATTTTCTAGTTTGTCTGAATTAGTTTCGGTCTGTTCATCCTCTCTGCTGCTGGAGCTCATCTTACAATGTGTACTGTTGTAAAACTCTATTTACACGTTTGTTAATGTAGAAAACTAGAATAAACATGTGATAGTATTACTGTGAAATTAGGTATAGACTGATTTAGTAATAAAAACATCTCACTCCTGAAGTCATATTTTACAAGCATACATAAAATGCGAATAATGCAGCATCCCACAGAAGTTCATTTAAAATGATTGAAGAAGATTGGTTAAATGTTAATTGTGTCTCCTTATCATGAATTGTTATGGCTACCTCAACCAGTAACATACCGCAAAATACTACATCCATTAATGTGTTAATACATAGTTTGAACCGAGACAGACTCAAATTAGATCTAGCGTTGTTCTAGACGTACACGCACAAAGACATATCAAATTAATTATTATGAACCGCATAAGTTTACATGTCAAATTCCAGGTGATTTTGTTTCCATTGTTTACGTAGCAATTGCCTTAAACCATGCCTGAAATAATGGAGGAAATATCATCAGATGTATTGTTAATAAATGGATTATACATGTTTGTTACTGTATAAGACGTGAAGAGTACTATGTGATGTTATGTTATGGATGTGATGTGATGTAGGGAAAGAATAGTTGAGTAGGAATAACATCATGGGGCTGAAGTCATAGTTTACAAACATAACATACATTAAACACGAATAATGAGGCAGCGCAATTTGTCAGTACCTTAATTAAATAAACATTTTAGCACCTTTATTAAAATTGTTATAGCTACTACAACTATGTCGACTCGAAGCTCAGAACCTGTAACAATCCTGACAACTACATCTAGTACTGTGATAGCACGTAGTTCTGAAAGTGTGACAAACCCTCAAACCACAAATGCTACTGTCCTAACAGGTAAGTCTGAAACTGTGACAGACACTCAAACAACCTCAAATGCTAATAGAGGAATCAACATCGTCATTCATTATGTTGAAGATTAGAAACAAAACTATGCATATCATATTGTCATATCAGATTTGTTCTGATGAATTGCATCGTCCATGTACATGTCATGTTCCAGATGATTTAGTTTTCTTTATTTACATGTCACATGTATCATACTAATGTTTGTTTTATTATAATGGAGAAAATTGCATAAGCTATTTTTTTTCAAATGGGATTTTACATAAGTATTAATATGAAAAACTTCAAGATGTGATGCTATAATTGTGATGTAGGTAACGATTGATTTAGTAACAGCAACATCTAGCGGATGAATTCATATTTTAGAAAACATAACAAACATAAAACACGAATAATGAGGCAACACATATTGTCATTGAGTTAATTAAATATCAGTTGTGTGTTAATTTTTGCCAACTCTTATAGCTACTACTACTGTGTCGACTCGAAGCTCTCTAATCGTGACAGACCCGAACACTACATCTAGTAATGTGATAGCACGTAGGTCTGAAAGTGTAACATACCTTCAAACCACAAATGCTACTGTGCTAACAGGTTAGTCTGAAACCGTGACAGACACTCAAACCACTTCTAGTGCTGTGCTAATAGAGAAATAGCAGCAGCTGGCGAATAGACATGTTTGCTTCAACGTAATTTTTTAAATTATAAAACTTCCTTTGAAAAAGAAAAATATAAGATCAATAACGCCAAAACAAAGTCTCTAACTGATCGAGAGTTTCTCTAATTAGGTTTTTTGCTGCTTTATCTTTTTTTATCGTTAGTGTTTTTCCAGTTGTGTACGTGATTATGTTTACCCACATGGACGTTTCATTGAGGTCGCGCCATCTCTGCTGCTCTAATGTGTGAATAATTAAATCATTAGTATATATCAGACTAGCTGGTATTTCTTAATCAAGCCTTTTATCAAGACCTACACTATATTACGAACTAGGATTATGTCAATGTATTGTTATAAATCTGTGTGAGATAGCTTGCGCGCGTGAATAGAAACTTTTAAACTTAATTATATCCATATCCCCTGTCCACCAAGCCCGATGAATATTTCTCAGTTTAAGTGTATCGACTCCACTGAATACACCGAAATATTGCAGTTTTATTTCAAATCACTTTAGGCAGTTGTGTATATCGCTGACCAACATAAATCACGTCTGTGTTGTTTGTATGCCTCTAGAAACTATACCAGCTTGACTTGATTGTTTGTACAGCATAATATCATCATAAACAACCAACTATTGATAAATCTATCGAAGTCATCTACATAAACAGCTTCATCAATATCGGTGATAAAATCGATATCATCAACGTTTTGATTCAACAGTTTTGCGATTTCATTCTAATTTTTAATAACATCGTAACATCTCTGATTTTCTACGAATGGTACCACTAAATATAACAGATAATCAGAAGAAGACACACTGCAATCTTTGAACGATTTAATCGAACACTTGCCGAGCGGTTACATGGATATCAATATGCACAGAAAATATTCATGAACAAAGTTCAAAAAAGACATGAGATCTCGTGAAGAGGTTGCAAGACTGCCAAGTAAGATAGTTGTGTTAAATAATGAGATTACTCGTGCAATTTCTATGAAACTAATTAATACAATCACAAAGACAAACATAAACCAATACAATGACATGATTTTTGAAAACATCCAGTACTAAGTAATTTTACCGTAAGATATTAATATGAACCTGGTGAACTTAAAGACGCTGATATATATATATATATATATATATATATATATATATATATATATATATATATATATATATATATATATATATATATATATATATATATTAGATTCAACTACTGCTCAAAAGTATTTGTACGTGAACATTTAGAAGTCATTTCTGAAGATACACAATTACAACCATCTTCACTTTTGTGAACTAGCGCCTCGATATTGATTACACTCAAGTCAGGACAGCACCACATTTTCACGTGTGTGATCAAGACTATTATCCACTCTATCTACGATATGATGTCTTGGATTATTCTTTGAATATTGCCACAACATTACTGTGTTACAGCTCGCACAATGATTATAACGTTATTCTTTTAATGTAAGGATAAATTCAGCGTCAAGATCAATGTCACGTTTGTTTATTTTTGTCACATTGTTTATAACTAATAGTTGGTTTACTGTATCATAACTAACAAAATCATTGTTGGTGCCAGCAGGTTCATTTTTATTTTCTGTAAAGTCTATGATAACCCCCAACAGCTGAAATATTCTTCAGACACGAGATCCTGCGAGATAAACCAAGTTTGACCTTTCAATTATATTATCAACAATAAAAAAACTGTATCAGAAATATGTAATCTTTGAGATGAATGTATTGTTATTACATATCATAGCATCCATGGAATTCGTCCTTTAACGCACTCTCAGCCACACTGATAGACACAACAATATCATTTAACACAAACGTTTATTTCGTCATTGACTCTAGTCAGGGTCCTGGTATATCAGCTTAGATATTTTGCCTTCCAGTAACTGCTTGGCGATAGCATAATGGTATGGGTAGATTTGGAGAAAAAAATTATGTAACAAAACTAATTGTTGTTGAAGTGTAGCACAAACTATCTTTCTACATGCAACCGTCAAATCATCTAGTCTCCACAAATTTCAGAAAGCATTATAGGAGTTTCTCAAGTTATATCACGCGATGTTTCACACTGAACTTGTTTCGGTTATAGTCCGAATAATTTCGTAAACTCTCGTACTTCTGGATCAAATGCTCTATTATGATCAGTTATTTCTTCACAATAATAGACAACTTTTGTCACCCATTCTTGCAGAGATAATCCAACAAAAGGTGCTGTTTGACTATAATCACTGCACATGATCACAGTACAAATTTTTTAAATGCGACTAATGCAGCAACCCGCAGAACTCCATTTAAAATGGTTGAAGAAGATTGGTTAAATGCTAATTGTGTCTCCTGTTCATGAATTGTTATAGCTACCTCGACCAGTAACATACCTCAAAATACTACATCCATTATTCTGCTAATGCATAGTAATGAACCCTGACAGATTCAAACTAGATCTAGCGTTGTTCTAGACGTACACACCCTAATGACATATCAAATCATTCTTATGAACCACATAATAGGTTTACATGTCAAATTCCAGGATCTATTGTTTCCATTGTTTACAAAGCAATTGCCTTAAAAGTTTACTTGACATAATGGAGCAAATATCATCAGATGTATTTTTCCCAAATGGATTATACATATTTATTAATGTATAAGATGTAAAGAGTAATATGTGATGCAGATAACGATTAATTGGATAGGAATAACATCTTGGAGCTGAAGTCATATTTTACAAACATAACATACACCAATCACGAATACAAAGGCAGCGCAATTTGTCAGTACGTTAATTAAATATCACTTTTGGCACCATTTTTAATTATTGTAGCTGCTACAACTGTGCCAACACGTTTGCTATAATGGAGAAAATTGTATCAGCTCTATTTTTTTTCAAATGGGATTTTACATACGTATTAATACGATAAATTTCAAGATGTAATGCTATAAGTATGATGTAGGTAAAGATTGATTTAGTAATAGCAACATCTAGCGGCTAAAGTCATATTTTATAAAACATAACAAACATAAAACACGAATAATGAGGCAGCACATATTGTCAGTATGTTAATTAAATATCAACTATGTGCTATATTTTTATTAACTGTTATAGCTACTACAACTTTGCCAACTCGTAGCTCAATACTCGTAACAGACCCGAAAACCACATTTAGTACTGTGCTAATACATAGTTCTTAAAGTCTTATAGACCCTCAAATCACAAATGCTACTGAGCTGATATGTAAGTCAGAAACCCTGATCGACACTCAGACAACCTCTAATGCTAATAGAAGAGTTTTCTTTATTTACGTGACACATGTCTCATACTAACGTTTGTTATAATAGTGAAAATTGCTCAAGCTCTATTTTTTCAAATGGAATTTTACATATATTTTACTATGAAAAACTTCAAGATGTGATGCTATAATTATGATGTAGGTAAAGATTGATTTAGTAACAGCAACATCTAGCGGCTGAAGTCATATTTTAGAAAACATAACAAACATAAAACACGAATAATGAGTCAGCACATATTGTCAGTATATTAATTAAATATCAACTATGTGTTATTTTTATTAACTGTTATAGCTACAACAATTATGTCAACTCGAGCAGCAAAAGGGGTTAGCCCGCCATTTTTATACAAGCATTTATTTGTTAAAAAAGACTTGTATTGTATTTAAACAAAATTTAAATCAAATCGCGTTATGGTGTCATCACGTGCTAATTGGCTGCTATTAATTAAATCGTCGTTATATCAATAATCATAGGAGAATCGTTAACAACTAGATTAACTAGAGAGAGATTAGCCGCGATTAAAAAGTTTATCCCGGTGAGAGATTCCGTCAGACAAAATTACAAGCGTGTCAGGAAGCTCAGGTTGATTTTGTCACCGATAATGAACAATTATTTAAGCCTGTTACTACGGCTACTGAGAAAGCTGCAATTGTTACTGAAAGAGCTTTATTAGGTGATATTAAAGATGACGATAGAGGAAAAAGAGCTATTCTCCCCGAGCTTGAAAAAACAGCAAAACGATCCAAGCAAACAAAAAAGTTTTTACGAAATCTTCCAGCTGGTATAGTCGCTGCACAACCTCAACCTAAACGTGAGGGAGTTATTTTTATCCCTGTCGATGAATCTTCTAAAGAGGTTTCATTATCTGAAAGATTTACTGATAGTGCGATTGATTAAAAATGTAATATATATGAATGAGCTGTTTTTGCTTTTATGAATTATAATCAGAGAAAAAATTATTTAAAACCTGGAAATGATAAACTTATTAAAGATACAAAACTTGGAATAAGTATTTATTTCGAATAAAATATGATTATGATAGGGTTTCAGATAGTGATTCGACTTTTATAGCATATAGTAGTATAATAAAAAGTTTAGGTACAGGATCTCAGATTGAACAACAACGTGGTTCGAGTTTGCCCTCTCCGCGGTAAAAATATGATTAAATCAGGAGGTATATTTCCTCTCCTCTCTGAGATTCCTGCGCTGATGCTACAGCTGCCGCGTTAGGTGCTGTTGGTACCGCTGTATGAATGGCATTAAAGAAAGCTACTAGACGCGTTACAAAAAGAATGGAAAGGCCTGAGATTACCAGGCAGTCGATTCACACGATACAGAGCGGGATTAAGACTAGGGCATAACCGACTTTTGATCCGGAAATCGGATTCCACCGGATAGTATGAACTTCCGATTAATCGGAGTCGGACAAGGCAGGAACGACCGATTTGGATAATAAAAATAATAAAGTTGAATTTCTATAGCACCATGTCTAACACTGCGTGTCATTCGATAGTGCGATAATAAAGCTAAGCAAGAAGTCAGAAAAGTCCAATATGGTCAACACAACAACGCTGTAAGAGATTATTTCAACCGGCGGGTGAAAACCGGAAATGAAGCCGGATATGGTAAAGTACTAAGTAACATGCTAGACACGGCAAAACCAGATATCAGAAACCCGGAAACGAAGATGAAATTGTTTAGAAAAAAAAAATACGGATTTAGCATTTCCGATTAATTGAATCGTATCCGGAATCGGAAAAATTTCATGCCCAAAATCCGGAATCGGAAATCGGTAGAAAAATGATAATCGGTTATGCCCTAATTAAGACATCCAGGAATCGTTTATTCATAACACCAATGTCAAATTTTGATGTAATCGAAGATGCCAAAACTCAAAGAGTAACGAATTTCAAAGCTGCTTTCAACAGAGATCAATTACCAGATCAACCATACAATAACGGAACTGGTATTATTAATCTCGATGATAACACTGGACCTGGAACTCATTGGGTCGCATACGCGATTGATCCACGGGGAATGATTTTTTTACTCTTACTGGTTATCACCGCCTAAAGAATTTATCAATATATATATATATATATATATATATATATATATATATATATATATATATATATATATATATATATATGGGTTAAAGACTCTGATTTGGTATTCAACATTGACAACACAAACAATGCCCGATCCTCCGATATGTGGCCGAGAAGTTATTAACGTCCTTACCGCGATCTCAAAATCATTATCACAACCTCATAAAACAGGGCATGAATATACCAGTGATAACTTTTTACAGAAATATTAAATATATCATGGTAGATATTTGTGGAAGATCTCTCTCACGAGGAAATAATAGCAAAGGGTTTCAATTAAGATTGTGAAAAAACTTATCAACGATGCGTTATCTGAAACATTAAACCTGGTAGACGTATCACCGGATGAAATAGTTGTATTTCAAGACCAACAGGGTAAATAAAAAACGAGTAGTGTTTTCCTGAAGGATATTTCAGATAAACTCGCCAAGGCAACATAATATTCTATCGCGGTGTTTGAATCAACAGTTGGGATTAAACCTGGGGGAATTTATTCATCCATCGATAATGAACTGACATCACTGGGCAAAGATTATATATCATCGACGAATACATTAAGGGAGCTACGATCTGATTATGAAACTCAAATAATTCAGTTTACAGGTGTCCAAAAATCTTTGAAATTATTGAAAAACTATTTATAATTTCTTTGGAATTCCACCACCGATCCCATTGAAACTCTCTGATATTAAAACAAACGCGGATAAATTAACAATGTCGCGATCTGAGTATGAAGATCACATCTCCTCGTATGATGTTTTTTATAAGAGAACATGTACAAATTAAAACCACTATATTAGGCTTTATGGGAAATCCACTGGTCGTTTCTATGAAACTCGCTGATATTAAAACCATCGATGATAAACTAACAACGCTGAGATCCGAGTATGATGAACATAAAAATAAACAGTTTACGCGTCTCCGTAATAATTTTGGAAAGGTTGACGACGCTCTTGATAATTTCTTTGGAAAACCGGCAACGGTTCCTATGAAACTCGTTGATATCAAAATATCCATCGACGAGATTAAACATGCTCACGAGTCAGTAAAGGATGATTTTCCTAATATGGTAACCCGACTTGATAAAGTTAAAATCCCTAATGAGAAAAATAATAATAATGTGTATTTGATACTTGAAGAATCCTTCGATTGGACATCTCAAAATAATGTTAGTAATATCAACGGGGAAGTTAAAGGTATTTACATATTAACCCTCATTTCTTTAAAAAAATTTAATATATCATCGAAGTCATCTACCGCGGTTAATAATAATATAAGCGCAGTAATATAAACGGATCAGCTGAAAAATTTACGATAACTCCCATCGACGATGAAACAATTCGAGAGCCGATCACATGGTACGTAGAATTTGTAGTTGATTTAAGTAAAGAACTTAATTAAATAATGACCAATTACAAACTAAACTCGATGGAAGTTGACAATGATGGATCTTACAAACGAGTATCAAGCAAAGGTAAGATTATATTACACGCATTGAGATAATCGTATACTCGGTTTCAGGTGTCATCGCTGGAACCGGCATGATATTATCGTCGGTGACAATGATCGCTCCTGTGGTTGTCCCAATTTGTATTTCTGCGGCTACAACAATCATAGGGATGTTAGGGATCATCACAAAAAAAAATATTTTTGTTTAGTCAGCGTAAACTACATGACTATATGGTCCAATTACACACCGCGTCAACCGTATATTCACAAATATCCGCGATGATATCATCGAGCCTCGATGACACTATAATATCTGATAATGAATTCTTTTCCACGGTTAACATTTACGACACTGCGATGTCAAAATTAGAAAAAACGCCAACAGAATTACTTCAACGGATAGTCGAGAACACAACCCCGGTAACAAGACGATGACATCAATAACGGCAAATAAACCAGAATTCAGCGTCGACTTTCCAAATCCGATTCCAGTAAACGAAATCGCGCTTACTCAATTACGGCTATATTATAGATGGCCTAATATCAGATCAACATCATTCGCTGGAAAACCACCAAATAATACATTTGTGTTCGCGAATAATGACAAACCGGACGGTACTCCCGATTGACAGACTGTATATCACCCCAAGGAAAGTTATGACATCAAGGATATCAACGACGAAATTCAACGCAGGATAAAATGTATCACGGGAGTAAAATTTAAGATCGAGTTAACAGTTCATGAACCATCGTTGTCAACTTCCATCGAAATTAATTCTCCCATGTACGCCGTGGGTTTATATAACTCGTCTATCAGAACCATATTAGGATGGCGTGAAAACCCACCGGTGGAAAAGAAACCTCGTTTTGTCGGACCTAAAAGGTCTGATTATACTACGGATGTAAAAACAAAATTATAATAATTCCCGAATATAGAAATAAATATGGTGGATTTCATAAAATGCATTTTTATGGTCAAGTTTCCGAGTTTGTAAAAATCTTGCAAATGAAGTCGGTATTGATCATAAATATTCTACATATCGTGCGGATATGGTTAATCTTGAATTTACTCGTATGTTTGATAAGTTAAACATTTTACTTGTAGGTGCTACACGATATTATTCTGATGATCTAAAACAACAGATCATCGAAACAATTCAACATTTAAACCATATAATAAACGACTTCGAGGTATTTAATCAAGAAGCTGTTCAAACGGTGATGCATTTAATAGCATTTAATAGCATAGAACGTTCACCGGAATGGTTTGGGTATAGTGAAAGAGAGGTATATACAACATTTTTATATCATTTCAAAATAACCGAACAACAATTACCAACATTTGTAATGCCAGCGTTTGCAACCGAACAACTAAAGGAAAAATTCAGTGATGTCATCGATGAATATATTCCTAGGATCCTCACCGCGTGGATTACAACATCATCGCCAAAAATTATCCGATATAACAACGATCTAGACGGACAGGTAGACATGTATCACCGGGCACATTTAAATATAACATCGGTCATCGCGGTAAATTTCATGTGATATCATCGACGGAAGTTACAGCGCTAATACCGAATTATCAAATCAAGCAGCTCAAGGATATATTTTATATACTTTTTCCCCTCAGGTATCTCTTTGAAGTTTGATCATACAAACACCGGTTAATCCTGTATATTTAACGATTATTAATTTCTGGATATCAGAAATAAATTTTAAACTCGTTTATCAAAATTCTAACTTCATCGATTTACAAGATGAGCATTGCAAATTACTCTTTATGTGCGATCCTAAGAATCTGTCATCGTAATTAAAATCTTAACATTGCAATGTATAATGTACCGTCACGTGAAGTTACACATCCATGATAAACAACGACTTGAACACACAATTCATTCGCGAATACGATTACATGGAATTTTATATAGTCGTTGATGAATTCAGCCATGATAGTTTCCTGCTGATGGAACACCAACTATATCAACTTCAATTGGGTCGTGTCACTATCATATCATGTACCAGAGATCAGATATTAAATTATGCTCATTCGTGGATTTCTCGTGAATACCTCGAAGAAATTTTTATCAGCGAGGCCTCTGGACGATATCATGAAAGATATCATCGAGGAACAAATTAATTTTTTTATTAAAAATCCCAGCAAATTTACATGATTTTCACGATTACTATCCATAATTATTACCATGATTATTTATTTCTGTGATTATTGCTATAATTTTTATCCTATAATTTCCACCACGATTTTTTCCCCTGGTAAATATATGAGAACCCCAACTTATCTTACCGTCGTATGGCGGTGTTATGCTGTTTCATCGTTGATGACACTTCACCTTGAAACTCTTTACCCGGATCAACCTGGAAGTGATTTTGCCATCGTAGAGGCCCTCGTTGATAAATTAGTTTAAACGCGAAGGCAACTTCAGATGAAGTTTTAGTAGTTAACGGTTCTGCTTCTTTATATCTCGCAATATCAATGATGGTTAATGCATATTTATAAACACGATTTTTGACAGTATCATGCAGAAGAGCCTGATGAACTTCATTTGGGACACTAACATCAAATGACGCATATTGAATCTTCTTAGGAACCGGTAGATAAATTTACCATACTGCTTGTCTGGATAACCAATCCTTCGCGGAAGTATTTTAAACCTTTGCAGAGCTGGCGAGTTTATTAATCGCGGAGTTACCATTTCATTATCCCGTTGGAGAATAATAAATTTATTCCATAATATTAATTACCAGCAAGTGAAGTTCCGCTTACAATTACGAGTTTACTTTTCATCGCAGTTTTTATCAACCAACTAGCTAATTTTTCTTTGAAAGATTTATCAGTGATAGAATTTAATGCGTTTACTGGATATTCACCAGGTCGGGGTTGATCTCGATTATCAAGTCGGATCTCGAGTCGGGTTCCAGGACCGCAGTAATTATATCTCGGAAGATGCTTTTCCCCTGGATATTTAGCCCATGGAGCTCCATGAAGGTTTGTTAATTTGGCTGCGTTATCACCTCCTTTATTATACTAACGAATGTGAATTATTTTATACCACATTGTGCACACTTGCCACTAATCACATCTCTGGTATTTTTTGGTACAACAGCTGCTGGGTCAATCGTACATGTACGTGAACTACATTTCACAAAATATAAATCCATAATTTATGCATAGATAAGATGAATGCAATTGATTATTCAGCAACACGATAGCGGGAACCGGTTAAACATCATGCAATGTTACCGAACTATATTCAGATGATTATAATGGGTCTATCTGAGAGAGGTAAAACACAACGGTTAATTGATATGATAAAAAGATGGACAAAATGGGATAAACTATATTTTGTTGCCCCGAGAGTAGATGATCAACATTGTTATGCGGTATTAAAGGATTTTAAAGAGAGCGCAAAATCAATAACCGGTGAGGATATTATTGAATTTATCTCCGATATCGAAAAAGCTCCCTGCGTCGATTATATTGACAGGAATATCAATAATCTACATGTGTACGATGATGTGATGCTAAACAAACAAACAAATACCGCTATGATATTTTCACAAATAAGACACAAAAATACTGACATGATATATGTTACTCAGAGACACTCCCAAGTACCTAAGATGATAAGTGACAATTATAGTATCCTCGCGGTGTTCAATGGTGTTGATACTTATACACTTAGAAATATTTAAACATTTGTTTGCTCGTATTCGGTTTATCCCTGATAGATTTATAATGATAAATTTAGAGGATCCTAGAACACGATATCCAATCGGACTCGATCAAATATTTAGTTAATTAATAGCAGCCAATTAGCACGTGATGACACAATAACGCGATTTGATTTCGAATTTTTTACATACAATACAAGGCTTTTTTTTAACAGATAAAGGCTTGTATAAAAAAGGTGGGATAACCCTTTCTGCTGTTACTCGTAGCTCAATACTCGGATCAGACCCAAAAACAACATCTAGTACAGAGCTAATGCATAGTTCTGAAAGTCTGACAGACCCTAAATGCTACTGAGCAAATAGGTAAGTCTAAAATCCTGACCGACACACAGACAACCTCGAATGCTAATAGGGGAATCAACATCGTCATTCATTGTGATGACGATAAATAAACCATGCTCACCATATTGTCATATCAGATTGCTACGGATGAATTGCATCGTGCATATATATGTCATGCTCCAAGTGATTTAGTTTTCTTTATTTACATGGCACCTGTCTCATACAAACGTTTGTTATAATGGAGAAAATTGCCCAAGCTCTAATTTTTTCAAATGGGATATTACATATGTATTAATATGATAAACCTCAAGATGTGATGCTATAATTATGATGTGGGTAAAGATTGATTTAATAACAGCAAAATCTAGCGGCTGAAGTCATATTTTAGAAAACATAACAAACATAAAACAAGAAATAATGAGGCAGCACATATTGTCAGTATGTTAATTAAATATCAACTATGTGCTATATTTTTATTAACTGTTATAGCTACTACAACTGTGCCAACTCGTAGCTCAATACTCGTAACAGACCCGAACACCACATCTAGTACAGAGCTAAAACATAGTTCTGAAAGTGTGACAGACCCTAAAACCACAAATGCTACTGAGCTAATAGGTAAGTCTAAAATCCTGACCAAAACTCAGACAATCTCGAATGCTAATAGAAGAATCAACATCGTCATTCATTGTGTAGACAATAAATAAACTATGCTCAACATATTGTCATATCTGATTGCTATTGTTGCATTGCATCGTGCTTATATTTGTCATGCTCCATGTGATTTAATTTTCTTTATTTACGTGGCACATGTCTCATACTAACGTTTTTTATAATGGAAAAATTGTACAAGCTCTAATATTTTCAAATGGGATTTTACATATATATTAATATGAAAAACTTCAAAATGTGATGCTATAATTGCGAAGCAGGAAGTTTTGACGCCGCCGATTAGGCGCCGGCACATTTGGCGCGACCGCTTTGGCGCCGGCGGTTTTGGCACGGAACGGTTTGCTCCGGCCACTTTGGCGCCGAGCAGTGGTTATTCCTGTTGAGAGGTAACCTTAGATTAGTGGAACAGATTAGCACAACATTGATTATCTCAGCGATCAAAGAGATGTAGTGTATAAGTGAAACATAAATTGAAAAATAAAAGTAAAATTATTCCAAAGATCAGCCTGCGTGTTATTAAAAGTGAAAAGTTCTTGATTTGTAAATTTTATTCAAACAGCAACATAGCTATAAAGTCTTTAAGCTGGTGCCTTTTTCCTCATATCATTACAATCTTGTCTACTTCTGCTTTTGCAACATCACTCTCATGATTATGTTCATTCATCAATAGAATGAATTGGCCGTCATCTGTAGCTGTGTGAAGACGGGTTTTGCATTCGCTTTTCACCTTGGATCGCAAAAACGTTTTAAACTTGTAGGCCATGCATTCATCAAAAACGTATTGATATCCATTATGCACGTACTTTTCTTGGCCACTCATCGATTCCATAACGCTCATTTCCGAAAACATCTTTTACGTTAATGCATTCGACAACACACTTACATAACCAAACAACTATATAGTAATGGGTTTGAGCCTGAATGGCTAAATCGTTAATCCTTTGCGTTGACTTCTTTTACCTTTGCATAGCTTTCATTTCCAAATATGAATAACACGTTAGAAATCAAAAGGTTAAATTGTTAATCCTTACCTGGTCATGACTCACAGGAGAATATACCAATAGAGTCAATTATCTTAAGCGTCCTGCTTATATTGTTATTTCTTAATTCTTTTGTAAATGCCGACATGGCCTCTAATATATCTTTAGAATAATGTGCAATCTATTGATATTAATCGTCTTGTTGGTGCCAAAGCGGCCATAGCAAAAACGGCCCACGCCAAAACATCCAAGCACCAAAACGCTCACCCCAAACCGGCCAGCGCCAAACCGGCGGCGAAAATGTCACGGACCTTATAACTGTGATATAGGTAAAGATTGATTTGGTAACAGCAACATCTATCTAGCTGCTGATGTCATATTTTAGAAAACATAACAAACAAAAAAACACGAATAATGAGGCAGAACATATTGTCAGTATGTTAATTAAATGTCAACTATGTGTTATATTTTTATTAACTGTTATAGCTACTACAACTGTGCCAACTCGTAGCTCAATACTCGTAACAGACCCGAACACCACATCTAGTACAGAGCTAATACATAGTTCTGAAAGTGTGACAGACCCTAAAACCACAAATGCTACTGAGCTAATAGGTAAGTCTAAAATCCTGACCAAAACTCAGACAACCTCGAATGCTAATAGAAGAATCAACATCGTCATTCATTGTGTTGACGATAAATAAACTATGCTCAACATATTGTCATATCAGATTACTACTGTTACATTGCATCGTGCATATATATGTCATGCTCCATGTGATTTAGTTTTCTTTATTTAAGTGGCACATGTCTCATACTAACGTTTATTATAATGGAAAAAATTGCTCAAGTTCTAATATTTTCAAATGGGATTTTACATATATATTAATATGAAAAACTTCAAGATGTGATCCAATAATTGCGAAGCAGGACGTTTTGACGCCGCTGATTAGGCGCCGGCACATTTGGCGCGACCGCTTTGGCGCCGCCCGTTTTAGCACGGAACGGTTTGCTCCAGCCACTTTGGCGTCGAGCAATGGTTATTCCTGTTGAGAGGTAACCTTATAGTAGTGGAGCAGGTAAGGACAACATTGATTATCTCAGCGATCAAAGAGATGTAGTGTATAAGTGAAATATAAATTGAAAAATAAAAGTAAAATTATTCCAAAGATCAGCCTGCGTGTTAATAAAAGTGAAAAGTTCTTGATTTGTAAATTTTATTCAAACAGCAACATAGCTATAAGGTCTTTAAGCTGGTGCCTTTTTCTTCATATCATTACAATCTTGTCCACTTCTGCTTTTGCAACATCACTCTCATGATTATGTTCATTCATCAGTAGAATGAATTGACCGTCATCTGTAGCTGTTTGAAGACGGGTTTTACATTCGTTTTTCACCTCGGATCGCAAAAACGTTTTAAACTTGTAGGCCATGCATTCATCAAAAACGTATTGATATCCATCGTGCACGTACTTTTCTTGGCCACTCATCGATTCCATAACGCTCATTTCCGAAAACATCTTTTACGTTAATGCATTCGACAACACACTTACATAACCAAACAACTATATAGTAATGGGTTTGAGCCTGAATGGCTAATCGTTAATCCTTTGCGTGGACTTCTTTTACCTTTGCATAGCTTTCATTTCCAAATATGAATAATGAATAACACGTTAGACATCAAAAGGTTATGTTGTTAATCCTGACGTGGTCATGACTCACAGGAGAATATACTAGTAGAGTCAATTATCTTAATTGTCCTGCTTATATTGTTATTTCTTAATTCTTTTGTAAATGCCGACATGGTCTCTAATTATCTTTAGAATAATGTGTAATCTATTGATATTAATCGTCTTGTTGGTGTCAAAACGGCCGGCGCCAAAACGGCCGACACCAAAACTTCCAAGCTCCAAAACGCTCACGCCAAACCGGCCGGCGCCAAACCGGCGGCGCCAAAATGTCACGGACCGTATAATTGTGATGTAGGTAAAGATTAATTTGGTAACAGCAAGATCTAGCGGCTGAAGACATATTTTAAAAAATATAACAAACATAAAACAGGAATAATGAGACAGCACATATTGTCAGTATGTTAATTAAATATCAACTGTGTGTTATTTTTATTAACTGTTATAGCTACTACAACTGTGCCAACTCGTAGCTCAATACACGTAACAGACCCGAACACCACATCTAGTACAGAGCTAATACATAGTTCTGAAAGTGTGACAGACGCTAAAACCACAAATGCTACTGAGCTAATAGGTAAGTCTAAAATCCTGACCAACACTCAGACAACCTCGAATGCTAATAGAGGAATCAACATCGTCATTCATTGTGTTGACGATAAATAAACTATGCTCAACATATTGTCATATCAGATTACTACTGTTACATTGCATCGTGCATATATATGTCATGCTCCATGTGATTTAGTTTTCTTTATTTAAGTGGCACATGTCTCATACTAACGTTTATTGTAATGGAAAATATTGCTCAAGTTCTAATATTTTCAAATGGGATTTTACATATATATATCAATTTTGAAAAACTTCAAGATGTGATGCTATAATTGTGAAGCAGGACGTTTTGACGCCGCTGATTAGGCGCCGACCCTTTTGACGCGAACGTTTTGGCGTCGCCCGTTTTAGCACGGGACGGTTTGCTCAGGCCACTTTGGCGTCGAGCAATGGTTATTCCTGTTGAGAGGTAACCTTAGAGTAGTGGAGCAGGTAAGGACAACATTGATTATCTCAGCGATCAAAGAGATGTAGTGTATAAGTGAAATATAAATTGAAAAATAAAAGTAAAATTATTCCAAAGATCAGCCTGCGTGTTATTAAAAGTGAAAAGTTCTTGATTTGTAAATTTTATTCAAACAGCAACATAGCTATAAAGTCTTTAAGCTGGTGCCTTTTTCCTCATATCATTACAATCTTGTCCACTTCTGCTTTGCAACATCACTCCCATAATTATGTTCATTCATCAGTAGAATGAATTGGCCGTCATCTGCAGCTGTATGAAGACGGGTTTTGCATTCGTTTTTCACCTTAAAAACGTTTTAAACTTGTAGGCCATGCATTTATCAAAAACGTATTGATATCCATCGTGCACGTACTTTTCTTGGCCACTCATCGATTCCATAACGCTCATTTCCGAAAACATCTTTTACGTTAATGCATTCGACAACACACTTACATAACCAAACAACTATATAGTAATGGGTTTGAGTCTGAATGGCTAAATCGTTAATCCTTTGCGTTGACTTCTTTTACCTTTGCATAGCTTTCATTTCCAAATATGAATAACACGTTAGAAATCAAAAGGTTATATTGTTAATCCTTACGTGGTCATGACTCATAGGAGAATATACCAATAGAGTCAATTATCTTAAGCTTCTTGCTTATATTGTTATTTCTTCATTCTTTTGTAAATGCCGACATGGCCTCTAATATATCTTTAGAATAATGTGTAATCTATTGTTATTAATCGTCTTGTTGGTGCCAAAGCGGCCATAGCCAAAACGGCCGACGCCAAAACATCCATGCGCCATAACGCTCACGCCAAACCGGCGGCGCCAAAATGTCACGGACCTTATATCTGTGATGTAGGTAAAGATTGATTTGGTAACAGCAACATCTATCTAGCTGCTGATGTCAAGAAAACAAAACAAACATAAAACACGAATAATGAGGCAGCACATATTGTCAGTATGTTAATTAAAATATCAACTATGTGTTATATTTTTATTAACTGTTATAGCTACTACAACTGTGCCAACTCGTAGCTCAATACTCGTAACAGACCCGAACACCATATCTAGTACAGAGCTAATACATAGTTCTGAAAGTGTGACAGACCCTAAAACCACAAATGCTACTGAGCTAATAGGTAAGTCAGAAACCCTTACCGACACACAGACAACCTCGTACGTCAATACTTGTAAGAGAACCGAACTCCACATCTAGTGATATGCTAATATGTAGTTCTGAAAGTATAACAGACTCTCAAACCACCTCTAGTGCTGTGCTAATTGGGGAATAACAGCAGATTGGGAGGAGATATTTTTTCTATAACGCCATAAATCATTTTCTTGAACAATATTAGTATAGTCACAACACAGATGGTTAAATTATTATTTATAATAAGTTCCGATGACATGCTCATGATCTAACATCAGTGAAAGTTTCGAAATTAAATTGTGTAGCCGAATGAGTAACGGAACATTTCAGAAATGCTATACTTCGAAACGGTCAAACAGATCTAACATGGAAAGTAATAAACAAGTGGACAGACATAGTTAAAGATGCAGGAGCATCAATCAAAGACGTCTCTGAATTAGGGAAGAAATTACGTAATAGTCTTGTTAAATAATAAAATAATAAAAGGGTCATATCTTTTTATATATCAGAAATATTAGTAAAAGCGATCTTGTATCAGTATGGACGTTTCAGAGCAAATGAAATCATAATATCTTGCATCTTCTTTTCTATCTAACCTATCAATCCTATAGCTTACTTAAGAAACCCAATCGTACCAGATTTCAATTTTGATATATTTATTGCAGGTTTAAAATATGTTATATTCTTATAACCATCAGCTGTATTAAAAAAATAGGTAATTTCACATGGGAAACACCCTCATCTTTAAATCTATCACCTAAATGTACTTTATTCTTTAGTTTTGGTTCTGATATATGATAACGTTCTATTTCATCTGTTTAACACAAGATTGGTCAGTAGCTTCAAGTAGTTTTCCTTGACTCTGCCATGTTGTTGAGCAGCAGCTATTTTAGCTGGAAGATCTTGTAAAATCTTGTTTGTTGTCTTAGTTCTTTCCGTTATTTTTCCAGTTGCTTTAGAGGTTTACTAACTTTTTTCTGAACCTTCTGCAAATGCCACCCGAGACTCTTGACGATCTTGTAAGTTTTGTTTGACGGACTCATGGACGTGAATATATTTTTTACTTGCTTACAGTCGCTTTTGAGCTAATTTAACTCTATAAGATTCCATAGCTGGTGACATTATTGCTATATAATAATAATGAATTAATTCCCACACATTACTGCAGCAAAGAGCGCGACCTCGATAAAACATCTAGCTGGTAAACCAATGTTTAAAAAGCACTAACTACAAAAGATAAACTAATAAATTAAGCTAACCCAATTAAAGAAACTCTCGGTCCGTTAGAAACTTCATTTTAACCCTCAAACCACCTCTAGTGCTTTGCTATCAGACGAATCAAAGTTATCATTCATAATGTTGGAGATAAATAAAATATGCACATCATATTGTCAGATCAGATTATTTTTTTCTGAACTGCGTCATATGTATACATGTTATGTTGCAAGTGATTTAGTTTTCTTTATTTATGTGTCGCATGTCTCATACTTATGTTTTCCATAACGGCGAAAATATCACAAGCTATATTTGTGATGGGTTTTACATATGTGTTAATATATACAACTCGAAGACTAATGTGTGTTGATATAATTTAATGTAGGTAAAGAGTGATTTATTATCACTAATATGTAACTCAAAAAGTAGTATTTTGCAATCATAGCAGATGTAAAACATGAATAATGAGGCAGCACATATCATTAGTATGTTCAATACGGTCTAATGAGAATAATTAAAAGTCAATTGGTTTTCCTTTTAATTGTAATAGCTACCACAACTGTACCATCTCATAGTGCTGAGCCCGTAATAGACATTCAAGCGACATCGAGTGCTGTGCAAACGGTTAGGACTGGACCGACGACAGACCATCAAACCACATCTGTTTCGTATTCGATGCCAACAGCAACTTCACAGTCCTCACCTGATGTGCATAATCCCTTTTCAACGACCGGACTAGTGGATGTAAGTGTATGATGCCTAGAATCTTTGTTCATGTTTCTTTTATGGGTGCATCATGCTATTATGTCACCCAAACATTCACCTTGACAGAAGAGATGCGTACTAAACTAACTTAACCATAAAGGCAGGTGATAATATGGTATAGTCTTTCATATGTATTCCAATACACAAGAGCTTTTTACAGCTTTTCATCAGAACTTACTTACAGAATTAAAACAAAATTTAAGAAACAACACATCGGTGTAATATGCTTACAATTTTGTTTTCAAATTGTGCTGATCCACCATTTATTAACTCCACCTGTAATAACAATATAAACAAAATTTAAGCAACATTTCTGAAGAACCAACTAACATGAATTTACCAATAGAGACAGAAAGCATACTTATATGAAGTGTTTTAATTTATCTTCAATGATGCTGGTCCGCCATTATATATGGTCAACATTACTTCATGTATAAAAAATAAATAATTTAAGAATTTCTGACCAGCATTTTACCAAATTTTATTGGAGGCATCATAGCTATGAAAACTCATCATAAGTTATGGCCACTTTAACTAGAACTAGAACGAACCCTTGAAATGAAATCTTTCAAAACACAATGAAAACTGTTTGACGAAATATGAAAGCAATGACCCTGTTATCTGCAATCAAATACCTTCTTTAGCACTAAAACCTGAGGAACAACTTTAAAACATGTTCATTTCGAGAAAAAAAATAGATCCAACGAAAACAGCTTGTCATGACGTCTTTCAATTCTTTTAAAATAGCGATTCTCTCCAAATCTGACCACGGTGTTGCAACTCAGAATTAAACATTTCTGAATAAAAGAAAAGAAAAAAAAGTAAATAATATTATGGCACGAGGGGTATTAAAATTTTTTAGAAATTATTCCGATTTGCCTTTCAATATCGACAATATCACTAAACATAAAACTATCCTTACACGACTTATTAAAAACACTTAGCAGTATTTAATCACAATTTAGAGAAATTAAATTGAAATGAAGGTCTTTTAAGATTGAGCAAAATGATGCCAATCTGTCTTTAGATATGGTCGCTGCTACTAACACTGAAACAACGTTAACCAACTTTCTCTACGGATACACTTCACAGAATATAACCAAAATGCCACAGAAAGCATTCTTTGCTTGAGAGATTTAGGAATTTATAGTAATGATGCCAATCATTCATTATATATGGTAGTTTTGTTTTATACAAAACTAAAAAGCATTGACAATAATAATAATAATAATAATAATAATAATAATAATAATAATATCACAACCTCTAAGAGACTACATCATGACATAGACACTATTCTCTGTTACATTAGTGCGTTGTAAATCCGGAGAAAGTTTGAAAACGTTTGTTTTCAACACATATACAATCAACAGAATTTAAATAAATTTCTGCATAAAAAGCGCAATGATCATCAAGATTTGATGGCCGATTAATGTATCAAGTACTTATTGGATAATTGTAAGCCAGATGAGAATCTCATAGTATATTCAATATTTACCGCAATACAATCTGCTCCAAATAGTTAATTTTGTATGACATTGAGACAAGTTTGCCTTTAAATACATTATCTGTCCTATTTATGTAAGTGCCCGTATTATCACTTTCGCTTACAGTCGGTTTTGGGGATGTCGTTTCTGTTTATGAGCCAATATTTTAGTTTTCAGTAAACAACCATTCCACGTGTTATCTTGGATTTCAGTTTACACCTAGGCTCATCTACATTGTGTGTGTTTTGATATATCATTTTATATATGAAAAATTGTTACATGATACTGGTTTGCTTTTCTTCTTACAAAATGATTTCATATTTTGTATTCACCCCTAGAAATCGTACGGAATGTTTTTGTTTCTTTCAAAATGCATTTGCAAATTGTTTATTGAAGGGCAATTAAATGTAACTTACATGATTTATTTGGTTTTAGTAAGAATGCCGGTTTCGTTTATAAGGGTCAAGGAGCAATGTCATTAATAACATAATGAGGTATAAACAAACACTTACCAACTGTTGAACATTAAAATACCTGACAATTATTCGTGTTTTTTTTTATTTTGTAACAAAATGAGCGATTCATTTTAAACATGCGCCACGTGCATGTATACCAATCAAAACGCGTTTGTGCTATCCTTAGCCATATTGTTGACAAAATGCTAAATAATGCGTTAAATGTTATTGGTCTTGTAAATAATATGTTTAATATCATTAATAATTATCTGCTTGACTCAATTCAGTGTAAACTGATGTGTCAGAATGGCACGTGCATAAAGGTTTCCTGGATGCCAAATATTCAAGAGATATGTGGAAAAAACTATACGGAGAAGTCGAAAGCAAATACAGGTAAGAAACAATTAGTTACCATCTATATACAGATCGACAGATGTGCTTTTTTAACTGACCCAACTAGTAATGTGTTAGTCAAATACTGACTGATGTAATTTGTCACTGTAGATAAGAGAGCCATATACTCATAAATGTCTAGCAACTGCAGAAGGATGGAGATTAACAGATCCTTGTGACAATCTAATGGGATTGACGTGATTGAGCTGGATGGGTTGTTCACCCCACCCTCCGCACCATTAAAATACCTAGAGTATATAGTATTCTGACTATATTTGGGTCGGCAAAGACGCCTTCTCGGCACACTATAAATCACAAGCTCTCCGCAGCATTCTGTACCTACCCACTTGACTAGACAGATATTAATTTTATATATTGCTTTTTAGATAATTTGGGGATAGTGTTAATTAACTATATTATAGATATTAATATTATATATTGCTTTTTAGATAATTTGGGGATAACAGTGTTAATTAACTATATTACAGATATTAATTTTATATATTGCTTTTTAGATAATTTGGGGATAACAGTCTTAATTAACTATAGTATAGATCAAGAATTAAGGTTTACTAAATATAACTAAACGATTTTAAAGGCTTTATTTGAATATGGGCATGACAAGTAATGACTACTTTATTTTATTTCAGAATCTTCATATTCCAGTATGAGGGTGTTGATGTTTTGCATCGTAATTGCAGTGACTGCATTTATTTAGTTCTTGAAAGTAAAAAGTTGAATTTTGTGTAAGATTAAAGACAACAAACAACAGGATGCGTATAATTACATTGTGACTTTAACTTACCATGTCCTTCTCAGCTATATGCAATGCAATTTAGCTACATACATGGCTAAATTTATGTACACTCATGAAGGATATAATGTTAGCAATCACTGTAAAATCAACGAGCATTTCCCAAAAAACAGTATTTGCAGCCGATAAGAATGATTCAATAAAGTTTTTAATAGCTAATTTCAGAGCCGATTAAAATGTATAAACTTTATTTTATTTACTTGTATACAATCAGCATGCAGATGCCCAAATGAACTGGTTATACATTTTACTTATCCTCAGGCTGTTAAATCTTCAAATATGAAACGAATAAATGAGTAAGCTTCACGAAACCATTCTTTGTCATTTAACTACCGTACATAATGTCACAGACAAAAACATCTCAAACAAAATAATGTAATGTACGCATGAATAATCCAGAAAATGAGTTGTTGCAATGGTTTGTGATTGATCAATTCAAATATGTACAAATAAATCTTTGTACTACTTTTGATGCATTTTAATATATGTATGGATTGTTATAATATATGCTACGCATTTGGTTTATAAATAAGTTATTATCTGTCAAACTCTATTGATTTTCTTACAAATGTAGATGAAATAATTTTGTTTATAAGTACATCTTGCCTTGCAGGCACTATTATAATATATGCTAATTTTGGCTACATCATAACCTTTCCACCTTGTTGTAAAGAAGGCATGAACTTTAAATTAGCTAATACCTTGATCATTATATGAACACTGGAATTTATCAGAAATAGTTTAACAGTACTGACCTCTAGTACGTTTAAGCTTTTATCACAGACTTCAGTCATGAGTCTGCCATTTGACGGATTATTTCTGATAAGGAAAAGAATAAGAATTATTTCTAATCCTGCATCGCCAAAATGTGATGCTGTTTGGAATCAAATAGGAACTGCACATTTAAGTTATCTACACAAAACAAAGAATACATACTGCCTTTACTTGTTCTTTCTTTATACCATGAACTAATATTTCGCCTTAATTGCATACAAATATATTTGCCATTTCTGCAATGTACTTTAATTTCATTTTACTTCTTTTAAAAAATATTTTCTTTAAAGAACGTGAATAAAGTAATACAAGTAAATGGCTATTTCTCTTTCACTACTGCGGTTGTTCTAAAATGAAAATGGTGACCTCATATAGCTACCATAGCCGGCATCACGGAATTCCTGTTATCGCTACTCGTGAATAGATGGTTATTGTTTCAACTAAACGACTGCTGACTGACTAGTTAGTCCTAATTCAAAATGGTGTGATATAGTATCCAGTGTGATAGCCTGTGCGACCATCTTAAGAATACTGATAGTGCTACTCATTCTCAACCTATGGCCATATTGACATAGGGTTCTTACTAGTAGACTGACTAATCATTGTCTTATTGAGCAAGGTGACATCCAAGATGATCAACATGATGTACTTTTAAATAGATGTAATTCATGGCATAGTGATATCGCTCAAAGATTTGTTATGTTATCTAGTTGTTTTCCAAGACGAATATTTTGGTGTGCTGACATCAGATATGACTCTCATTGTTGCAATATTTAAGCTGTTTCATTGTTATTCCTTAAGGGACTTCAGATATGACAGATATTGTTGTGTTGCAATATTTAAGCTGTTTCATCGTTATTCCTGAGGGACTTCAGATATTACTGCCATTGTTGTAATATTTAAGCTGTTTCATCGCTGTTCCTGAAGGGACTTCATGTATGACTGACATTTTTGTGTTGCAATATTTAAGCTATATCACCGTTGTTTTTGATGGACTATCTTTTCGAAGCAAGAAGATTGCTTATGATATCGAGTAGGTCATAATAAAAAATGGTGACATTCGATATGACTACATTGCAGTCCACCTTGAACATCTTGTTACCACCTATTTCTTCTTTTACACTGATAGCCGTAGTAATCTGGGTTTCTCGGAAAGAATTCTGAAGTTCATCTTTAAAGAAGTAAAGGTACCAATCTAACGTAAAATGTGTCCGCTATGATACCATCGTAGAAATATATTATTGCTACTCCTCCTGAACATAGAGTTTCACTGGAAGACTTTGTATATTATCTAAATGGTAATAAATAAAATTGGTTTGATCTTAACTCCAGCATGGGTATCTTAATGATTATGTCGAAACTCGTATTGTCGGTATTTGTAAAAAGACTTCTTTTGATATATATTTTATCTTCTAAATATAACTTCTAGCCGATAATAACTCTCATATGGACACCATTTCTACCACCTTGAAACGGTCATCCGAACTAGGATTATCACTAAATAACTTGCTATGATGCATTTCGCTCCTAACCGTATCATTATTATTATTATTATTGTTATTATTATTATTATTATTATTAACGTTATCAAAAACTCTATGATTTTTTCATTCTTGTATCTGTACTATTAAACAAAAGTTTACAATACGCGCATATGGTGTTGTTCCAGATTTAATGTTCCACACAAGATTACTGTATCCATTTAATATATTAAATCATCATTGACTTAAAATTATAAGCGGTCTCAATTTCTTCACTCTATAAAATATACATCTGGAATATTAGTCCATCCAATAAGTCATCTAGTCACCGACTTAAAATTATGCCCGATCTAAGTTACTTTAAAACCTGTTTATGGGTTATTAGCCCATCCAATAAGTTAAATCGTCACTGACGACCATAAGTATCGTTAATCTCGAATGGTATGCTAATGAAACATTGAGTATGTATATATGGACAATCTTAGGCCTGAACCTCTCAAGAGCGGGATCTGGGGCAGTCGCCTCACTTGCCATCCCCAAATGTCGTGGCTGATCTTAGTTTCTTCATACTATAAAACTGGGTTAGTCAGCTTCTCATCTCACCGAGATCAAACTACAGTTCTTATGTGAAATGGCTAAGGAACTTGGAATTCAAAAGATGAATGTGGCTTTAATTACTTTGGTGACAGTTTAACTGTGTAATAATACTCATATTTGACAATGCAATTAATATTTTCAATTACAAACACAACAAATAGTTAGCTCACCTAAGCTGTCAACGTTTTTGAGGACTTTTTGAGGACTTCATATTGACAACCAGTAAAGCTAACATCAGACTCCTGATGAAGTCTATAGATAAAAGCTTCAGGTTAACTTTCTGTGTGTATAGTGTATGTAATTGAAAGTTAAATACTTTGTAAAGCAAAACTTCGCAAGCATATACAGACTATTTTTAAATGTTTAGTGACATCTGACCCTGGTGAAAAGGGGTGTAACTCTTATCTCTCATCAAAGATGAAATCTGTTTTCTCAGAGATAGGTTCAATTCATCGGCAAATAAATAGCTGAATATATATAACTATACCAAAATAGGCAATTACCATTTCTGCTGCGATATCGCAGCTACCTTTCTTTACTGACAGGGCCTGGCTGCAAATTAAATTAGATTCAGGGCAGAGTTAGGTTTTGAAAAGTTTCTCTTTGCTACGTTTGAATTGCTTGCCGCAATTACTGTTACCAGCCTATGCTTTTAAAAGAAGTAACAGTGAAGACAACAAGCTATGCAAAATTTAACAAATAATAATTTATTTCTCTAGAATACAATGTGAAAAATTAGAAGAAAAGAAAAGAATTTACGGTATTGCAAATAAAATTTTAAAAATAATCGAATAATCAAAGACACAAATCATAGTAACAAAAGTCATGAATAAAACTCGGTTTAAGTCTCTAAGAGATCAAAACAGTCTCATGTCGAATCACATAAATATTATTCCAGGATTGGATTCAGTATAAATTCCAATAAATGCCTTTATCCAAGAATTTTGTCAGAGGATCGTGTGTGTGTGTGTGTGTGTGTGTGTGTGTGTGTGTGTGTGTGTATGTGTGTGTTATTTGGATTTTTAATGGAGCTTTAACATGGTTTCAGTCATATTGCTACGATGTCTGCAGTGTAGCAGTTTATAGTTATGCCTAGCAATGGGACATCATGTCGCAGACATTATCCTGACAACAGACCGACCAGTCCCAACACTAATCTCTTAACGCTGAGCACCAAGCGAGGCAGCTATGTGTACCATTTTTTTAAGTCTTTGGAATGACTCGGCAGGGGGTTTAAACCCACAAACTCCCGCATCCGGAGCACCAGAGAAAATAATTACGTGAATTCAATAATTTGATGAAAATAAATTCAGCCCAAACTGGTTACAACATAATACAACATAAAGTGAAAGATGTTAAAGTACGACGGGTAAAGACTTCACATTTCACGCACAGACCTCTTTGAAAAAGAACTTAATATTGAGACATATGTACATCACCTTAATGACTTAAATAAAGATAAAAGTCGCGAATTTAAGATTAAAACGTTGTACACCTAAAATAAAGCTGTGTCAGTTTTGCATCAGGTAATCAGAGGATCTGAGAATGTCGGGGCAGATTATTATAATAGGTTATATAAATTGCAACGTGGATCGGCGTGTTTTGTCCTTTTATATTTGCAGTTTCATCAGTTGATAAGTGTCGGGAAAGATTTCAATTTGTTAAAACATAACCATGTGATCAGATCTAGTTGTATTTATTTCTGTATAAACTGTCAAGATAACTACTTTATAATTCTAATGCTAGTTTCACGCCCAACGTAGCTAATATAAACACTGAATCGGAAGGCATACACACCGCATGCCTTTTAAAACGAAATAAAAACGATGGATTTATACTTAATAAGATAATGTAATAATTTTGTTTGATAGAATAAAATAACAAATCTTTATAATTTTCTGAAGATAAATAATTCATTGCTTGTTTATATTGGGGATATGTTATAAAGGTACTTTCACTTTCGTTCTTTACTAATGAATTTAAACCAATATGTTGATAGAAATAATAGAGATTTGTAGGATTGGGATTTAAAGACTAACATTATAACAATTAGATTCACAGTCCTACAATGTAAGACACCAACCTTGATAGTTAACATATTGAGGGTGAGTGTGGGGATAAAAAATATCCGCTACTCACCAGAGTAACTGTCTTGGCCGATGTCTAGCACTGCTTCAATATTGGACTACATCATTATAACTACTGATATTCTTAATTTAATTTTTAAGTAGCCCCTGTGGGTAGCCTAAACTGTTAATTAATACAGTATAGATTTATAGAAGTGAAAATAAGTTACTCACGTGTCTGGCAATATACGTTATGGCCAAGTGACAATGAATTCATGAAAGCATCCAATTCAAGAGTCGTTCATATGTGGGGGAAAACCAACAAAGGTAATTTAGATAAAATATGTAAGAGAACATTCTGTGGAATGTTCAAAACCTTATATCGCCAACCATTGGTAGAATTATTTTGTTTGATGTTGACGTAGATACTATGTTGCAGGTGGAGAATACCATGTTGCTTTAAATAGCTACGTATCAGACGCCCTCAACAAGAATGCATATGTTTACAAAAGACTCAAACATTATGAAATATCTTTTAATAAACCAAAATCACAATACAAAATAAATAAATTATAAAGAATTGCAAATTCAAGAGTTTTAATTTGTGTTGTCTTTCTGAGTTTATCGTGGTATACAAAGTCCGTTGTGGACCCACACATCTTGCATAACGCCCTTAGGGACGAGAACACTAGTGAAGAGTTCTTTATATTTTAAAAGAAACTATTGGGTGAGAAAAATAGTCTACGCTGGTGTTTGAACCGAGACAAATAAATCCCGGTCGTGGGGGTTATATTACATGCCTCTCTACTTGTTCAAGCCTCGTAGGGAGACAAATAATGTTACCCCTCTTGACTGGGATTTCCTTGTCTCGGTCCAAACCCCCAACATAAATTCTATATGTATAAGGTGCAGTTCCGGATTACCCATTAGGCAGAGTAGGCAACTGCCTATGGGCCCCGCGACTTTTATGGGCCCCATCAGGGGCCCCAAGGGGCCCCCATAAGACCGTGAACGTGGGTCTGGGGCCCCAAACGTTTGACTGCCTATGGGCCTCCACGGTGCTTCATCCGGCGCTGATAAGGTGTGACTTTAGCTGCACATAGAAACATGTATAGAGACGTAGACATTGACACACACACACACATACACACACACACACACACACACACACACACAGATACATACATACATACATACATACATACATACATACATACATGCATGCATGCATGCATGCATGCATGCATGCATGCATACATACATACATACATACATACATACATACATACATACATACATACTAAAAAATATATTTGTCAAGAAAGAGAATCTTTTCTAGGCATATTAGTGGCCCTGAAAAAGGCCGTTGCATTTTATGTTAACATTATTAGAGGGTATTGCATACGTCTTCTTCTCTTCATTAAACTTATTCTGACTTCTTTGTCCGTAGACGATGACTCGCTTCAGACAACCTTGTCTCTCCACATAAACTAATCTTTTGCAAACTCTCGAATCGGTGATCCTGAAAATTGTACGTGTTGATTTTACATAAATGAGTATGTCCGTACGAAAGGTCATTGACGATACGAGAGTAGACGATTCTATGTTTGTCCACATCTTGTGAAGAGGACAGACGATGCGAATGCAATGAACTCCGGTTGTTCATAGTGAAATATCAGATAGGAACGGATTGAGTAATTTCACCAATCCTAACACGCGTTACAAAATTCAATCACAGTCCGCAGTCGGTCTTCCGATCCGAAGAGACTGTGATGTCACAATCCCTATATAGGTTAGCTAGCGTCTGTGCACATTGAATACATGCGACAAAAGTTAGAACACGACATAAATTAAGAAGACGATGATTAGAGATGCAAAGCACGTAGAAACTAAAAGCGATGGACAGCAGAGGCTACCAAAGTGAGCACAATACTACATCCGGAAGAGACCGATTTTAATTGGGATTTAGTTGATTTTCTCTTCTCAAGAAATGGTTCCGGTACCTTCCCCACCTTCTCCTTACTTACCACACGTTGTGGATTTTAAACAGAGACAGACAAAAGAAATGCAGAGACTTGACAGCAACATAAAGAAGCTGAACAAGCGCGTCTCCTTTAAAAGCAACAACCAAAAGAAGAGGCAAGAAGCAGGAAATGACAGGAAGAAGCAGCAGAGAAGAAACAAGGTCTAGGAGAGAAGGAGGACAGTGAAAGTCAAACGGTGACTGTACTGTTAGACATTTTGGCAGAGTTAAGGAGTCTGAAACAAATTAAGCTGACATATTTAATAAGACCCAAGAGGAAAAGGATTCTCCGTGTCAAACAGTCAAACCATGTTACTACGCCTGAGGCACCAGAACTAGGGTATTTTACCAAATCAGACAGAAATCAGCCCATAAGTAGGCAGTTAATGCTGATTACGACTCGTTTCTGAGTTTGTTTTATATATATATGTAACAATGGCTATAAAACTGAGAGCAAAACAAGCTATATGGATCGAAATGATCAGGATGTTTGGCTATTCAAGAGCTCACTGGACGAAGGACAAGAATACGTGCATTGCCCAACTTGTCAGCGCATTTTCATCAGAGATGCCCGTTAGCAAAAACATCGTCTGCAGATGCAAGATTTACAGCGAACGCGCTTGTCAACTCCTGAAATTGTGTTCTACTCGTGGAGCAGGCATACGTACCAAAGATGCCAAGGAACACGTATGTAAGGAAAGAAACAAAGTTACATTTGTCACCAAACCATGGACTGGACCACAATTGCTACATTCAAAATTACTGTTATAAACATCAAGAAGAGGAAGTTAACCAGAAGAAAGAGAATTTCATCTTTTTCTATTTCGAATTCACACTCCAAATTTCTGTGTAGCTCATCAAGCGTGCAAGAAGTGCATCCAAGAGTATATATTTAGTCATTGTCCTCACTTGTAGCAAGATTTCTGGAGGACGTGAAAAATCTTTCAGGGACTGAGCGCGCTAGCCGATTTAGCCGAACTGAACTTAGACCCCATCGACAAGACGTAGAGCCAAGAGGACATCGAAAGTTACGGAGATTGTCTCGGGATAGTTTCTACTGAGATACTATACGGAACAAAGAACGTGATAAAGTGACTTTGAACTGAGCCAAAATCATTTTCATGCAAGTGGCACAAGTACAGTTTAACGAGTAAATGAGTTACATGGCCATGCCTTTGAGTCGAATGCCTAAAACGTTTGGAATGACAAAAATGGACAAAGGTTATTTCTGCACTTGTTCAGTACCGAAACAATTCACCCCATTTTCCTAAGGCTCGGTGCTAAGACCCCGATAACATTCGCGCCAAACCATGAGAAGCTTTCTACGCTTGGTAACAGACTCACACCTCTGACCTCTTCTACATTAAGGAAGTAATTTTGAAGTATTATCGTTCCGACGTGGACATTTTACAGCGTTTGTATGGAACATTTTAATAATTATTAATGGAACACGAAGGGGTTAATCTTTAAAAGAAAAGCCTCCACCATCGCCAAAGCGCGTTCCTTAGTTTACTTCCAACGATTCATACACCAAAACACATTGGCTGTCATCAGCCCTCAGACGACGAACTTTGTCAAACGCGAGTACTCAGTCCTACGCTGGCTAAATTACTTGAGCGACAAGGAAGATGGAAGATGCGAATAACCATGGGAACGTATTCGATTCAGTGGATGGCTGAGACTTAAAAAGCCGCAAGACCATGTACGAATTTATCGGTTGCTTATTTCACGGATGTCCCCTTTGCTACATTCAACATGACACAAAAAATCAGTTTTACAACGGACCATGGAAGATTTGTACGAGGCCACTTATCAGCAATTCTTGAAGTTAGAACAGCAAAGATACTAAGTGGTGAAAATATGAGATCATAAGTACGATCGACATTTGAAAACCGATTCCGAGCTTAAATACATCTTGGATAGTTACAAGCCGGTGAAACCACTATAGGTATTCAGAAGTGACCATCAACGTGGGTATAAGCACTGGCTGACATTATCATGGATGCTTTACAAGAGAACATTCGTGGTTTCCCTTTGGAGTTCAGAAAGCTCATTTACCGAGAGTTGGTCAAAATACAGGCCAAGCGCAAAGAACAATTTCATCCATTACGCCACTGATGTTGAAATCACCAGTACCTGAATGCTATAAGAGGTCTGATACAAATGAAAGTGTTCCAGTGGTCAGTCATTGTTACACGACGTGGGTGAGAAGCACCGGGTATGTTTCTGTTGTTAGTTACTACGAGGCACACATAATATAACGAATCTCAGTAGAAGAGTTGGAGTATTACTAAAATCTTTTACATAATGTAAACTTAATTGAAGAAGAAACTTCTAAACGAAGTGTGATGTGAATATTAGTGACTGAACCATTTAGATTCGATACTGCAGCACGACTATCTATGTGCAGAAAATACAGGTATTGCTTCCGAACAAAAGGTATAAAACGGACTACCATACCACGACCTTTATCACACGTGATACAACATTCCGTGGAAGGAGGTCATTAAGAATATTCAAGCGGTGGAGGATTGCCAAAAATTATTGTGTAAACTATATCCCATGATTGGGATCAAAGTGTAGTGTGTCTCCCCCATTGACTTTCCTTCTGTGATTTCGGTTAACAGCAGATTCCTCGTGGCTCTTCAAGAACAGTGCTCACCACCAAATAAAACATGAATTTTGTTCCATTTAAATGAGCACGAGAAACTCATTTTGTTAAAAGCCTTGCGTTTGCGTCTGGATATGTTCCGACCTCTACAGGAAGAAAAGATTCGTCATTTTTACGGTACTGAAGATGTGTGCGACGATGTGTGTGTAGCTTGTGACTTACATCCTCAATGGACAGATGTATGTGACTGGAAAAGTTTGGGTTTGGAGACTTGGACCAAAGAAGTGGCCAATTATGTGCAAGAGTTGTGATCCTAATTTAAAACGTCTAGTGAAAGAAATAACTTTTAAACATGTGTTAGTGGCAATTTCAGATGTAGAATCCGTCACCGAGAACAAAACACTCCCTTAAGGACAGGACTGTCAGGGACATCACCGAAAGGCCTTTTCAGAAGGACACTTGTGTGACTGTACCAATGGAGAGACTCTAAGAATATTACTCTGTTGTCCCTACGACATATTTGTTACCAGAACACATGTTGTAAAGAGACTTGTTTATATTCCAATGTGATCGTTGTACTGTGTATTTAATTGCAGTACTTAACCATTTGGCTTTTATTCATTTTTGTCTTTCGTGTTGTTCCATCTCAACTTGCAATAAATCTGTCCTGCAAAAAGTATACAAACTCTTGTCTTGTCTTGCGCAAAGGTCATCATCATAATGCCAGTGTAATTTACATCACACAAAATTTGTTTCAACAAATTAAAGGGAAGCATTAACCCCCCCCCCCCCCATGTTCATGTGCTATAAAATTGCTGTAGCTTATAAAAGAAATATAACAAGCCCATCAAGTTTTGTCCCACCACCACCCTGAAAAATTCAAATGACGTTTCTGCCAAAAACTCTAATGTCAATCACGAACAAAGTCAAGCACTAATATAAATTAAATATACATAGCATGCATGCAAAGAAAATGTTACGTCTGGAAAACTTCTCAACATTTCATTCGAACATAATATTTTGACGAATGTAGACAAAATAATATTTTGATTACTGTTATTTGCCTCTTAAATGATCCAAAACGTATTGGTTCTATCTCCCTGACAGCCTTAGTGTGTTCTTTGAGCGAATCCTAATGAAAGAGTTTAATCGGTGACTCTCTTTATTGTTTTGTTTTGTGCAGTGGTATCGAAAGTTATCTAGTATTTAGTAGATTGCCGGTGGTGAGCTTGCGTCTGACTCATTTTTATTGTTTTTGTTCTTCTTTTGTTTCGTTTGTTATGCCTAACCACAGCCGACGCCATAATGATTTTAACTGTTAAATTTATGTAGTGATTAGCATTCCCGCAAGCAATCTGCCATTGTTTAAGAGTAACTTACTGAATACAGAATTGCAGAAGCATATCTTGGCCAGATAGACTCTTTCTCATGCTCTTTTTAAAAACAATGTGAAGTCATTATTGATTACACCAGATGGACTAAGGCACAATATTTGGTCCAATTAGTTTGTCTTGCACATTTGTGAGATCTGAGAAAAAAGATGGCCGCCATCGCTTAACTGCTTGAGGAAGGCTCTTCCGATTTTGTGCTATTTTCATGATATTTGTACTTGTTGTCTATCTTCGTCTACACTATTGTGTTACATCATGCATTGGCTGTTCAGCTCGTATGTGTTAATTCATCTCCTTGTTTTAGAAACGAGAACAATTAGAATTTTTCTCAGCTGTTAAGACGTCATTTGTTTTTTTAATAAACCGCCGTCACGTGATCGCCAGTCAACCCGCTTACAATATGATGGACCCTCATTAACTACATTAAATGACCACACCTTGGCTCATGATACTACATTGTGCTCAAGACTGAACGAACTGGGACTACATTCATCATTACTTAAATGTAAACGGAAGCGAAAAAAAAACATTGTTTCAAAGCAGGCCGGCGTAGAACAGGAAGAAGAATTCCAGTTATCTCCCTTTCGTCCGTAAGAGATAAACAATTTAAAAATTCTGCCGTTAATTTTGATAACCTGGTTCAAATTCCTCTTAAATCGTCAACCGTTGTGTCAACTGTCCCAGGGACACCACTACGTATTGCATTATTCATCGCTCAATCAGTAGAATCACCGGAAAAGCACACAGAAATAGTTAATTTCATCAACGACCAGAATATCGACGTCTTCTTCCTGACAGAAATATGGTTACAACCATCAAGCGATGAACATAAGTGTGCGGATTTAACAACCAGCGATTACTCCATCAAGTCGATCTCCGCAACTCTCGCAGAGGTGGAACTGGTGTCATTACAAAGAATTCCATGATCAAATGTCTTAAGTACAAAACAACCTTCAATTTCTGCCAACATCGTTTGAACTAGTCAAACAACACTCACACTGGAACAAAGGTCAGTCCATTTTTTCTGTCTCTACCGCCCTCCTCCTGGTAGAAAAAACAAGCTGACTGAATCTCTCTTTTTGGAGCAGTTTCCAAATCTTCTGGAGTATGGAAATTCGATAGGTGGCAACATAATTATTCTTGGAGATTTCAACTTTCACTTTGACTGTCCTGGAAGCCTAAAAATACGTCAACACTCCTAGATTCCATTCATGTTTTCAATCCTAAACAGTCAGTTAACCAACCCACCCATAAACTTGGTCACATTTTAGACTGGTTTCTTTGTAGACCTGATGATAATATTCTGCAATCCACCCTTGTATCCCACTAACTTGCATCGGACCACCTCTGCATTATATGCCATCTCGGCGTATCAGTCCTTAACCCTCCACCTCTATTTGCTACTAAGATAAACATCCGTATGATAAGCAAATTCATGCATGACATCCAAGAAAACCTAACAACTTTCTTACATCCAACAGCGGAACAACTTGATAACTGCCTGCGTTCATTGTTTGAAAAACATGCCCCAGCCACCAAATGCAGAGTATCAATAAAAATGTGTTCTCCATGGTAAAGCAGTGTTAGGGACCAGCTTCGCACTACTAAAAGACATCGCCGAAAAGCAGAGAGGCTTTGGCTTTCCACCAGACTCACTATTCATAAACAAATCTATGAAGCCTCTAAGAAGAACGTCACAAATATAGTCCATTTAGCCAAATTATCCCACTAAAGTACTAAGATCATGGAAAATTTCAGCTGCAAAGAGCTCTTCGAGATAACTAACAAACTAATGTCAAGGAACAAATGTACACCACTTCCAACTACCTCCTCTCCCGTAGACCTTCCGAGCCAATTTGCAAATTTCTTCCGTGACAAAGTACAAACCATTAGAGATTCGCTTGACAGCACAATTTCAACTGACTCATCGCCATACAGTTATGATACAGAATTTCAGCGACAACCATTAGGAGCATTTGAACCTGTTTCTATTGATTTAGTACGGACAATCGTGATGAAGAGTGCACCAAAGTCTTGTAAACTTGATCCAATTCTTACATCACTGCTGATTGAGTGCTTAGACTCAATATTGCCTTCACTAACTGATGTTGTTAATCTCTCTCTCTCTCTCTCTCTCTCTCTCTCTCTCTCTCTCTCTCTCTCTCTCTCTCTCTCTCTCTCTCTCTCTCTCTCTCTCTCTCTCTCTCATCGGCGGAATTCCCATCATTTTTCAAAACATCAATCGGAAAGCCTCTGCTGAAGAAACCAACACTTGACCATAACTATTTAAAGAACTACAGCCGAGTTTCTAATCTCCCATTCATATAAAAAATCTTAGAAAAGGTTGTTCTAACTCAGCTTGTATCTCATTTGACTTCAAACAGTCTTTTTAGCAATGTACAGTCTGCATATCGCCCTTGCCACAGTACGGAAACTACTCTTCTGAAAGTATTTAATGACATTCTCTCTGCTTTGGATAGTGGTTTGATTACAATCCTCACTCTCCTGTATCTATCTGCAGCATTTGACACAATAGACCATGATATATTACTTCACCGTCTCCAGCATGTATTCGGCATTCAGAATATAGCCTTACAGTGGCTCAAGTCCTACTCAGTGAAAAGGACACAATTATATCTGCAAATGGAATACATTCCAGACCAGTTGATGTATGTTGTGGTGTTGCACAGGGGTCTGTTATTGGACCTGTTCTCTTCATTCTATACACTCAGCCTCTCTCAAGTGTCATAGATCATCACCCAGTTTCGCACCAATTGTACGCTGATGACAACCAAATATACAAGTCTAGCCACCCAACTGAAGTTGATGCTACCATCCATGGAGTAGAGAGGTACATTTCTGATGTGAAATCATGGATGACATGTAACAAGCTGCAGATGAATGATGATAAAACTGAGGCTATTCTGATCACAACACAAAGACTTTCTCATTCACATCCTTTACCTCAGACAATAAATATCAGCAACATCAACATTAAATTCTCACAGTCAGTATGAAACCTAGGTGTTACTCTAGACAGTACTCTTACATTGCACCAACATGTCATGAACATATGCAAGGCTGCATATCTTGAACTGAGACGCATCAGTTCCATTCGCAAATATCTTTCAGTTGATGCCACTAAAACACTTGTGTGTTCATTAGTACTTTCAAGGCTGGGCTATTGTAACTCAGTTCTGTCTGGTTCGTCACAATATCTATTACAGAAACTTCAAAAAGTTCAAAACACAGCTGTATGGATCATCGTTAGAGTACCTCGATCAGAGCACACCTCACCACTGCTCTGTACCCTATACTGGCTATCAATTCGATACAGAATCAAACACAAAATTTGTTCTCTGTGCTATGTTTCACTTACAGACTCCAGTCCAACATACCTATCCAGCCTCACCCATGTGTATACACCAGCTAGATACTTAAGCTCTTCTTCTGATAATCGTATACTCATTGTTCCCACTGTGAAAACGAAGTCATATGGACAACGTTCTTTTGCATACCAGGGCCCGGCGACGTGGAACGAATTGCCCATTGAAATTAGACACAAAGACACAGTGGTCCCTTTTAAGAGTGCTTTTAAAACTCACCTGTTTCGACTGCGGGGACAAACTTAGATACCTAATAATGTTCTGTATATTATATGTTTTCAGCATGTTTTTTTATGTTTTCTAATTTCATTGTTTTTGTCATTTGTTTTTCTGTAGTGTAGTCATATCATTATAGATGGTGTAAAGCGCTACGAGCTTCGATAGATTATACGCTATACAAAGTCCTCATTATTATTATTATTATTATTATTATTATTATTATTATTATTATTATCTGATTGGAAAAATTCACATCCTTGCAGATGACTGTGTACACTTAACACAGTCAAGACAACATGTTACTAAAATTGTAATAAAGAATATGCGAAACATCAGGTACAACAGGTGCGTCATAGGGGTATTCTAATGTCCTAGACCCAAATAAATCAATTTATTTCCATTGATAATGATCCTGATATTTATCCTATAATTATACGCAAATATTAACTATTTTAGTATGTTGTTTACAAATTCAAAACAATATCAATGTCACTAGTTCAGTGAAACTGATTTTCGACAAGGGCAAATACAAATTACAGATTATAATAATATATAATTACGCAGAAAAAGAAAATACAAATAAAAAGTACTTATTACCACTGCATCAAATAAGTTATCCTGGAAGCTCTTAAATCAGTGTAGATTGGAAGACTGATTACAACTTTATTAATTCCCAAGGTTTGAAAAACTCACTGCAACGGAAACCCTGAAACAAATTGATCAAATAAAAAGTAACTATTATACATCAGTGTGAATATATATACTTAAAACCTCATATTCGCAGTTATATTAACATATTCGGTTTCTGTTTTTGTTTTCTTCTCCGAAAAGCCGTCAAAATTAAAATATTTGTGCACAATTATTATCACAATTTATTATCACATTGCTTGAAAACCAGTGTGATTCTTTTCAAAATTATTAGTTGAAATTATTCTCTTAAACAATATTTTTGTCAATTTTGAAAATATTTTATGCATGAATGGTATGAAGTATCGAAGTACTCACGATCAAAATATGTATATGTTTCGACATTTATGTTTGAGTATAATATCAGCAAATAACGTAAGTTGTAACGTGTGACTTATTGTGTATCGTACGTTGTGCAAAATGTAGGAAGCGGAATATGGGTATTTATGCGACTAGCAATTTGCAATAGAGAGTACCAGGTTAAATTTTGCCAACGCTGAATATTCGTCTCGTTTATCAACAAATTAAGGGCATCATAAATGCTATACTGAGATTAGTTATGTTTGTATCGGTATCATGAAGGTATGGGTCCCTGTAAGGCTGCTTACGTTTCCTATACCCGGTAGTAAACGGGTACCCTATGCCGATACAGCGCGCGTACCCCAACATAAGGATTAAAACGTCTTAAATGGGGTGACAACGGTCCGATGAAACTCAGACTACATGAAGACAAAGTTCAGTTCGTAGTAGAAGTGGCAACCGCAGACAAGCAAGAATGATTTGTCAATTTGTGGGACTCTTCCGATCCGTCTTAATTCAGCCATTGTCGTTTGTGTTGTTTTTTACCCATCTAGGTATTCAAGTTGCAATACCTAGTCTGTCTAACTTCTTTGATATAGATTATATGAACATATCGAACATATGGCTGATAAAGACTATATCACTCCATTGTTTACATTTTTAAATAGAGGTAGTAGTCTTAGATGCGTATCTTAAACCAAATTTTCTTTATATTGCCATTTCTAATATATTATGTATTATATTATGTAAATATCTTGAGAATAATTAAATAATCATAGATCAGATGAGCTTTAGCTAAATCCATAACTTATTTACTTGCAAAAGAGGATTAATGTCTCAAATTAAGTTTCGCATCTAATCAGCATAAAATAAAGATGGCGAAGTCGAACGACGGAGCCTGCCTAAGCGACCCAAACTTTGCAGTCATTTGTTCTTTTCTTGACCGATATGGCGAAATCCTTGGTCTTCCAGAAGTCTCTTGCATAAATCTGCAAAACTGGGTCGAAGATAACAAGCATGGTAAGAGATTAGGGCCGAAAGATTGGATCATTGGCTTGGCGTCAGGGCATCTTTGGAAAGTTTTGATCCTTGTGCTTTATTGTTGTGATCTTCTCTAAGGGTTTAATTTTTAAACCAAGAATTTGTGTTCTTGTTGCTTTATCGCAGTAGTAATATATAAGAGATATGTTTACTTCGGATAGCTGTATAGTCTGTGTGACAGACTTCTATTGTTTGTACTGCTGAGGTACAGCAAGGGGAATAACTCCCATCGGACTATTCTTGTTAAAATCAAGATAGTAGATAGGTCAGATTGTATGCCTCCACTGCTAACATCATTTGATCTCACATTAACTGCATTCGTCCCTTTGTCCTAAGACGCTAATGAACATTATTGTGCAAAAATATTTTAAGATATTTGGTATTTATTTAATTTAAATATATTTATTTTTAATGCTTAATATTAACACTATATTTTCAGGCCATTACCACACTTTTTTCTACTTTAACAACACCATTTGGAATGGCTATTGGACAATTCGGCCCAAGACAATTCGGCCCATCATGGACCGAAAAATAAGACAATTCGGCCCAACTCAAAAGACCATTCGGCCCAATTTCAAAATACAACTGACAATAGTTTTAACAAGTATTTATTTTTAACATATATTTTGACAATTCTTATATGTTTTAGAATAAAATTTGAAACATTTGGTGAGCAAGATAAATGTTTTCCGAATTTATAATGGTTAGGAGCTTTCTGATATCTTTAGGAAAAACTGTCCCAAAGCCAAATATTACTGTGGAGAAAAAAGGTAGTAGGGTAGAGATGGAAATGGCGCTTTGGGAGTTATGTAGACAATAATGAGATGCATCATATCTCCTGTGGAAGAAGGTCGATTTTGTTAGGCACTTGTCAACATGGTCTCAAAAACATAATTCTCAAGCAAAATACATATGATACAAGAGATTTTCTTGTATTTGAACATATTTGTTACAACTAAAATTATACAGGGAAAATTATTGAAAATTGCATAATTAGGTATTTTGCAATAATTTGACATAAATTTCATTCAGAACATATTGACTTTTGCTGTTTTAAGTTACGCAAAAGACATAAATGTGCACAACAAAAGATGCATCTTTACCAAAATTTCTTGTATTTTAAATTTCATTTAAATTGATAATGAATATTCAAAACACCAAAAACATTTTAAGTTGTAAAATTAATACCATTCTAATCATAACAGTTTCCGATTCAAAATATTAGCGCGAAAGTTTACAATGTGTATGCCTTTTTTAATCACTCCAAACATGTAACATATGTATCAGATACATACGACAAGAGATTGTTCATTAAATCTGTAATTGTTTTCACTCAGTTTTCTTGTTTCCCTTTTGATCATGAAAATATGGCCTGAAATTATTACAAATATGTTTGATTAACCATATTAAACACATACATTCTTCATTGTAGTTATTTGTCTTGTATTTGACAGCTGAACATCATTGTTCACATGATCATTTCTGATATAATCATTATGACTTATTTTATATTTTATAAGAAGATGAAATGAATAACATTCTTATACTTACCGTATTTTCCGGCCTATAAGTCGAGACTTTTTGACTTGAAAATTCGGTCTTCGTCTTATACTCCGAATCGACTTATATATGGATTTTGTCATAGAAATTGCATCGACTTATATATGGATTACAGTATCCGGTATGCTATTGATATTGCTCTATAATCGGCATAATCGAAAACAGGTCACATAGAAGTACAAATTCATGTTAAATTACTATGTCAATAAATTGTCATAAAATAATATGACTGCATTTATATTTGTAAGTTTTGTCATTATTTATTTTGCATTCTGCGTGTTTTTTCTTATTTCTCAAACATAAAATAAAAGAAAACAATTACCGGTAAAAACTTCACCGGGCCGCATAGCACATTTACGGTCTATACTCTATAGTGTACTGTACTAATTCAAAGCATATTGTTTGTTCCTAAAAAAAAAAAAGAAAGATATGAAATAACTGATCCATTAATATTTGATTTTCCAGTATAATGTTGGACACACGTGAGCAATTACCGGCATAACTTTTTTATTGATCCAATTGACCCTACAAAGGGATGTAATCCATAGTAACTCGAGCGTTCTATGATTATTTATAAAATAATGTAGATCATGCATTCTACTGAATCCCCCAAATCATATGTTTCTAATTGTATTTGACAAAGTTTCTCAAATAAATTACCGTAGGTTTGAACTACACTAAAATCAGATATATAGATGGACTACCAGTACTAATAGATCATCAGTGATCCATGATTTTTAGTTTCGCAATTCAGTTTAAAGCAAATTGTAATGTCAACACTTCACCTATATTCATTCTTAACCAGCTGACGTTTCGGTGTCTCTCTTTGATTATACCGGTTGTTGATAAATTTGTATTTGGTTTCCAACAACAATCAAAGCCAGTTGCCGCAATTGTTTCGACCTTGATATTGGCTTTAGCTACCGATACTAGTTACCATATTGCCGGTACCCCATTGTTCTTTATCATTAATCCGCATCAATTACGCTACTCGTGTTTAATATCAATGGGATTAAGTACAACAATAAATGATGCCCACTTCCTTCTCTAGATCTAAATACATGTAATGAATTTAGCCATGGGCATTGTTTTCATTGCTTTAGCACAGGTTAAAATACAACCAGTTCTGCTTACTGTATTTATTAGAGTACATCAAAAGAACATGACGCAATAGCTGGGCTAGCTGGGCGGCAAGTTCAAAGGACTTTGACTAGCAGCTTGGGTGGGAAAAATTGCTGAAATTTACAATGACTGAATTCAGAGACAAAGATCCTGAGACGTACATGTAGTTGTTATAAGAATACACTTTAACTTCCATTATTTAATATATGAACAAGTACTATTTCATCATTCGTTACGTACACCCGTTACGTAATTTTTGTTATTTTCTTTTCATTGAATTCAGTCAAATAATGATCTGTGACAAAATTATTTAATATTTTACATCCGTGTGTGGATATTTTCGATGGAAATATTTGTATTATGGATTCAATGTATGTTACAAGATTCGCTGGTGAGTACACGGTGTTGATACTCTTTTCATGCAATAGATTATACATGTATATATAAATTAGACACGTGTATGTACCAATGCATGGTTCTCTGAATAAAGTACCGTAATTGTATTTGACAAAGTTTCTCAAATAAATTACCGTAGGTTTAAACTTTCAACTGGAAGGAATGATCATAGCTCTTGTTGCAATGGATATTGCCAGTATATCATACGACGATACCATCAATATTCATGCAACCGGAAGTTACTACCGGTAGTATAAAATACAAAGCCAAGTTATTGACCTGGCCTCGTCTTATACTCCGAATCCACTTATATATGGACGAAGGATGGAAAATTTACAAAATTGGTCAATTCGACTTATACTCCGCATCGACCTATAGGCCGGAAAATACGGTAAGTACTTTCACGAAATTTAAAAAGAAAACAAACATATTTTTTAAAAAATGTTTTGTAACGTAGAATGGTAACGTATGTGTCGTATTGTAAAACACGGATATATTTTAAAGTTCAAACAACTTAAATGTACACTTTTGTGTGCAATTAAAATGGCCTGAACTTATATTCAGTCTCACATATAGGAAACAATATTTTTAGCCGATGAAAGCTAGGAGTCCACTCACATGTACTGTTTAGTAACGTGTATTTCACTAACGTGAAACGAATGCATTGTTAATTAATTCCATTTCGACATCAGACATTTTGAATATTCAACCCATAAAAAATCTGATATAGAACACAGCATCATTTTAGAAAACGTCACTGCTTTAACGCCTTTGATTTTGACAAAACTGCATTGCATACAAGAGTTTTTGTCTGACAAGATTCCGTCTTCTTGGGATCAGATATAAATTTGTACACCTCTGCATTGGCTCTTGGATTTAATTCCTTAGGTTCTGGCAACATAGTATTTTACTTAGTCACTCAAATTTCATATTTTTTTGTCTTTATCTTACGTCTCAAGTTTAAAATGTCAAATTTCAAAATACCTATGTTTTTGTGGGAACGAGCAAGAGCCCTACGTCTGATCATCTGAAAACATTTTCCTTTGTTATTTTTAGTGATAACATGTCAGTGACATTGATTTGTGAATTTGGGTGTCAAAAGCAATTAATCGATGCTTCTTCAATTATAATGTGTTTCTCCAATCTGCCCACATTTTCAGTAAAGGATTGTCAAGACTTGGGAAACATATTCTAATATGTGATGTATGAAAAGTGTGTATATATATATATATATATATATATATATATATATATATATATATATATATATATATATATATATCTTACATAGTATTATACTTGCTGTACAAAAAAAATATCTTTATACAACTATTGCATAGTTCGGCTGAATTGTCTTCAAAGTTGGGCCGAATTGTCTTCAAAGTTGGGCAGAATTGTCTTATTTTCAGTCAGAGTTGGGCCAAATTGTCTAAAAGTCTTTGGAATATCCTTTTTAAAAAAAGGAAAACTCCCATCACAATTAGGCCAACTAATTAGCTGAGATAATCATCAATTTAATGAAATCCATACACAAAGAAGGCAATCAAATTATATTTTGTATGTGAATGAAATGATTTATTGTTATGCGATTATTGCAAAAAAAAATTTAAAGAATTTGTTATCATACTTTTGGTATGCATAATTTGCATGTATTTTTTCTATAGCCCTTGCTTCTTTTCTTTCTTTTTATTTCCATTTTTTTTATTATACAAAAAGTACTTTGCACTGATACCTTTTGAATTGAATTGACCTTTACCAGTGTTTCATCTACATGTGGCTTTGTGAAGGTCATTTGACTCATCAATGCAAAAGGCGGTCACAAAAGACAAATTTTGCAGGTCACATATAAGACTATCCTCAACAACGTTTCACATTAGTTTGTTAGAAATCTTGAAGAGCTCTTTGCAGCTGGAACTCTCTTAGTAGCAGAAAAAGGTAGAGGTTTAGGGACTGATATGTCTTGATCGCATATGATGCAGACATGATCTGATGCAAGTTCGTGAGATACAAGGATGGACCATAGAATATTAAGATCAGGTCTATGAAGAACCAGTCTTAAATGTGATCATGTTTAAGGTTGGGTTGGTTAACTGACTGTTTAAGGTTGAAAACATGAAAGGAATCTGGTTTTGTTGTGTTTGGGTTTCCAGGACAATCAAAGTAAAAATTTTAGATCTCCAAGAATAATCAGGTTGCCACCTATCAAATTTCCACACTCCAGAAGATTCGGAAACTGCTCCAAAAAGAGATTCAGTCAGCTTGTGGTTTTTTCTACTCAGAGGAGGGTGGTAGAGGCAGAAAAAAATGGATTGACCTTTGTTCCAGTGTGAGTGACTAGTTAAAACGATGTGTGGCAGAAATTGAAGGTTGTGGTATGTTTTAAGACATTTTGTGATGGAGTTCTTTGATGACAGAAATTCCACCTCCACGAGGGTGGCAGGGGAACGACTTGATGGAGTAACCAATGGATTTTAGATTCACACACTTGGGCTCATCGCCTGATGTTTTTAGCCATGTTTCTGTCAATAAGAAGACGTCAGTATTCTGACCGTTGATAAAATGAACTATTTATGTGAGCTTTTCCGGTGGTCCTGATGATTGTGCATTCAATAATGTGATACGCAGTCGTACCTCTGGGATAGTTGACACAGAGGGTGATGGTTTAAAAGGGATTTGCACCATGTTATTTAAATTTATGGCCAAATCAAGTGCCTGTGCTCGCCAATGCAGCTTCAGCCACCTGCTATGTGGGAAAATATGTTGATCAGTTAGCTGTGTTGATATTTACACTGACAGAATTCAGTGGCTGAAAGAACCCTTGATGTACATGTTGCCATTATTAGAGTAGATCAAAAGAACATGATGAAATAGCTGAGAAGCAGGTTCAAAGACTGACTGGTGGCCAGGTGGGAAAATATACTGATATTTACAATGATTAAATTCAGAGGCAGAAAGACCCAGAGCTATACATGTGGTCACTTTTTAAGAGTACATGAAATAAACATCTTTTGCATTCATTATTGTGTTAATTTCCGAATGTAGTAGAATAAGCAGTGCACGTGACCTTAGAATCAAGACATGTTGCAACTTAAACATTCGCAAATTTGGACAAGTATGGTTTTTTTTGTAAACACATGGACGTCATTGATGGGGGGGGGGGGCATTTGCTGTAGCCTATATACAAAAATTAACAAGCCCGGTAAGTTTTTCCCCACTCCACCCCAGCCCTGAAAAATTTGAAATGGTGTCCCTAAATAAACAACAAACTTACAAAGATTGTAATGAGATTCATTATCATTTGATGATAAATACATGCAAACTTGTGTTTGGTACTTTAACATCAGTGTGTAAATAGCTATTTGCATAAATCATCTGGCAAATATATTCAAATATTTTTACAATTTTCATTAAAAGCAAAGCCTAGATAATATTTTATTAATGATGTAACTGTAAAATGCAAATTATGTAGGTCAGAAACATATGAGACAATGCTATGTTCTGGAATTCGCGAGAACTTGACACTTATTTGTTAAAATATGGAGAGAAAAAAGCAGTAAAGCATACTATTTAACCATACTGGGAAATAGAGGGCTTAATTCAAATAAGAGAAGATATAACTATATGAAAGTATTGTTTTAGTTTCGTTGACTGTGTAGGCTTCGACTGATGTTATCTGCTTGGTCAAAAGCACGGTGCAAGTGTTGAACTTGCCATGTCATTGATTTGTATTCATACAAGTGTTTTAAGCATTAATGTGACCACTGTTTCTGTCATGATAGTTTTATTCATCTGTATTCTTTATTTTGGTATTTGTAGAGGTTAAACTGTGAAATTAAATATATACTAATATGCAAACTCTGACATGCAAAAGCACAAATTTAACTTACCCCCCCCCCCATGCTTTTTTTTTTACAAAGCCACGAAAATTTAGCTCAACAAGACTCAAATAATACTACAGTATGTATATATCCCTGTTCTGTCCAAAAAGAGAAGTCACTTTTCCCTAAAATTCAAAGCTAGCTTGACCCCTGGTGGGGATTGCAGCTTTTACTGGTGGAACCCTGATTTTTACCAAATTAGGAGTCATGGACTCTTAGTGAGGCTTCTGGAATAAATCATTGAACAAGGAGAAATTCTGCAAGGTTAACAATTACTCTACATTGGAAACAGTTTTTTTTTATCTGTTGAAATAAATACCAAAAGCTCTTAGCATGCACTTGATACTGGGAGTATTGGAACCATAGTTTCCAGAATGTGAGGGTTCTGTTTGTAACACTGGGTTGTCCTGATGAGAAAGACAAGTGGACATTACATCATTACATTCATGCCAATCAATAAAATGTCTCTTTAGTAAACCTCCGTTTTCATTTTTAATATTAAAATTCTTTACTAATCTTTATCATTTATGCTATGTAGGAAAGATGGTGAAACTATATATCCACTAAACTGAAAGTTTTAAAAAGGTGGTTTCCAGGATCAGTCATTTAAAGATCACATATGGACAGTCAATGAGCATTTAGGGTTGAAGACAAGCATTTGAAGGTCCAACTTTTGTTGTAACCACTTTGAGATTAGATTACTCCTCTAGTTTGTAGGCATGGGTATCTCAATTATGGTGCTTAATAGGCCAACTAATCTTTGACCTTTGATTGCAATAGATAATCTGTTTGTTTGGTTAACTCAGAATGCTATGGTATTTATTTGAAAAAGTGGAGGGATTAACAAATCTATAAAATCCACATGCCTAGTCACACAAGTTGTACTGATGTATACCTGCCCAGTCAGGCTGGTAGTAATTAGTTACTTATCAAACTTAGTTACTTAGTTATGAAGTAATGATGTCAATGGCCTAAATTTGATTGTGTGATGGAATTGTTACTGAAAATTATTTTGATACCATTTGAAAGTAATTACAATTTGAGACCAGTCTGTTCTAGCTCCAGTAATCATTACTTAGTGTTAAAGAATGAGAGCAGAACAATTGTATGAACTTTATCAAAGGAAATGATACATAAACTTTTGGTGTAAAGTATGGACTTTTGATAAACAGAGTTAGATGTGTTCTCAAAAGAACAGCTCTTTCATTAAAGAGAAACACTGATCCAGTCTAAATTCCCATTGGACATTTTCACTTTTAATTTTAAGTAGGGTATCTTATTTTTGTAACCCACAATGCAATGCTTAATATGGTTCTTTTGAAATGCATTGTGTCATGCATGTAAATTTTGTATTTATTTCATCTATTATTGTATTCAATCGTCTTTTGACTAAATATATATTTTAATCATGTTTTCTCTCAGTTTACTGTCAATATTTTCTTGATAATCATAAACTGGAGCAATAATCACTGACCTCCAGTTTTTTAATCTTCTATAAATAATTAAAAACTTTTTATTTCAGTCTCCAAGATTCTTGCAGATATTCATGTTCGACTGCTGCGTCGTATTAAGACCAATGTAACAGTAGACAGATGGGAGAAGGTTCTTGTAAAGGTAGATTTAGAAATGTGTATTGTGTATTTTAAAATGGAAAGTTTTCTCTCGATAAAATTAGATAAGAAAACAGTTTAAGATTTTGACAAGTTTAATTGTGTTTCAAGACAATGATGTTCTTTTATGTAATATCTAAACCTTATTATAAAAATTGTAAATTTAAATTGGAATAGTACTTTTGACCCACACATTCGTTTTTCTGAAGCATAATATTTTTTGGGCCACCACTCCACTCTCTAGCTTATGGATGTAGAATAGCTTTTGTTGGCTGTCCTGCACATCTTAACAAGAAATTGTCATACACTACATTAAACTGTAATACCAAAAGGGCAGTAACTCTAACAAGTATTGCAGGGGCAAGGTAATTTCTTGTTATATACAGCTTTAGGTGATAACCAGAATATTTACAAAGTTTCAGTGACAGTTCATTACATCCATCTGTTCAGACAGAAAGAGAGATTAAGACGTGTTCATTACAAATATTTTCAATAATTTTATTTACTTTGAATGCAAGGACTTCACATTCTGGATGCATACCATCATTTAAGCAGATGGTCCTGATTCTCAAATACTTCCCATGCTCAGAAGGTGTATATGCATGCATGCATAGCTATTTTTAAGGAGATTGTCTGGATTGTACTGCAAATCCCATGCATAGAATCTGTAATCGTATCTCTGTTTTAAAGTAGAATTCGACTTTTCTTCTGACATTAATCCGATTTTCCTCAATATTGTGTGGGGTTTGTTTTATCATCTTTAATCTGTTTTTTCTTTCGATAAATAATGTTTTGTTTGGTCGCATTCCATAATGATCCTAGTAATAGTATTTGTTTTACATATTATTTAATAGAGGATTGTTGTAATGAGCCGAGTCGTCAGTAGTTTCTACGTGTTCTAAATTTTTATATGATGGAAACTGATGGAAATGGAAGAAGAAAAAAGTGTTGATAAAGGTTTGAAATGTGTGGAAATGGCATTGGTTTTATAGCAGAGTCAGTGAGAATGTAGTAGGTCAATTTGTAAGTGAACACCAGATGACTGGTGTTTTGCAGTCTTTGCTAGAGTGACTTGAACTACTCAAAATCATAGCATGATTTGGAGAAGCATCACCAAAATAAGCTGCAAACAAACAAAATGAAACTTAAAAACACAAATTGTCTTTGTGGTATATGTTCTTTATTCTATATTTTTGCCATGAAAGCAAAGTTTATGATAAGAACAACTCTACCTCATAATGAATTTAACCAGTGTGATTTAGAATTTGCAATCTTTGAAAGATCTGAACTATATTGCCAACACTAATGTCTAATGTGTTAAGTAAGAATCAGTTGGACCAGTATGATTTGGAAATTTCAAAATTGATTCCCTTCCAGAATTTAAGGAGGGACAACTTATAATTGATGGGTGTGGAAATGATGATATTGTAGCCCATATCTATCAATAGTCATGTCAGTATTGAGTTGTTTTCATGGCCCACAAGTATAGTCATTCTTCATTGTCATGAATTGTTGATTCCAAGACAGGGAGTATAAACATTGAAACTTAGAACTCGCACCAGAAAATCAAATATTGTCTGAAGGCATTAGGAAAAAGTGCAACTGTATTTTAAGAAAGATTTCTTACACAGGATGAGAGATGTAACTATGTGTGAAAATATGCCGACTGCATGTAGACAATGTAAGGAGGAGCTGAAAAAATTTTGCAGAGAAAAAAAACATTGAGTCACAAGATTATTGGTTACAAAGAAAAGAGCAAACTAAATCTTTTCAAGTTTGCATAAATAACAGTACTAGTACATCAGCTTGCATTTGGGGCATGATCAGGGGCAAGGGCATTGTCCTTGAGAACCCACTAGTGGAAGCCCCCCCCACCCCACCCCCCCGTCATACTTTAATTTTTATTAATATAAAACCAAAATCCCTTCACAATTTCATTTTTATTAATTTAAAACCAAAATCCCTTCACAGTTTCATTTTTATTAATATAAAACCAGAATCATATCTGCAGTTCTTGAATTCAAACTAAAGACAGTTATAGAAAATTATTGGTAATGTATACTAATCTGAAGAGATGTAAATATCATTTATCCAGACAAGATCAACAAAGTAAAATCATTTTTGCTTTAAATATCTTTGTTGTATTGATATTTAGAATGATAAGCAAACATTACTTTTGACATCCTTGGAGAATGGATACAAGGAGACAGGAAAAATGTAGGTTGTACTTACAGGTGATGAATAAGAGATTGTTAATTAGTTTTATTATGAACTTGCACATAGGGGTGATATCCAAAGTCAAGGGCAAAGTGGATAAGCCAGGGAATATTAAAACATGCTTATCCATGTCTTTTGAACTAGAAGAACTGTAATTAAATGTTGAAAGACACTTTTTAATATTTGTACTAGTAGAACAGTTTTGGACTCATCACCATAAACAGGGTGAATTATAGTAGTCACCTTTCCATTGTTGTCATCATCTAAAATTATTTTCAGATTTTAGAAAGTAATCTACCTTCAAATTAAATCACTGAAGTTTATGCATTGATTTGATAGGGGTTCAAAACTTTACTAACTATGGAGTGCTCACCATTACATATCATTGCCATCTCTCTCACCTGTCTGCCTGAGTTCTAGTCTAGGGCTAGGGCTTGGCCAAAGTAGATACATCAGAAAGTTCCTGTAAGTCGGTGGTTTTGTCTAGGTTTTTCCTCAACGATTTATACTAGCCACCATACATAGCCGATCTTTATGGTGTGAAACCCCATAGCAAACAACAACCTTTTTTTCTCTCATCCACTCAGTCAAACCTCTTGTATTATGGTAAACAATAAAAACTATTGCATTAGAGTTTGAAAGGCATATATTTATATATATATATATATATATATATATATATATATATATATATATGAATGGTTGCGTTCAGTTCATTCCTTTGGAATATTGATATGCTGTGAGTTCCAGTATTGTGTCACTGGCTTAAGCAGAAAGCTTAATTCGTCATTTTAAGCAATATTAAAATGTTTGTAAATCAAATATCTTTTACATTTGGTACTGCATGAAGCGGAAACAATGGTAAATTATTTCAAGGTCTAAAGTTTGTATGGAGATATACTAGGAGTGTCTGACTTGCCTGATATGCATTCTTAAGCTGAATGCATGTTTCATCATTTTAGAATACAGGAAAGTCACATACATTTGTACTATCAACACTAGTTGGAACAATAGGCCAAAACTCAGTCGAAGAGGACGTTTTATTTTTAATTTTTCTGCTGATACTTTTATTAAAGCAAAAGTGAGTTGGTTGTAAATCACTTCAAACATTGTACTGATGGATTGATAATAAAAATATACTCTATATTATTATCATTAAAACGTATGTTATCAGACTATTTTCAAATCTTTAAGCCACTACATAGTTTCTTAGTCTAGATTCAGAAATTTTTGTAAATATTGCAGTTGTAGCTAAACATGTATCATTTTTAAATGGAATAATTGTGGGTTTTCAAATCAGTATATTCATGTTGAACCATATTTCATTATAATCATTTATAATGCATTATACTGCAGTATGATTTCACATAATATTCACCCCAAGGGTATATGCTGTTAAGTATATATATGGAGGTGTGATGAGTTCTGTAGAACACTTGTGTAAGTTAGTTTTCATGTGTTATTATTGTACACAGTATTATGTAATTACAGAGGTTTGCAAACAGCCGATATTTTTTATTTGCAGTATTGTTACACCTACTCAGAAGTCGATGCCTGGGAAGTGGAAAGGTTTGGCTACAAACATTCAAAGCTCTCCACAAAGCTTAGGGTGCTGAAGGTAATAAATTAACTGTATCCTTTTGATCAGTAGGTCTTTGGAAATATCAAAAGTTGGCAATATTCCATGCCATCTTAATTCAGTTACATACTTACAGGGCTGTAAAATTGTTCTGTCCAGCAATTTGTCCCAGACATGTGAGTCAAGAAAAGTTAAGTATACTGACCAATTGTTATTATTGACCTTCATATTATAAATCATTTTCAAATGCCTGTGAAGCTGTCAAAGTGCAATATGTGCAGACCTGCCAACCCATATGATTGCCCATATATCTTATTGAAATGACCATTACAAATATTGACTTACGGAATAATAGCAAAACTTAAGGAAATGTGATTGTTGTGGTAATGTTAGGACATTGTCTTGGATCCAAATTTCATGTTTGAATCAGTGGAAGTTTCGTAGAAGCTAATTAACTTTACAGAAATCAATTAGATGCTTTAAATTGAACATATTTTGTCATGTCAAACATCTGCATGATCAAGCTGTTGTCTTTAAAATTTTCTAACAGTGGCATCCAACAAAACGATACTTGTTCCAAATGAAAGGGACAATAACATACATGCCAACCATTATGCCTTTGGGTATTCATTAAGCTTTTCTTAAAACTAAATTATGCCTTATGTGTAAACATATATGGAGTACGCTATTTCTGTATATCCACCTTCCCCAAAAATTCAATTATTTGTTTTCTCATTTTTAATAACATTCCATTTATCTTACAGACCGTATTCTAGAAAAGACGGCTTCCACGTAACTACATTATAAGAGTACGCTTTGTGCACGCAAATTCACTTTCCTAATACAGTGGAACCCTGCTATAACGCGATAATTGGGGTCCAATAAATTGGATCGCATTAATAGCGGGGTCACGTGAATACTGGTTTTTTTCAGCAAACTACGCATTGGCATATATACGTTTACTCGTGTCGAATGTAAAAAGATCGGAGTATTATCGGACGAATATTAAATGGGATGCAGTTTATAAGATTTATTTAAAATAATGGACGGATAATATATTTATAGGTTATTACTTTGCGTTAAATAGTTTTACTAATTTTTATTGGTTTTTTTTCTCCAAAAATACACGTTGATCGATAATACCCTAATTGAAGTTATATAATGAATAGGGTATAAATATTGTTTACTATTGTGGCATGCAGTTCATCCATAATGCATGCAAATTCCATTGGAAAATTGCACAGATTTAAAATATTCTTTAATTTTGTCCAATATCGTTGTGTCTGAATTTAATGTCCAATATATAGCATGAACAGAGTATTAACACTGATTACTTACCGTCTGATATAGTACCATTGTGGCATGCTGCTAATCCATAATACCTGTAATTCCATTGCAAAAATTGCAAACGTATTTAAACTATTCAATATTTTTGTCACAAATCATTATGTGTCTGAATTCAATGGAAAACAGGAAATTAAGTTAAGAAAGATGAAGCAAGTTTACATTCCAGGATGAACGGTGTCTATACAAATTGTAAACTTGATTTTCCATATCGGTAAAATATTTTTTGGATATTTTTATGTTTTAAAAAATTAGGAATTAATGACGTTCATAAACAAACACCAGATAACTAAATGAAGTGAGTCTGTATTTGTCACGTGCCACTGATTATTATTTTTTTTAAAGTGTACGCATGTATAATTTTAGACCCTTTTAATAACCAGCTGAGAAAAGCCAACATTATTTACTAGTCAAACGATTCACTCTGATAACACCGCCAAGCCCAGAAAACATGTTGGTAGCTTTCGTTTTTTGAAGTTTATTAAACTGTGAGAAACTTTTATCAACCACCGCATTGTCTGCTGCTTGGTTGTATGTGCAGTGTGTGCAGTTAACGAAGAAACAAACATTGGCTATTGTTTGAGCAACGATTATATACAGAATTAATTAAAGACAACCACAAAGGCCTCATGTTTATTTTGGCATAACACTTCAAGAACCTGGAGAAATTGTTAAATTTAAGAAGCTACGCGTATTAAAATTAATATGCGAACTCTTCCCCAAAATGATAACAAATGTTTTACACACTATTTCTCGTACTTAAACTAATAATAAAATTCTCATTAGGAGAAAAATACACATACATATATTACAAATTTCAGGGACCACGACACGATCATATTTTATTCAAATTCATGTGATCTCTTCACCATACGCGATCTCTTTTAGAAAATGAAAATAAATTCTTAAAATACTATTTCACATACTTTGAAGAAGAAAACAATCATTAATAATAAATATACAAAATTTCGGGAGCCACGCCACAACTGCATTATATCCGAATTCGCGCTAATGCGGAGCGCATTATAGCGTGGTTACCCTGTAGTATCATGTTTTATTTATAGCAACAATCTTAATACCAAGAAACAACCTGGTTCTACTTTCAAACTTTCAACCTCATATTCTATTTATAGGAGCTGTATAGCTTAGTGTGGAGAGAACAGATTGGTTTTCTAATTTTAATCTTTACGCGCAGATTCTTTGTACTAATTCATATTTAGTACAAAACCAGTCTAAAGGTATTTGGTACTAAAAAGTATATTTTATTTTAGTCAATGTATATATGAGAGCAAAAATACTCCTTTCAAATAATTTCACAGATGAATTAGAAAAAGGCAAAAAATAAATGAAACAAAAAATAACAGAATCCTCCAAATATGAAGAGATGATGTGACGTCTATTACAGACCATGTGGAAAGAATTTAAATATTTGGTGCTAAAAGTCATGGATTCTAGTTGTTGCTTGTGTAAAGCTAAAAGTGCTACATATGAAAACTTGAAGCATAAAAAATGTTAAAAGATGAGAGGGGCAAATAAATCATTGTTCTTTGAAATTTTAGCATGTTATATGAGGATTACACTTTTTCTGCCTGGATTACGCTTTTTCCTCAACAGGTGCTGGCATGTTTGCAATCATCATCATCATCATCATCAGTCTCTTGACCTAATGTGGTCGTTGAGGCACTGATGAACATCTGACCAGTTCCCTCCACTTGTCTCGATCATGTGCCAATGCCTGTGTCTCCGCTAAACTTTTCCTGGTCCATTCTGTGATGTTGTCACTCCACTTTTTTCTCTGTCTACCTCTCCTTCTGCCACCTTGGACACTGCCCTGCAATACTGTTGTGGATAGACTGTTGGCCATACCATTTCAGCTTTCTCTTTTTGACAGTGGTGAGGAGGTCTTCATAATGGCCTATTTTGTGTCTGATGGTGTTACGCACTTCTTCATTTGTGATGTGGTCCATGTAAGAGATGCCAAGGATGTTTCTGTAGCATCTCAATTCAAGTGCCTGGATTCATCGTTGTAATTCTGCTGTCAGGGTCCAGGCCTCACATGAATACGGAAAGATTGAGATGACTAGTGCTCTCAATAATCTGATTCATAATAATAATAATAAAGACTTTATTTAGAGAAGGTAACTCAATTAGTTACAGAACTAATCTACCTTGAGGCCTTCTATCTGTTATGTACAATATATACAATAATACATACATGATGTGAAGAGTTTGGCTTGACAATAAATAATTAGGGAATTTTAAAATTCAAAGTATCAAGCCTGGAACATATGCACAGGCATCTGTAAAAACATAACCATATAAAGAAACATAAAATATAATTATGCGTTGAAACATTCAGGTTTGAAAGTGATGCAAAATTACAGAAAAGCAGGCAGTATTGTATTTGGTACTAGCACTGTTCAATTTTCTAAAGATTTCATCCATTTAAGACATTGATTATGAAAAGAAGAAATGCTACGAGCCTGCCTTATGTCACTGGGAATGTTGTTCCATACTACTGGACCAGTATATTGAATAGTGAATATTGATTTTAGTTTTCAGACATATTCTTGTCTCTCCAGATGGTTCTTAGCTTTGACATAGCTGCTCTTTTTTGCGCTGCTCTTGATCCCTATTCGGTGATTATGAAACCAAGATATTTGAATTGGCCCACTGTTTCAAGTTCCTTTTCTCTGACTTTAATCTTATTTGAAAATTGTTTGCCACTATTTGTCATCAGCTTTGTCTTCTCGGCGCTTATCTTCATGTCAGATCTGGAAGATGTTTCATCCAGGTTCTTCACTAAGGTGGCAAGCTCATCTTCACTGCCTGCCAACCCATCAATGTCGTCTGCAAAGCGTAGGTTGGTGATGTTACGCCCTCCAATGCTGACTGTCCCACAGTGGTTTTCCAGGGTACGCTCTAAGTAGATGTTGAAAAGCGTGGGTGACAGGAGACAGCCTTGACGTACTCCAACTGTTGTCTTGAACCAGTCCCCCACTGATCCTTGAGCAATTACTGCACTGGTAGCCTTGGCGTATGGCTGCTTGATGGTGTTGGTCAACTTTTGACCCATGTTGTACTTCTTCACTGTGGTTCACAATGCCTCATGCCACACTCTGTCAAAAGCCTTTTTGAAATCTATGAAAACATGATAGATGTCTTGTTGATGTTGTGAATACTTTTCATACAGAACCCTAAGATTGAATATTTGTTCTCTTGTGCTTCTTCCGCTCCGGAACCCTGCCTGTTCTTCAGCGATTATTTCTTCTGCTTGTAGGTTCAGTCTGATCAAGATGAACTTCATCATCACCTTACTAGCATGGCTGATCAAACTGATAGTTCTGTAATTTTGGCACAGCTGGAGATTGCCTTTTTCGGGAACTGTTATAATCAGTGACTGAGTCCACTGTGTTGGCCATTCGCCAGTCTGTCAGATCTTGTTGCAGATTTTTGTTAGTAGCTCTATCACTGATTCCCCACCATTCTTGACAAGTTCACCTGGGAGAATTGTCTACTCCAGCTGCCTTCCCATTCTTCAGTGCTCTTATTGCTGACTCCACCTCTTCTTTGAGAATGGGGAAATCATCATTGTTTGTGGAGTTTGGAACTTCAAGCACCTCTGGGTCTCCTGTGGACACATAGTTGTAGAGTTCTGTACAATACTCAGTCCATCTTTCTGAAATGTCACTTGCTTCTGTGAGGCATTTTCCATTTTCATCTTGGATGGTACTGACTCTTCGTTGCTTCTGTCTGGTGAGGTCTTTCACAATTTGGAATGCCTTTTTGCTGTTATTCTTTATCAGACTGCTCTCTATTTCTGTGCACTTTAGTCCAATCCAATCTTCTATTGCTTTTTCAAGTTTTTTCTGATATTCTTGTTTATTTCTCGGTACTCCACGGCCCCTGTTGTGTGTCTGGTGTTTTTTAGGTCTCTTCGGGCATCACTCACATTTAGAATCTCTTCTGTAACACAGGGTTTTTTCTTTGGGCGATGGAGGTCAATGATGTCCTTGGCAGCTGTTGTCATTACTGTGTTGAAAGTGTCTGTCATCACTTTAACATCAACATCCATCGCAAGAAGTGGAGCAAATGTTCCTCCAATTGTGGCTTGGAATGACTTGCAGATGTTAGGGTCCTTCAGCTGTTCAAGGTTGAATTTGAGCTTGATTTTCTTTGGCTTGTTAATTTTCTTCAGCCTCACTTGGAAGTTCATTTTGACAAGGTCGTGATCACTCCCATCATCAGCACCTGGGAACATTCTTGTTTTTGCTCTATTGATGCCAGATTGGTAACGATTTTGAACCAGTATGTAGTCGATCTGGTTATGATGGGTTCTATTTAGTGCATACCATGTCCAGCATTGTGAAGCTTTATGTTCGCCCAGGGTGTTGGCTGGTACCAAGTTGTTGTAGCTTGTGAACTCGAGCAGCCGTCTCCCTCTTTCATTAGTAAGCTCATTGCAAGAATGATCATCCCAGTCTTTTAGAGCATCTTTGCCAACTTTGGCATTCCAGTTTTCTTGGATGATGAGGATGTCTTTTTTACTTACCATGTTTATTATATCCTGGAGTTTGTTGTAAAACTCCTCTATTTCTTCATCATCATGATGAGTAGTTGGAGCATAGACTTGGATAATTGTGATGTTAAAGGGGGATGCTTTCAGACGAATGGAGATGATTATGCTAGATATGGGGCAACATTTAAGCACAGATCCCTTGATGGTTTTATTTACAAGGAAGCCTACTCCATTTATGGACTTGTCCAACTCTCCACTATAGTATAATATATGCCCATCTTCAGCTTGGTGTTCTCCTAGGGCTTTCCATCTTATTTCACATGTTTGCAATAAGACTCTTAAAATATTTTAATCATCAATACAAAAGAATAGAAAGGGAAACAGTTAAGGTTGTTGGATGTCATATAAAGATTCTAATTTAATAGTTTGAGTTTTGTCACTGTGCTGCTTTCACTTATTCAGTGCGTAGGTTAGGCAGAAAACTTTCAGAGGATTAGGACAGGCCCATTAGGATTGCTTCCACATGGAAGCCTTTCTCTTGGTTACTCCTGCATGGCTAAGCAGTGGTTCAATCACATTCCCTCAAGTTTGTGTAGATGCAAGAATGGTCTTGAATGTGTTGAAGATATTGAATAGAGAAGTCTATACATGGAAATTTTTAGAACTGACTCTGTCTCTACTTGAAACAAACCATCTGATTATGGTTCTGCTGTGCATAGATCAGAAGTTTAAAATAAATCTGATCTTGAACACACATTACTAATTTTTAGCTGTACTTTTGTACAACATTTATTTTATTCATATTTCAATACAATAAAGTCATTCTTTGTCTGCAGATGAGGTTTTCACTTTTGTTTAGACAGTAACATTTCAGCTTAGCATATTAGTGCAAATTTTATCAAAATCATTTTGCATGTCAGCAGTCAGTTTATCCACTTGTGAAATTGTCATAGGTTCAAGAGTAACATACATTTCATGCAAAACATCAGCACTTTTGACTGATGTAGCAGAAGAACAGTTCTGTTTTCTCTCATTCCTGCTGCAAAGACTTGTAATAATATCATTTGGATGATTCACTTAGTGGTTCAGTACATGTAAGTAGTGTATGCTTTATTATCATTTGGTATGACTCACTTGGTGTTTCCATGAATGTAAGCAGTGTAATGGATGCATTAATATCATTTGGTGTTTCCATATGTGTAAGCAGTGTAATGGATGCATTAATATCATTTGGTGTTTCCATATGTGTAAGCAGTGTAATGGATGCATTCATATCATTTGGTGTTTCCATATGTGTAAGCAGTGTAATGGATGCATTAATATCATTTGGTGTTTCCATATGTGTAAGCAGTGTAATGGATGCATTCATATCATTTGGTGTTTCCATATGTGTAAGCAGTGTAATGGATGCATTCATATCATTTTGTATGTCTCACTTGATATTTCCATACCTGTAAGTAGTGTAAGATGTGCATTAATATCATTTTGTATGACTTGGTGTTAAATAAGTAAAATGTTTTTGTTTTTATGTGTTTCTGGCACAAAGAAATCAGCTTGAGTAATGTTGTCTGTCTAATTGAAAGCTGTTGTGACATCAAGAACCATTGGTTTTATTTTGGAATCTGTTTGGATCATCTTATAGGAAAGTCCACTGTCTAAAAACACCCACCCCCACTTGAGTACCATATATTCTTATTGAATTTCAGCCAACTAGGATTTTGAATAATTTGTACAATAGTAATAAGAAACATAATCCATTAACTTCTTTCCAGTACTCAGTATCATGGATACTTTGATTTTTGTTCCTAAACAGAATCTGTTGGAGTCTCAGTTTGACTATAACCCCAAGTTCAAGGACAAGATCAATGAACTGTCTCCAGATGAAATGAGATTCCTGCCATTAGGGAGAGACAAAAATGGACTAGCTTATTATTACATGCTGGTAAGTAATATGCACCTAGATTAGTTTTGGGAGAAAAAGTTATCATCTGGCTGTCAAACTGATATATACATTTTCTGGTTTTAAAGTTCTGGTCCAGAGATCTACAGTAGTCATGGTATGTACCATAATTACTCAAATATAAGTCCAACTATAAACTGCACAGACCCAGATCTGCAGGGGCATAAAATGTCACTAGATATGGGTATGTGCAATGATAGTAGTAATCAGTAGAACAAAACAAGATAGACTCTGATCTGCAGATATATTATGCAATTGCATATCAGGATCTTTCTTGTTTGCAGTTTGACTCTACTCGTGAGTACATATGGTAGATCTACATACTGATTGTCTTGTTTAGATCTGTTAGTGGAGTAGTAAATTATATGCAGATGACTTTGGCACAAAGACATATTGTGCCTGATTCCTGAGAAGAAATTCTAAATACATTGTAATAAGATGGAGCATCATACCATCAGCAGCCTAAGTTTTGATGACCTTCACCATGTTTAATTACAAATGTTGCAACATTGTTATTTATCTTTTAAAGTATATAAAACTATATATCTCTGATAAGGTAATACAACATTGTCATTTCTCTTTTAAAGTATATAAAAATATATATCTCTGATAAGGTAATACAACATTGTCATTTCTCTTTTAAAGTATATAAAAATATATATCTCTGATAAGGTAATACAACATTGTCATTTCTCTTTTAAAGTATTTAAAAATACATATCTCTGATAAGGTAATACACTTTGGAACACAGATGTACATGTTTTGTTAAATTTATCAATGTATGTGCTCACAACTGTATTTTGAAATATGACTTAAGAGAGAGAAAAAATACCAAATTACAAAAATTACAGTGATGTTCAGTGAATCTTTTGTTCATGAAGATGAATGAAATGCTCCTTACAGTATGTGTATAAAATAAAGATAATTCTGTTTAATGTAGTTTGGTCCAAATTTGATGTTTCTAGCACAGTCTGTTAGTTTAAAAGTTATGATAATTTTACTAAAACTGGACAACAAAAAACCTGTAACAATTTGTTTACTTCACACTCTAGAGCATGTACTTCAGCATGCAGTTTCTAATGAAAACTTGTCACAAATTAAACCTTGAAATCTTTGAGTAAGATAAAGGTAATTTATCAGTACAATTTTTGTCCAGATTTTCAAGCCCACATCATCACTATGTCAGTAATAACAATATTCTATCAATTTAAATCGTGGCTGCAATTGAGGTAAAAAATAATACTGGACCCATTCCTTTTGAAAACCTTCAATGTCAGATTTATTCTCTGAATCAGTGTCGAAGTGTGCGAATGATGCATCATCTCTTTCATAAACTTGATTCAATTCTAACCCATCAATTAACATACTATCATCAGAATTATCCAAATCGTTAAATTCATTGTCACTACCCACGTTGTCAACATCCATGTTTACATCTGAATTTATTAATTGATTTTAAAGCCAACAGTTTTTTTTTCAACCTCGTTTTTTTAGAAATATTTCACTGTACATGTTTGCTTTAACCATTTCTTGTGTTGCTGAAGAAGTTCACAAATATTTGTGATGTAGAAACACTACACATATATATAGTAGAGTACAACTACAGTAATATTCAGGATAAAATGGGATACTATGACTGCAGATGTATTCAGGATAGAATGAGGCATTACAAAATAGTCATATTCAGGATAAAATGGGATACTACGACTGCAGGTGTATTTAGGATAGAATGAGGCATTATGACCGTAGTCATATTCAGGATAAAATGGGATACTATGACTGCATGTGTATTCAGGATAGAATGAGGCATTACAAAATAGTCATATTCAGGATAAAATGGGATACTACGACTGCAGGTGTATTCAGGATAGAATGAGACATTACAACCATAGTCATATTCAGGATAAAATGGGATACTACGACTGCAGGTGTATTCATGATAGAATGAGGCATTACAACTTTGTCGTATTCAGGATAAAATGGGTGAAATGAAACAAATTTTTACCAAAAGGTTTCTTATGGCATCTAATTAGCTTTAAATGAGAATGGTGGCTGTGATACATCCATTTTGGCAATCTTCAAAATCTAGACGTCCAGAACATAAACTCACATTGACATGTAACTTTCACACAAAAATACTTCTTGTAAGGTATGGGACATTAAATTATTTTATGGCCAGAGAAATAGTCTACTAGTAAATGGGCTTATCTTTTGATATAATATAAATTTTCGAAGCTTAAATCTATATCCTGTGGATGAGAACAAAATATTTTTGTAATCTAGATAATCTTTTATGCGATGAGTTGTTGATGACGTGGTTAGTGATACCATACGTATTTTTGTAATCTAGGATTACTTCTACATCCTTAATATCCCCTTTTGGTAAATCCATAAAACTGGCTTTGACTGGATCTTCTGGAGTATTGATATTTTTATATTTGCTGTCATTTTCATTGTTTGTTAAGCATTTTCAAACATAATACCATTTTGTACAGTATCAGTCACAATGAGGGTTATGCAAAAGCATTTTACAGTTTAGGTGAACAATATATATGATGAATAAATCCAAGATGAATGAATACTCAAGTACTGAAATGAACAATATCTATGATGAATAAATCCAAGCTGAATGAATACTCAAGTACTGAAATGAACAATATCTATGATGAATAAATCCAAGCTGAATGAATACTCAAGTACTGAAATGAACAATATATATGATGAATAAATCCAAGCTGAATGAATACTCAAGTACTGAAATGAACAATATGATGAATAAATCCAAACTGAATGAATACTCAAGTACTGAAATGAACAATATGATGAATAAATCCAAACTGAATGAATACTCAAGTACTGACATGAACAATATGATGAATAAATCCAAACTGAATGAATACTCAAGTACTGAAATGAACAATATGATGAATAAATCCAAACTGAATGAATACTCAAGTACTGAAATGAACAATATCTATGATGAATAAATCCAAACTGAATGAATACTCAAGTACTGAAATGAACAATATCTATGATTAATAAATCCAAACTGAATGAATACTCAGGTACTGAAATGAACAATATCTATGATGAATAAATCCAAACTGAATGAATACTCAAGTACTGAAGTGAACAATATATATGATTAATAAATCCATACTGAATGAATGCTCAAGTACTGAAGTGAACAATATATATGATGAATAAATCCATACTGAATGAATACTCAAGTACTGAAGTGAACAATATATATGATGAATAAATCCAAACTGAATGAATACTCAAGTACTGAAATGAACAATATCTATGATGAATAAATCCAAACTGAATGAATACTCAAGTACTGAAGTGAACAATATATATGATTAATAAATCCATACTGAATGAATACTCAAGTACTGAAATGAACAATATATATGATGAATAAATCCAAACTGAATGAATACTCAAGTACTGAAGTGAACAATATATATGATGAATAAATCCAAACTGAATGAATACTCAAGTACTGAAGTGAACAATATATATGATGAATAAATCCAAACTGAATGAATACTCAGGTACTGAAATGAACAATATCTATGATGAATAAATCCAAACTGAATGAATACTCAGGTACTGAAATGAACATTATCTATGATGAATAAATCCAAGTTGAATGAATATTTAAGTACTGAAATGAACAATATCAGTGATGAATAAATCCAAGTTGAATGAATACTCAGGTACTGAAGTGAACAATATATATGATGAATAAATCCATACTGAATGAATACTCAAGTACTGAAATGAACAATATATATGATGAATAAATCCAAACTGAATGAATACTCAAGTACTGAAATGAACAATATGATGAATAAATCCAAACTGAATGAATACTCAAGTACTGAAATGAACAATATCTATGATGAATAAATCCAAACTGAATGAATACTCAAGTACTGAAATGAACAATATCTATGATGAATAAATCCAAACTGAATAAATACTCAAGTACTGAAATGAACAATATCTATGATTAATAAATCTAAGATGAATGAATGAATACTCAAGTACTGAAGTGAACAATATGATGAATAAATCCAAACTGAATGAATACTCAGGTACTGAAATGAACAATATCTATGATGAATAAATCCAAACTGAATGAATACTCAAGTACTGAAATGAACAATATATATGATTAATAAATCCATACTGAATGAATACTCAAGTACTGAAGTGAACAATATATATAATGAATAAATCCATACTGAATGAATACTCAAGTACTGAAGTGAACAATATATATGATGAATAAATCCAAACTGAATGAATACTCAAGTACTGAAATGAACAATATCTATGATGAATAAATCCAAACTGAATGAATACTCAGGTACTGAAATGAACAATATCTATGATGAATAAATCCAAGTTGAATGAATATTTAAGTACTGAAATGAACAATATCAGTGATGAATAAATCCAAGTTGAATGAATACTCAGGTACTGAAGTGAACAATATATATGATGAATAAATCCATACTGAATGAATACTCAAGTACTGAAATGAACAATATATATGACGAATAAATCCAAACTGAATGAATACTCAAGTACTGAAATGAACAATATGATGAATAAATCCAAACTGAATGAATACTCAAGTACTGAAATGAACAATATCTATGATGAATAAATCCAAACTGAATGAATACTCAAGTACTGAAGTGAACAATATATATGATGAATAAATACAAACTGAATGAATACTCAAGTACTGAAGTGAACAATATATATGATGAATAAATCCAAACTGAATGAATACTCAGGTATTGAAATGAACAATATCTATGATGAATAAATCCAAACTGAATGAATACTCAAGTACTGAAATGAACAATATCTATGATGAATAAATCCAAGTTGAATGAATATTTAAGTACTGAAATGAACAATATCAGTGATGAATAAATCCAAGTTGAATGAATACTCAGGTACTGAAGTGAACAATATATATGATGAATAAATCCATACTGAATGAATACTCAAGTACTGAAATGAACAATATATATGATGAATAAATCCAAACTGAATGAATACTCAAGTACTGAAATGAACAATATGATGAATAAATCCAAACTGAATGAATACTCAAGTACTGAAATGAACAATATCTATGATGAATAAATCCAAACTGAATGAATACTCAAGTACTGAAATGAACAATATCTATGATGAATAAATCCAAACTGAATAAATACTCAAGTACTGAAATGAACAATATCTATGATCAATAAATCTAAGATGAATGAATGAATACTCAAGTACTGAAGTGAACAATATGATGAATAAATCCAAACTGAATGAATACTCAGGTACTGAAATGAACAATATCTATGATGAATAAATCCAAACTGAATGAATACTCAAGTACTGAAATGAACAATATATATGATTAATAAATCCATACTGAATGAATACTCAAGTACTGAAGTGAACAATATATATAATGAATAAATCCATACTGAATGAATACTCAAGTACTGAAGTGAACAATATATATGATGAATAAATCCAAACTGAATGAATACTCAAGTACTGAAATGAACAATATCTATGATGAATAAATCCAAACTGAATGAATACTCAGGTACTGAAATGAACAATATCTATGATGAATAAATCCAAGTTGAATGAATATTTAAGTACTGAAATGAACAATATCAGTGATGAATAAATCCAAGTTGAATGAATACTCAGGTACTGAAGTGAACAATATATATGATGAATAAATCCATACTTAATGAATACTCAAGTACTGAAATGAACAATATATATGATGAATAAATCCAAACTGAATGAATACTCAAGTACTGAAATGAACAATATGATGAATAAATCCAAACTGAATGAATACTCAAGTACTGAAATGAACAATATCTATGATGAATAAATCCAAACTGAATGAATACTCAAGTACTGAAATGAACAATATCTATGATGAATAAATCCAAACTGAATAAATACTCAAGTACTGAAATGAACAATATCTATGATTAATAAATCTAGGATGAATGAATGAATACTCAAGTACTGAAGTGAACAATATGATGAATAAATCCAAACTGAATGAATACTCAGGTACTGAAATGAACAATATCTATGATGAATAAATCCAAACTGAATGAATACTCAAGTACTGAAATGAACAATATATATGATTAATAAATCCATACTGAATGAATACTCAAGTACTGAAGTGAACAATATATATAATGAATAAATCCATACTGAATGAATACTCAAGTACTGAAGTGAACAATATATATGATGAATAAATCCAAACTGAATGAATACTCAAGTACTGAAATGAACAATATCTATGATGAATAAATCCAAACTGAATGAATACTCAAGTACTGAAGTGAACAATATATATGATTAATAAATCCATACTGAATGAATACTCAAGTACTGAAATGAACAATATATATGATGAATAAATCCAAACTGAATGAATACTCAAGTACTGAAGTGAACAATATATATGATGAATAAATCCAAACTGAATGAATACTCAAGTACTGAAGTGAACAATATATATGATGAATAAATCCAAACTGAATGAATACTCAGGTACTGAAATGAACAATATCTATGATGAATAAATCCAAACTGAATGAATACTCAGGTACTGAAATGAACAATATCTATGATGAATAAATCCAAGTTGAATGAATATTTAAGTACTGAAATGAACAATATCAGTGATGAATAAATCCAAGTTGAATGAATACTCAGGTACTGAAGTGAACAATATATATGATGAATAAATCCATACTGAATGAATACTCAGGTATTGAAATGAACAATATATATGATGAATAAATCCAAACTGAATGAATACTCAGGTACTGAAATGAACAATATCTATGATGAATAAATCCAAGTTGAATGAATATTTAAGTACTGAAATGAACAATATCAGTGATGAATAAATCCAAGTTGAATGAATACTCAGGTACTGAAATGAAGAAGATCCATGTTGAAGAAGTCACAGATGAATGAATACTGAACGACTGAAATTAACAAAATCTATGATGTAGAAGTCACAGATAAATGAATAATCACATGAAAGCTGTTCCATTTAAACATACATGTTACCAAGGGAAGGCAGTTTTTAAAACTATATGTTAGGGTACTTTGATTTCAAATAGTTCACATTAAAATGGTAAGAAAATTTGAAATTACATTTATGGCCGATTAAGTTAAAATTCCTTCTTTGGATCTCGGGTATTTGTAAATGGAATAATCCTGATATTCACTGCTAGCTTTATTAACTAACATTATAAATAAAAATACCTTACTAAAACAATTAACCATACCTCCAAAAAAAGAACAGTGTCCTCACTTTAAAATTTGTGACTAGATATGTGAACATATTCAGCTATATAATAACTGATAGCATTACTATTGTAAAAGATTCTGTGTTATTATGAAAACTCTCCTTTGTTGTTTTTTTTTTTGGCACATTAAGTAAGTGCTGTTTCATACTTCAGTACTTAGAAAAAATTACATACCCATGCATTTATCTGTAAGAAAATATCTCATACCAGACCTGTTTTAATGTTTTTCACTTTTAATACTTTATTTCAATTCCTGTTACTGAATTTTGCCCATTCTTTTTGTCTTTGGCACACTCTGGAGTTTGTGGTAGGTTTTTCCATTGCACATTGGTTCACATAGGGTAAAGCCACAGTATAACACTACACGCCCTGACCTTAACATCATATTAAAATGTACTTTTTAAATAGATGTTGTTGCTAGTAATGGTCACATGATGGATGTCTTGAAAATCTATCTTTTACTCTTCTTTTAAATGGATAGTCATATTTGCAAAGGGTTCTACATCTTGTTATGAATTAAGTATGCCAGATATAGTTTCAATACTCAGCAGTTTAAAATAAAGTAAGATTTTATCTCTGTTTCTAGAAGAAAAAAAATTCATCCAGTAGAACTGCAGTCCCTTCGAGGGACTTCTGTTTTGAAAAGACTTGGTAAATATGCATGTCATCAAGATGTTGATTATTGCTGAAATTATGCATATTCATTGCATGACCTTGCATATGATTGGCCAAGCCTGTCAACACTGGTAGCTATATTTCTGATATGATTTGGATAAAACTTGTGAAACAGTCTTATATTATCAAAATATTGGATGAGTTCCTTTTGAGCAGGATCTATGTTTGTTAGAAAGGTTTTCTTTTATCTGATTTGCATTTGTGTTTACCACTATGGAACCAAAATTCCAAATTTGTGAGATAGTTTACATTGGATATGTTTTTATGACAGTACCTCAACCTGCTTAGTAAATTACTCAGTTGTTAAACTGATTGAGCACTTTCAGTCCACTTGGACCTCTTGTTGTCAATGGTACTAGAATTTCAGTCCACCCCTTAGGTAACTAAGATTGGGGGCAGTGAGAAGTTTGATGAACAGAGGAATATAATTAGCGTAAAATATTGGGGACAGGTGACTTGGCTCCAGATTTATAATTTAAATTGTTTTTCTTTCAGGATAAAGATGTCAATTTAAGAGTCTACAGAGAATGCCAGGATGATATTGATGCTGAGAGCTGGGAGGTTGTTTGCAAGTAAGTTTGTCTGCAAACTTAATTCCAGAAATCAGGTTAACCAACTGCAAGTCGAGATTTTCCCAATCATCTTAGCTCATGTGAGCAGTATTGCAATTTTTAAATTCTATAAATCTTTTAACTGAGCTTAAATAAATCTTGTAGAGATTGGTAATGAGTTTATTGACTAGGGGTACAATAATTAATCAATATATTGAAGTATCTATGCTTTTGTTGAAGCGATACACATATCGATAAAAGCGATGGAGAATTGATACAAAACACTACTTTCCGTATGCATGTTATTTTACTAAAGCAGTCATGAATAATTATTATTTGTTGTCTTGTTCTTCTGTAAAATTATAATCCATGTGAAACAGAATTTGCAATCACAGTTACTTGTGTTTTTTTTAGTTAAAATGAAAAAGGTTATTTGAAAATACCTATGTACAGTCTACAAGTTAACACAAAGTGGCATTATTTGTAATCTGACCGCACACACACACCCATTCCATACTGAATATCTTAACCCAGAAGTATGTTCAGCATATACTATACATTCCAAATGTGTTCCACATGTTTAATGAAGTACTTATCATTTAATAACAACTTTCACTCAAAGTTTCTTCTTTGAATATTGTCTTCACTCCTTTGGTCTGTTTGAAAGCTACACTACCAGTTTGTTGCACATTGAAATATGTTACATTGAATTCTCATCTGTGGTTATTGCTTGTTCCGTGAAAAAATAATCACCAATCAGAAATCAATTTATTCTCTGCTTGACAAACAGGAAGTATTCGTAAGAAACAGAGAAACTTTGTGGGAAAATCATTAGACATTTTAAGTACTTCAGCAGAGATGCTGTCAGTGTGTGCCATTGCATGAATCATGCTAAATTTGTACAAATTTGTGCACTTGGAGAACAGTGAACTGTGAGAACTCCCACAAATTTGTTGAAGTCCCACATAAAATGTGCTTTGCGAAGTATACAATTTCTTTTTAAACTGTTCTTGTCAGACATCTGTTTTTCGGTTAGCAACTGTTCCATATATGAGTTCTTCAAGCAAGACATGAATGGTTGTGAAACTAAATTTGATTAGAACAACATGCCCATGAATAAAAATTATGGCATAGTTTGAGCCATTCATAAAGAAAGTTATATAAATGCGTGTTTAAAGTATTGGCTACCTAGAAAATCCAAAATGTCTGATTTCAGGCGTGGTATATTATGATTTCATTCGGCTAATACTTTTGCTGATAATAGTGATGATGACATTACTTTTTTAATTTATGAAGTATATCAGATTACTGTAGCTGGTAAAGTGTTAATGGAGATACCAGTGAGTGATTTTGCGTCTGAAATGATGTTAAATTCGAGTCAGATGTAAATGCCTGATAATCAAAAGATAGATGGCATGACCCTTTTAGTGTTATTTTGAAATTAAATATACAAATGGCTGAATGCTGAGCCAAATTAAATAAAATACAGACAGTTTTAAATAGTTTTGTTCCAATTATCAATTATAATCGATCATCAGTTGGTTGAGCAAACCAATAAGATAATCGATTGTGAACTCCATAATCGATTATGTGTAAAGGGAGACTACTTTTTAGGTGTATGCAAAACACAAAGGTTACTAAAACTCCCAGCCACTAAAGTTGACCTGAAATGTATTAATTCCCTTCACAACTACAAATATGAAACCTTATGATTCATAACTAGGAACATATAGTCATTATTACATGGTCAAGTTGTTAAATTGTTGAGTTAATAAATTTAAACACATTTTGTTGATTTGTTTCAGTTAAATTGCAACATCTTTTGTAGTATTTATAAACAATGTCCTTCTGTACTTTAAATTATAGACACATCACGTATGAACAAAAAAAAATTCGGGGGATTGTAGCAGTATTTCAGTTACATATGACTGATCAGCCATAAAAAGTTGTGTTCATTTAACAAAGATGTAGAACAAAAGTAACACACAATGTAATATTATTGTCAGGTTAAAGTATACATGTTATTAAAAGAGATTACTCCTGTACATTTATAAACATATTGAACTCTTGATCAAAGTTATAACTATTTTTAAAAAAATAAAATTTGCTCTTAGTAACCGATTATAATTGATGATCAGTTGGTTAAGGGTAACCGATTATTGCTTATGAATTTATGACCGATTCCCAACACTAGTTTTAAAGTATGATGCAGTTTTCATTGTTTTTGATAATCAAATTTGCCCTGCAGATCATATGCTACTAAACTGTATTCATATATCAATATCAGGGTTAAGATAAATAGAATAAAATAAGGGTTAAGAAAATGTAATTAAGAAGCAAAGATATTTATTTTAATACCTCTGTCTGCACATGCATGTATTTACTAAATACCCTTATGCAGCATTATGCAACAGATAAAAAAATTGGCATAGTAGTCAGTAAAGTACTGATTTATAAAAGGAAGTTTATGTTAGTGAAAAATCCTATTTTGCTGATGTATCCAGAAGCATACATGCCAATCATTATGCTTTTTTTTATCACTATAGTATGCTTAAACATATATGGATTATGCTTTTTTGGTATATCCACCTTCCCCCCAAAAAATCGATTTGTTTTCTCGATATTTTTAACATTCCATCAATCCCACAGACGGTATTTTAGAAAAGACAGCTTTTAACGTAACAACAATATAAGAGTACGCTTGACCGTGTAATTGCGTGCACTTCCTAACAGTATCATGTTCTATTCATAGCCAACCTGGTCCTACTTTCAACCTCAAATTCTATTTATAGCATCTGTATGCTTAGTGAGGAGATTGCAGGCTGGTTTTCTAATTTTAATCTTTATGCTAGATTCCATGTTCTAATTCATAATCACTGCAGAACCAGTCTAAAGGTATTTGTCGTGAAAAAAGTATGTTTTATTTTAGTCTATGCATTTATTTTGAGCAAAAATATCTCCTTTCAAAAATTTCCTAGATAAATCAGGAAAAGGCAAGTTAAAAAAAACGAAACAAAAAAAATAACGAAACAAAAAAAAACAACAGAATCTTCTATAGTCTGTGTCTACATCCCAGTTTGTTTGTAACCCCCTGCCGATTTCAGTAACAAAAAGCATAAACAAGATAAAAAGTCAATAAATCTTACTCAATTCATTCATTGATTTATAATTTCTAACCTGATTGCGACCAGCGTGTCCATTAGGGCATAACCGACTTTTGATCCGGAAATCGGATTCCACCAGATAGTATGAACTTCCGATTAATCGGAGTTGGACAAGGCAGGAACGACTGATTCGGATAATAAAAATAATAAAGTTGAATTTCTATAGCACCGTGTCTAACACTGCGTGTCATTCGATAGTGCGTTAATAAAATTAAATAAGAAGTCAGAAAAGTCCAATATGGTCAACACAACCACGCTGTGAGGCAATCTTTTTGAACTGGCAGGTAAAAACCGGAAATGAAACCGGATATGGTAAAGTACTAAGCAACATGCTAGACACGGCAAAACCAGATACCAGAAACCCAGAAACGGAAGATGAAATTTTTTAGAAAAAAAATACGGATTTAGCATTTCCGATTAATTGAATCGTATCCGGAATCGGAAAAATTTCATGCCCAAAATCCAGAATCGGAAGTCGGTAGAAAAATGCTAATCGGTTATGCCCTAGTGTTCAGATTTTATAGGTGGCAAAAGAATATAACTCTTAACCTTATTGTAATTTATGGAGGTATCAGGGAGTAACCAAATAGGAGCAATGACGTCACTCTATTTGCAGAAAAAAGACTTGCCCAAATTGTGTGCAATATGGTGTCGTGTTAGTATGAAAACTTCCGTGTAGACACAGACTATAAATATTAAGACGAGTGCAGCATCACGTGACATGTATTTCAGGCCGTATGGAAAGAATTTTAATATTTGGCGCTAAAAGCCTTAAGATGGTTTCTATTCGATGTGCGTAAAGCTAAAAGTGCTACATATGAAAACTTGAAACAATAAAGGATGTTAAAAGACGAGATGGGCAAATAAATCATTATTCATTGAAATTTTAGCATATTATATGTGGAATATGCTTTTTCTGCCTGGATTCCGCTTTTTGACCACTTGGATTAAGCTCTTTACTCATCAGGGGTAGGCATGTATGCAAAAGATAATATCTGTGATCTATGGAAAATTGTACATAACAGTCAAAGATCTATCTCCCAACATCTTCAAGCTGACATCTTACTCTTAAGAAAGAAGCACAGAACAATATTGATAGAAAGAAAGGGAGCAGAATATGCTCAGAATTAAATAACAGATTAATGTGTATACAAATAGAGGTGATATTTGTCAAAGATGCTGATTTCAGCAGAGCTCTTAGAAAGTGGAGTAGGAAGAAAGAGAGACAAAAATTCAAAGTTTGATAAATATTGGCTGATGACAATTTCTTCCTTCCATCCTTTTTTCTTTGATAAAGGGTGAGGTGTCCCTTAAGATAAAAATCCTGTCATCATTTCTCCTTAAGATATACATGGGAAACAAATTTGGAATTTCTCTGTTTTTATGCAAAGATATTTAACCAGTGAATGAATGTGCTGATGGAATAAATGAAATTAGCATGGAATGAGCGATGGGGCAGATTTCAGACTGTTCAAGTTTATCCATTATGCATGTTAAAAGAAAATTATAGAATATGACTGGGCTTTGTCAATAGTTTTCCTTCATAGTTTTCCTTCTTCACCAAAAAATACAAATACCTGTAGCTGCAGTAGTCTTGAACATCAGCAGGAAATATATTATATAGATTTTGTTGGTATTCAACCTTATTCTCATGCCCAGATTTGTTCTAGATGAGATTTCTTTGCTCGAGGAAATTGCATTTTTGTTTCTGGTTTAAAGATAAAAAATTTTAATGTCTTGCTGGTGTAACTGAGACACAAAATTGGTAATAATATGTTTTCAAATCATTCATGTTGTACAGAGCAATGGGAGTTAAATGCAGCCACCATTAAATGGCCAAAAATGTTGGATAAAACTCACTGCACCCAACAGGTAGTCGGTTTGAAAGTATTGTTGTTATTTCTCATCAATGAGAATTGCATAAAAAATATATGATTATCTATTGTCTGCATTTTGGTTCCAAAGATGGAAAGGACATAAAAGTTCATAGGTGTATCAGTATGTATTGTATCACAGGTTGCTTATCATGAATCATTTCGATATGTGGCACAGGTGTATCGTTTCACCCCTAATATTAACTGTTCAAAGATATAACAAGGCTAAACTGATACAGCATTCAGTCACTATATTATGTTTACATTTTCATCCTTTGGAAACATTTTGTCCAAAGTCTTTTGCCTAGAGACACTTAACAGAAAGAATCTTCTTAGATGGATTGAAAATAGAAAATGTATTCTTTCTATTTCCAGCTCATCATAATTCTCTTTTGTTGTTTTGTTTCATTTGTTGTGTGGTTTTAACTGTTACAGAATTATCTAAATATAAAAATACACAAAAGCATGCCATGTTTTTTTGTGTATAGAATTCAATTATGTAAACTGTTTCTATTGTTTGTAATCAGCTGCACATTTCTGTCGGAGATTTTAATACATTATTGGCTCTATTATGCTGAAGAAATGGGAGTTAAGAGCCTTTCTAAAGGAAACATAGAAGCAACTGATCAATTATGGTTTGGGTGGGTATACAACATGCAACCCTTGGGCTATGAGTTTGATGTTATGGGAGTCTGGGTGGGTATACAACCTGCAACCCTTGGGCTATGAGTTTGATGTTATGGGAGTCTGGGTGGGTATACAACCTGCAACTCTTGGGCTACGAATTTGATGTTATGGGAGTCTGGGTCGGTATACAACCTGCAACTCTTGGGCTATGAGTTTGATGTTATTTGAGTCTGGGTCGGTATACAACCTACAACCCTTGGGTTATGAGTTTGATGTTATGGGAGTCTGGGTGGGTATACAAAGTCTGATGCTTTACCAACTGTGGGCATTTGATCAGAGTTCTAAATAGATAACAGGAAACCATTACATTATGCTTTTATCACCAGAAATAAACATTGCTTCAGTAAAGTAAAGGATCCTGGGCAGGGGAGAAGTCATTGAGGTTTAAATTAAACAGTAAAGATTTGTTTGGTTGCAGTCCATTTTGAGTTTTAATGACAACCCTGTTGGGAAAATACAAATAATCTAGAAGGAAAATGTTAATAATGTTTCAACCTTTCCGAAAAATTATTTTGGCTTTTTTCTAACAGTGCCTTTAATTGACTTTTTTTAAAATTTTACGATATTAGGGACAGAGCAGAACTATTCAAGTTGATAACATCCCTACAGGGTGAAGTTAGTATCAACATCAACAGGGAAAAGGAAGAATCTCCAGACACTGCTGGTAAATTATACAGTTAATTATACAGTTTTGAATATTTTTCTTGTCTGTGAAGACACTGGTATTATCAGATTTCCATTTGCAATGGAGGTGTTGGCATCATTAATGTTAAGGTTCTGTTATAAAGCTTGTGAAAGTTGTTGATCTTCTAGGGCATTTGTTTTAAATATTACTAAGTGTCTACAAAGTTTGTCAAAAAAATGCAGAAAGCTATTCGTCATTATAAACTTCACAGGGAAATAAACAATTGTGGAGAATACATGTAAATGTTTGGTAAAGTTCTTCACTCGTCATTCACACTGAGGCAGGGATTTATAATCCATTTTCCCAACTACTGTGGTAAATAAAGTTCAAATTCGACTTGGGCAAGCTGAAGTCTTCAAGTTTATTACCACAGGCAAGTTTACAAAATTAATAGAGAGTAGAAAGGGATCGTGTTTCTTTTCTAATGCTATATGTTCTGCAAGTTTTATAACCTGCACACTTGCCACCAGACATACATCTGCATATTTATGACGTGTTTATATGTACCAATTCTTCTGTTACATGCGTCACAGTTTCTTTTATGTATTTTATGTTATTTCTACCATGTAGTCAGTATGATGGTCAGTCTAGCATTTTCTTACACAACAGTGATAACGTGAATGTATTCTGTTAAAAGAAGTTTGACAAATAAGCTTTGACATGACTACAAAAAACAAAACACCATGAAATTAGAAAACATTTTTAAAAAACTTTGAAAATATTTAAGATAGGAAATATTTTTAAGTCTTTAAGTTTGTTCTTGCAGTCGAGAAAAGTGAGTTTTAAGAGCACTCTTGAAAGGGATCACTGTGTCTTTGTGGCTAATTTCAATGGGCAATTTGTTCCATGTTGCTGGGCCCTGGTATGCAAAAGAACATTGTCCATATGAATTCATTTTCATAGTGGGTATAATGAGAGTTGAGGAGCGTAAGTATCTTGCTGGTGTGTACACATGGGTGAGGCCAGATAGATATGTTGGACTGGAGTGAAATATATCACAGAGAACACATTTTGTGTTTGATTCTGGATCAAATGGATAGCCAGTGTATGATACAGAGCAGTCGGGAGGTGTGCTCTAAGGATGATCCTCGCAGCTGTGTTTTGAACGTTTTGAAGTTTCTGGAGTAGATATTGAGACAAACCAGACAGAATTGAGTTACAATAGTCCAGTCTTCAAAGTACTAATGAACACATAAGTGTTTTAGTGGCATCACCTGAAAGGTATTTGTGAATGGAGCTGATCTGTATCATTTCAAGATATGCAACCTTGCTATGACATGTTGGTGCACTGTTAGAGTACAGTCCAGAGTAACACCTAGGTTTTGTACTGACTGAATTTAATGTTGGTGTTGCTAATATTTATTGTTTGAGGTAAAGGATGTGAATGAGACGGTCTTTTGTGTTGTGATCGTAATGACCTCAGTTATATCATCATTCATCTGCAGCTTGTTACATGTCATCTATGATTTCACATCAGAAATGCACCTTTCTACTCCTTGGATGGTAGCATCAACTTCAGTTGGGTGGCTAGATTTGTATATCTGGGTGTCATCATCATACAAATGATGAGACACTTGAGAACAGCTGAGTGGATAGAATGAAGTGAACTGGTCCAAGAACAGACCCCTGTGGAACACCACAACATAGTTCAATTGTGCTGTAGTGTATTCTATTTGCAGATACAATTTGTGTCATGTTGACTAAGTAGGACTTTAACCACAGTAAGGCTGTAATGTGAATGCCAAATACATGCTTGAGATCGTGAAGTAATATATCAATGTCTATTGTGTCAAATACTGAAGACATATCAAGGAAGGTGAGGATTTTAATCTTTCAGCTATCCAAAGTAGAGAGAATGTCATTAACTACTTTCAAAAGAGAAGTTTCAGTACTGTGGCAAGGGGGATGTGCAGATTGTCTATTGCTAAAATGACTTTGAATTCAGATGAGATACAAGTTGAGTTAGAACAACTTTTTCTAAGATTTTTCATATGATTGGGAGATATGAAACTGGGCAGTACTTCTTTCAGTTGTTATGATCAAGTGTTGGTTTCTTCAGCAGAGGCTTTACAACGGCAGTTTTTGAAAAATTAATTCCCCAGATGAGAGAGAGGTAATAATAACATCAGTTAGTGAAGGCAATATTGGATCTTAGCAGTCGAGCAGCAGTGATGTTGGAATTTTTCACATGACTTTGGTGCTCTCCTCATCATGATTGCCTGTACTAAATTAATAATAATAATAATAATAATAATAATAATAATAATAATAATAATGACTTTATTTAAAGAGGCTAACACAATTAGCTAAGAACTAATCTATCTTGAGGCCCTCATACAAGGAATTTATTTAATTCAGCAGCATCTCAGGAGCCACTGGATATATTGGGTTTTGAAGATGGAAATAGAGTGGGCATTTTTAATCTCAACTGGAATACTATTCCAGAGCAAAGTTCCAGAGTATTGGAAACTTTTCTTGAATAATTCCTTATTTGGTTTGAGAATTTTATACTGTTTTGTAGTTATTGATCGCAGGTGGGGTGTATTACCAGGTAGCCTATACTGGAATAGGGATTGTAAATATTCAGGAGCACTATTATTGGATATCCTGTACATTAATTTGGCTTTTCTTAAACATATTCGGTCTTTAATAGGTAATATTTGTAACTTACCAGCTAAATTTTCCTTGCTTTCTTTCTGGTTTGAGAGAAAGTTCATAGAGAAGGTTCAAATGCTGCTAATGGTTGTCGCTGAAATTCTGTATCACAGCTATATGGTGACAACTGGTCAATTGATATTGTGTTGTCAAGGTTATCTCTAATGATTTGTACCTGTCACGGAAGAAATTTGCAAACAGGTCTGGAAGGTCTACTGGAGAAAGGTAGTTGGAACTGGTGTACAGTTGAGCCTTGACATTAGTTTGTTAGTAAACTTGGAGAGAACTTTGCAGCTGGAACTCCCAGTGATCTTAGTATTGTAGTGGGATAATTTGGCTAAATGGACTATGTTTGTGACATTCTTCTTAGCGGCTTCATGGAATTGTTTATGAATAGTGTGTCTGGTGGAAAGTTTACTGTGGTCTCTCTTAGCAGTGTGAAGCTGGTTCCTAACACTGTCATACCATGGAGAACACTTTTGAATTGATACTACGCATTTGGCGTCTTGAGCATGTTATTGAGCAATGAATGCAGGCAGATATCGAGTTGTTCTGCTGTAGGAGGTAAGCAAGTTGTTAGGTTTGCTTGGATGTCATGAATTAGTTTGGTTCTATTTATAATACTGAGGTTTCTCTTAGTAGCAAATAAAGGTGGAGGGTTATGGACTGATATGCCCAGATTGCATATAATGCAGAGCTGATCTGATACATGTTCGTGGGATACAAGTGTGAATCGTAGAATATTATCATCAGGTCTATGACGGACCAATCTCAGTGTGATCATGTTTATGGGTTGGTTCGTTAACTGACTTTAAGTTTGAAAACATGAATGGAATCTACGAGTTTTTATGTATTGGTCTCCAGTACAGTCAAAGTGAAAGTTGGAATCTCCAAGAATAATCAGGTTGCCACCTATCGAGTTTCCATACTCCAGGAGATTTGGAAACTGCTCCAAAATGAGAGATTCAGTCAGCTTGCTTTTTATACTAGGAGGAGGCAGTAAAAATGGACTGACCTTTGTTCCAGTGTGAGTGTTGTTTGGACAAGTTCAAACGGTGTGTGGCAGAAATTGAACGCTGTGTTGTGTTTAAGACATTTTATCATGGAATTCTTTGTGAGAGTGGCAGGGGAACAACTTGATGGTATAACTGGTGTGTGTTAGATCCATGTATTTGGGCTCATCACCTGATGTTTTTAGCCATGTTAGTGTCAGGAAGAAGATGATGATATTCTGATTTTTGATAAAGTTAACTATTTTTGGGTGCTTTTCCAGTGGTCCTAATGATTGGGTATTTGAATAATGCACTACGCAGTGGTATATTTGGGATAGTTGACACAAAGGTTGACCATTTAATAGGGATTTGCACCAGGTGATCTAAATTAACAGCCAAGCTTTTAAATTGTTTAATCGAAAAGGATGAAGGGAGATAAATGGAATGTTTCCTGTTCTATGCCTGTTTGATGTTCCTTGTTTTAATTTATATGGGAAAATATTTGTACACATTTTGTTGGGGATGACTTATGATCACTTTGATTTTTTCGTCGCACTTAATAATGTACTAACACTTGAATAGTTGAAGGTGTTATACTATTAAATCTGGATTCATGACACAATTTTAAACAGCTACACAGTGTATAAATAAAACATTCTGAATTTTTTTAATATGAACATGCAAATATTAATAACTATTGCAAATTACATACAGCTGTAATGACAGATTCATTTTTATGTTGTGTACCTTAATGCCTGGTGGTTGTGTACCTTAATGCCTGGTGGTTGTGTACCATAATGCCTGGTGGTTGTGTACCTTAATGCATGGTGGTTGTGTACCTTAATGCCTGGTGGTTGTGTACCTTAATGCCTGGTGGTTGTGTACCTTAATGCATGTTGGTTGTGTACCTTAATGCCTGGTGGTTGTGTACCTTAATGCCTGGTGGTTGTGTACCTTAATGCCTGGTGGCTGTGTACCTTAATGCCTGATGGCTGTGTACCTTAATGCCTGGTGGTTGTGTACCATAATGCATGGTGGTTGTGTACCATAATGCCTGGTGGTTGTGTACCTTAATGCCTGGTGGTTGTGTACCTTAATGCATGGTGGTTGTGTACCATAATGCCTGGTGGTTGTGGTACTATGTACTTTATATATTATCCTAACATAAATATCAAAACATTCTCCATAGGTATCGTTACAGCTGTTGTTTATACCCAGTGTAAACATGAGTCTATTCTGACTTAATTTATGTATTTCCTTGTGATGCTTTGCATAGTTTTAAGATGATTTAACTCAAATATTTGATCACAACATAATCATTCAACATCTAAAGTCAAGACTTGTCACTTTTATCTATCTTTTTTTGGTGTTAGTTTTCCAAATGATCCTGAAAATGTCAACTGATAATTGAATCTAATGCCTAGGTTATCATCAGAAAGCCTGAGCTATGGGAACAGTTTGTGTGAGCAATTGTTAAAATACCCTGTTCAAGTTTGTTTTAGTTCACCCATTTGTGGACTTATTTCCACTGTTGAATTTATTGCTTGTGCATTTACATGATAACTTGAGAATAAACATAAAACCTCAACATTTTTGTACACATTTTGTTGAGGTTTACTTTATTATTCTTTATGACAGAGACGTAAAGGTCACTAGCCACCTATATTGTACATACGTGTGATATTAACGCATGCACACCATACATATTTTTAATTGGACTTAAAAAGCTGATTATATATGTCTACTAACTCGGTATATGTAGCATATGACAGCAGGCATATGCATCCTTACTATAGTAAGTATCGCTTATGTCAGATAACAAAATAGTAAATGAGACAGGAATATCAGCTGATTGCTTGAAGGCACCTGCCATTCATGCATGATACATTATATGATGCAAAATAATCAAGCTTGTATTTACATTCACTGAGTACAAATGATGATCTTTTCACTAGCATGGGTTGCAAAAGTATTATTACAGCAAGTTATTGCTGTGTATACTACTTACCCTAAGAGCATAAATGAACATTTGTATCAATTATGATTACAAATGGCAAACAGATAGAAGCTGGGTTAAGGAATAAACAAAACTGGCAGCGAGCAATAAACTCATTCCTTCAACTTACCAACAGTATATTGGATACAAAGGTAATTTTATTACAAAGCAAGCCAACCCCAGAAAGTGACTTTTAATTAATAGTGTCCCGATTTATTTTATTTTAGTAAATTTGCCAACATATGGAAGCCAGCATTGATTCCTTTTTACCTGTATTAATGGGAATTTTAAAAATAAATTGAAACAATGGAACAGTTTAGAAAGCACACAGACTAGTATATCATGCATGCATATATCAATATAAAGATGAACAGTTAATTAGATTTCAATAGTTTCATTGAAATATTCCCTGTTGATAGTTTATAGTGTTTTTTTTTTCAACAACAAGAAGCATGCATTTCACCATGTGGAGATAAACGTGTCATTTCCATTTCTGTAAGTGGGAAATTGTAGCAAAGTGAAGATTTCAACATTGTACGCTTCTATTTTGAGTTTAAAAAATGATTTCTTCTTTACACTTGATATATTTTTATTCTTTATGTGTGATTATAACTACTTTAATCATTTAATGCAAATCTGATGTAAAAATAAAAATGGCTGTTGACCTTTAAATATCAAGTTACAATACTAATTTACCCTCAAGCAGTACTTGATAAGATGTGCTGTTAATAGTGTGTTGGTTATCCTCTGAAATTCTCAATTTCTTACTCTCTGTTTCAGAAGAAAATAAGTACTGTAGGGCAAGGGACTCCGAGGAAAAGGTGTCAGTAGAAGATGTCAGTATTGTCGAACGAGACAAAAAGCCATTAGTAAAAGACATTAAAGTTGAACCACCAGATAAAGATGAAACAGAAGAGGATGCAGGGGCTACTACAGAGATGAAGAATGGGTCACTGGCCATCAAAACAGAGCAAAAATGCCCAGATTCAGAAGTTGATGGGGACAAGGAAGAACCTATAGAGAAACAGGAGAACATCAGCAACAAACTTCTTAAAAAGAAACGCAAAGCCAAAAAAGTCTCTCATTTGGAGAGTGAACATGAAAAGGAACATAATGAATACCAAGAGAAACAAGGAAAAGAAAAATTGAAGTTTGAGAAATCATCACCAGGGTTATCACAAGGGAAGGAAAAATCTGTTGAAGATTTGGATAATGAATTGGAATCAGACATTAAGTCTGATGGTGGAGATGGGGGCAGAAATAGGAAATGTAAAGATGGTGAAGTTGTTCCAATTAAAAACATAGATAAAGGAAAAGAAACACAAAGTAATGATGTAGATGATCAAGAACATGACAGGACTTTTCAGTCTAAGCATTTAGATTTTAAGATTGACTGTGAGGTGGAAGGTAAATCTGCAAAAGGTAATGGTAGGAATTCAGAAAAGAAAAATAGTGTTGATTCCAATTTTGTACGAAAGAAAGAAAAACTTAATGAGTCAGCAAAGATTTTAAGTGCTAAGGAGTCCGGTGACTCCATTGAATCAGACAGCAAAACTTCAGGTAAAGAATTAGAACCAAAGCATAAAAAACGTTCAGTTAAGAACACAAAAGGTCTGACAGAAACAGAAAATGAAGAGTTGAGTAAAAGTTTACAAGGTCCAGATAAACAAAATCTAAAGAGTGGAGAAAAAAATGTATTAGTATCAAGTGATCTGAAAGACAAAACTACAGAAAAACATGTCTCTTTATCAAGTGACTCAAAAGACGAAAAAGCTATGTCTAAATGTGAGGAAAATTTAATTCAGGCAGTTTTGTCTGATCCTGAAGAGAAAGAAACTAACCAGTCAAATGAGGCAAACAAAGATAACAAAAATGTATTAAATTCACTTTTATTTGAAGGAGGAAAAGGAGGTAATGATTCTCAAAAGATTTGTGATAATGGTGATGGTGACCCAAAGAACATAGGTTGCAAAATTGATTCTAATGAAGCAGACAAAAAGGGCAAGAGTGATTCTTTTGACATGGAAAACAAAATTGGTAAGGATGGAGTGTTTGACATCAAAATAAGTGTGGATAAAGAGAACAAAATTCAGAGTAAATGCAATAAAGATGAAGCGAGTCCAATCAATTTGGAGTTTAAAAAAGATAATTTGGAAAGGACTGTATGGAAAGGAGAAAGTGCTTCCCTTATATCAGCAAGTGTTGAAAGTATTGTGTGTCAGGCTTCTGATGCCATAGATGCTAATGCATCTGGTGCCATAGATCAGTCCAAGGGCTTAAATGTTGAACAGTCGTCACAAAACCTTGAGAGTAATGCAGCTTTGGTATGCCCAAAATCAGATATAGAAAAAAGTAACTTGGGTTCAAAATGCCAGGAAAAGGCAGAAGAAATTTCTTCAGATAAGAAGCAGAAAGTTAAAGAAAGAGAAGTTTCAGTAGAGGATAGGAAGTCAAAGATCCTTGAATCTTCACAAGATGAAATGAAGGATAGCATGGCAGACATGCAAAAGAGAGATATAGCGTCATCAAACTCCACTTGTGTAAAATATAAAGAAAATGAAGGTTCAAAAGCAGCGGAAGCCAATAGCTTAAAAAATATTTCTAAAGATTCTGCACCGATCAGTAAAAGATCATCCAAAAAGGTGAATGTAGCTATCTCTGAAAATTCCAAATTGTCAAAAGAAACAGTTCAGAATGTGAATGATAGTGAAAAGTTGCCAAAGGAAATGGAACATTTTGTGGAAAGTGCACAAAATGCTGAAGACACTCATTTTACTACCTCAAATAAGAATAATGAAAGTGTGAAGTGTGCTCAAACTAACACAGAAATAGAGCATGATAAAGTAAGTGCATGTAAAGAAAAATCTATGGAACAATCCACTGATATTCAATTTAAGAATGTTGGTGATAATGTGGAAGAGCAGTCAAAAGATGAGGTATCTGGGAACAGTACAGAGCATAATGAGGCCAGCAAATCAGTGGATAATCGTTCCAAATATTCAGCAACTGTAAACAGCAGAAGGACTTTGAGAACTAGGTCCAAACCAAAAGAATCAAAACAAGATCAGGACACTTCAGTTGAGGAGTCCACATTTAGCCAGGGTCATGAAAATGAATTGTCTTCAGTCCTAAAAGAAAGCAAATCAGAAGCAGATGAGACTGGTAAATCAAAGAACAAACAGTCTAGAAAAGAGATTGTTGATAAAACAGCAGACTCAAAGAATTCCACAGAGATGGAGAAGGAAGAAATGGGAACAGCAGTAGATGAAACAGAGAAAGATGTTGAAAAAAGTAGAAGGATGAAAAAGGCAAATACAGAAAAAGATGTAGAAATTAATTCACAGGAGGAAGCTTCTGATAAGAATACGCATGAAGAACAAAAGGCAGAGAAGGAAAACAATGGAAGGGATAATATTTCTTTGTCCTCAGAAAGGGGTAAAGGAGGTTCATCTAGGGGCCATATAAGTGGGGCTAACGGAGGTAGAAAAAGACAGGTACAAAGACCTCATGTTTAACAAGGTTTTTTGACAGGCAGAATGACTCATAGAGTAATCCATTGATATTCATACCAGACAGCATTCCTTACTTATTATTATTTATGCAGATAAGAACCCAGAACTTGCAGTGTCCTATTATACACCAAAGCCCATATTAATAGAAAACAATCCTTTTAATAATTTTATGTAGTAAAGATCATATAGTTTATTTTGTCATGCAATGCATCCAGGACACAAGGACAAAAACAATCCTTGTTACAGTAATGAGTAATGCGTATTAGATCCTGTAGCTAATAATTTCATGTTATAAGATTTGTGATACAAGTCCAAATAAAATAGTGACCAAATGTTAATTTATGGTTGAAATTACATGATTGATTGGCTAAAAGAGATACAAAACAAGTACTGACCTGGGTAATAAACAGGATATAAATATTCTTATTTAATCAGATCTTAGTGATTCCTAAAGGCCATTTTAACCATGACCTAATCCTTTTCAATGATGCTCATATCCTGTTCAGTAATGCCAAGACCAATTTAACCATAAAAAATTCTTTTTCAATATATAGTCCTAATAGTGTACAATGTGAGTTGTTTCCCTTGCCAAATTCGGACAAAAGACCAGTCAGGTGTGCCCATAACTTGTTTAATGTCATTTTCTTGTCGATTCATTTTGATGACAGTTGATTCTTTGATTGATATTTGATTTACTTGTAAATGTGATATAGTCTTCATTCAAATTTTCCAAAGCAACCCTGAATACATCTCCAAATATATAAATATAACTCACAATTATGTTGCTCTCGCTACCAAGGTCATTGACCTGAGAAATAGATACACTTTCATTAAGATAACCATTACAGTGTGTATGTGTAAGCATTCATCTCCTTAGTCATCAGCTTAAGTATGCATACATTGATACTAAAAAAGTGTGCATGATAGGATAGTAAACATTTTCAAACCAGATCAAGTAAAATCCAAAATTAATACTCCACCCCACCTCTCACCTACCCACCTCCAACTTCTATCATTATAGTCCATGTTTTTCATGTCTACAGAGAAATTAAGATTGTGTGTGCATGCTGAAACTGCATAAGTGGATTTGAAGTTGTTTGTATTTAAAAGTCAGAAATCAGTCTGAATCCATCCATTTGAAGAATTTGTCCCAATAATGAACCTGCTTAACAATTGGATGTGAATACCTTTTGATATGTAAAATCTTATACATTGAATTTATAACATTGTTGTACTTTCAATGGGATCATGTGTTTTTCCTCCATTCTTGACCTTGTTTGCAACCTACCCTGTGTTCTTTTTCTTCAGGAACAGTTTCAGATACACCTTAACATTTCTTTAGTAGATATCCATCACTGTCTGTAATATAACTAGTAATAGCTAAATTCATTTAAGGTGATCAAAAATTGTATGGTGGCAGTGGTTATCTATTCTAAAATAATTTATCTGACAATGAAAACATTATAGGTTTATGATCGTCAGCCTAGTTGCAATATAAGATTTTTTATGGATGCTAATGTGACATTTTCGATATTAAAGTCACACCTGTGCCGCAAAAGATTTATTTTGAGCTTGCATTAATGACAAAGGAGACTAAATTTATGCAAATACTCCAAAATTTGTAGTTTAATTAACGATATATTAATTTGAAGGAGCACTAAATTTCAGGAAACAATTTATGCAGTGAGATTTGTTTGCATATTGTAGAATTGGGTGGATGAAAGTGCTGAAGACTCTCCAATTGAGCCTCTCTCCAAGAAAGCCAGAGGGCGCAATCATGTAACATGTAGAGGACGGGGTAAAAGACCTCAGCGTCAGGTAGTATCCAGTTCAGGAGATTTCTCCTCAACTTCCAGTGATGATGACGTTCCCTTAAGTGCTCTCTCTAAAAGTGGAAGGGGTAGAGGGATCATGAGAGGTAGAGGGGCTGCTGTAAGGGGCAAGGGAGGAAGCAAACAAGTACTAGACATGCCTACACGGAAAAGCTCGCGGCCTGTTAAGGTATCCACAGAGTACTTCATCATTAGCATTGGTCAGTTAGATTATTTTGGTTCATCTTGTCATAAGACCAAGTAAGCTTATGGTATTATACTATGTCTGTTTTGCATTGACTTTCATACAGCAGCATTTTAAAATTGCATTTTTTCAACTTCTCTGTTACCATCAAATAGAATTTAAAGAAAAGCATCCTAGCATAAAAATCATTATAAAATTTCATCATAAAATATGGCTTCCATTAATAAATATAGTAAAAAATCTTTAAACAACTTCTAAAACTGCCTGTCATTAGTTTTAAATTGTTATTGACATAAATAGTGCATGTTTCTGCTACAGCCATTTCAAATGAATTCCAAAATTAAAAGAATAAAGGGCAAATTTATAATATTTATTCACAACTGCTAAGATTAAAGTTACTTGTATAGGGCAAGTATCATCTTGTATTAATTTTTAACAACTTTTATCATTATGAGCACCATTTTCAAAAAGAATATTTATACATCAATATAGCAGATCATTTATTCCATAAGGTCATCGTTTATAATGGGAAAATATTTAAATGAATTCTTCTCAGAACCACACAGCATTTAACCAAATAAAAAAGTATCCTGGCATCGATGTTTTTCAAACATTTTTAAATATTACCAATTTAAGATCAAATTTGGCCAATATTCCTAAAAATAGGATGAGTTTTAAACAGCTTATTCTAAAGAAATGCTCAACAGAATATAACCAGGTTCAAAAGAAATCATCAGGGCAATAAGCTCTTTCAAGTGATGCAGATCCACTTCCGATAATTGCTACTGTTATTGAAAATTGCAGTGTGTGAAGGTTGGTGGGAATCAGCTGAGACCCTTGAAATACTCTTTTTGAGTGCAAGTTGTTAACATTTTTCATATGTAAAGTAATTTCTTATATAAATATCTGCTGGCATCTTCTTTTTGGCATAGCAATTTGTAAATAAAGCTTCATTCTTGAAACACTGGTTACCAGGACAGTAGTAATGTTACCCAGCCAGACAAAAATTATTTACCTATTTGAGTATTATACCTAAATTGGGTAATGGTAAAATTTAAAGAAGTTGTTTCCTTTACAACATGTTCTAGACTGACAAAAATATGCAAATTAGTCAAAGGGTTATGTATATGTGACATGTGCCAAATGTTAATTGATGTTGATGCTTGTGATGGTAGAAAATGCACTCAGATTCATTTGCTTGGTACAAATCTACATCTACTCCTCCTGAAGAGACCAGCATGTAGTGAAGTTTTATTGGTCCAGCCAAATTTTCCTTAGTACAAGAGGACAAGTTTTTCTGAGGGCTCACCCAATTGAGAGGCATTCCAACCAGGAGTTGTTGGAAGATTCTGATATTACATTGGAGCAGACAGAATTTAGTTTTAATGATGCTATTGAGGTTATTTACAGAATCATAACTCCAGCGGTATGTCCTCCTCTCCAGATGGTGAATACAGACAATAATGTAAACGCTTCTTCAGAAGAAATAATAGTGATGAGCATCTGTTCTTCAGAATCTTGTTGCAGTCATGAAAGAGTGCAGAAATTAATATTCAGATATAATTAACTGCTTTGGTGGCCTAGTGGTAAGAGCGTCCGCCGTGGAAGAGGGAGGTCGTGGGTTTGATCCCCAGCCAAGTCATACCAAAGACTTACACAAATGGTACTAACAGATACCTCGCTTGGTGCTCAGCATTAAGAGGTTAGTGTTAGGACTGGACTGCCTGGTGTCAGGATAATTTGACTGGGTGGGACATCATGCTACATGTCTGCTGCATGATGCCCCAGTGCTAGACATCACTATAAACTGCATCACTGCAGACATTGGGGCAATATGACTGAAAAATTGTTAGAGCTACGTTAAAATTCCTAATCAAACAAACAAACAAAAAATCCTATAATCCTTGAACCTGTGAATAGTATAGTATTCTTAAAAGCAAATGAACTTTCCAGCTCCTTCTCACAGCATTGGTATAAGTTCCCCACTTAAGTGCCTGGCCTTGACAAAGACTACACAGCTGTGAAGATGTCAACCCAACTATATACACAGACAAGTGTTAAAATTGGTAGGGAACCTGGTTTCCACTTTTTCTTATGATTTGGCTTTCTTAGCTTTATACTCTTTAGCAGAGACGGCTGGATATGATCACTTGGAATGCTATTAGCTTCATTACCAAGGTCATCAACAGGGAAGTCCTCCACACAATGGTGAAGTCCACAACAGCCTCCTGCAGCTTTGACCTAATTAGAAGTTATGCTTTTCTGGTCTTTTTTTTAAATACTGCAGCATGCAACAATTCTTCACTCACTCTCTTTCTGTTCTCTCCCAATGTTCAGAGGATAAAAGATCTAAGAGTCAAGAACCATCCCAGACAAAAGAAGAGAGATGCCAGATGAATTAAAGGAGTTACCTTCAGTCACAGAAAACTTTTAGCGGTCAAGTGAGAAACAGGCTATCAGAACTCTAATTATCACAGGCATGCCTGAGAGGAGGGGGAGAATTTATTTTCTCCATTAAGCCTCCCATCAATAGACAATTTCTTGCCACACCTACTTCCATCGGGCAATCCATCTGTACATATCAGACTCCTGTTTTACAGTGCTTGGATCAATTTAATTACAGCAATTGGGTTGATACTGGTATAGTTAAAGTCACACAGGATATGTATGCATTCCAGTAATGGGTGTCATTTTGAGGGAATTTGATTCTACACACCATTAAGTGGTAAGTATTCACTTCATTGCCATGTTAAAGTACACAACATATGGTGTCATCCAGTATAATCTAGATTGAATGCCACACACTGTGATGACATAACCTGTTACCTATACTAATATCTAGATTGAATGCCACACACTGGGATGACATAACCTGTTACCTATACTAATAAATAAATTTGTACTACCCTATATTGTGACAGTTCCACTCGTCATGATCTTCTCTTAAAGTGTAATACATGGCTACCATACTAAAAGACTATAGCAATCAATAAATTTTGTCTGGAAGTTTCTTGATGACATTTAAGGGGCAGAACATTCAATAATCAGGATTGAATAAACTTCGGTTAAAGAAAATTAGTGTTCAATTGGAAACAAAAATAATTATATTTAAATTACAATGATTAAAAGAGCATACATGACCCGTGTGACTTTTACTATAGTTTCAGAGGGATTTCAGATCTTATTCACCCAATACTTTCATCATTCTCCTTATGGCAGATTCCAGGTGACCACATTGCAGAAGGAAAAAGAACTTTACTAACAAATTAGGTTAGTTTAAAATTGAACTACCTTATTTTCTATTCCTGGCTGTGCCTGATCACAAAATTCAGTAAGAAGTTAAGACTGGTCATTGAATTGAGCAAATTTAACCTATTCATAAAGTCTAAAAAAAAATATAATGAAACTGTACCTGTCGAACTTTCGCAACCAGATTTTACAAATTCCATAGACACCATTTTCTAGGGTTGTGTGTCCACTTCCTACCAGATTTTGTCATGGGTAGTGTAAGGTGGGCACAACTAGAGAAGGCTTTTCATATCAACTTTTTGGAATTGGAGTCTATTCTCAACACTTTCCCTGCCAGGCAGGATCACATTTAAGAAAAGTCAGATTTGATAATGTCAGATAACTCGGTCATAGTGTGTTACCTCCTGAAAATAGGGGAAACCAAGTCATCAACTTTTGTGTTATGATATGGGAATACCTTCGTGAGTGTGCATAGTATAAAAAAATATACATGCTTATGCCTAACGTTCAAGGCAAGAAAGCAAAGCATAACCCCCACAAGCGATGGCCACTTTTAAGAAAGTTATTCAAGTCCGTGTATTCTGAGCTACCACAGGACAAGGTATTACATGCAAAGATTTCAGCTCATAAAGTAAGATCTGAGTTACCACAGGACAAGGTATTACATGCAAAGATTTCAGCTCATAAAGTAAGATCTGAGTTACCACAGGACAAGGTATTACATGCAAAGATTTCAGCTCATAAAGTAAGATCTGAGTTACCACAGGACAAGGTATTACATGCAAAGATTTCAGCTCATAAAGTAAGATCTGAGCTACCACAGGACAAGGTATTACATGCAGAGATTTCAGCGCATAAAATAAGAGCAATTTCCTTGAGCCTGGCCTTTGAACACAATATCTCAGTTAAAAACACAGTGGAGTCTATTGCCTGGCATGGACAATCAACTTTTCTTGTCTCTGCTTGCATGACATAGCCTTGCAAAGGAGAGAGCTGATTCTTCTTGCATGTTTGGTTGTTACACAGACAGTAAACAAGCTTCACAAATGACAGCACAACCACATTCTTGGGAAGCTTCTGGTTTTAAAACTGTTGCTTTTTTTATTAGAGTGCAATGGGTTCCTCTGTGTACATAATTTCAATCTTTCATTTATAGAATTTCTAGTAGAGCACTAATTGTACATAATCCTACAAGTTGAGGTTGGATGTTTTGCATTTCCTCCTCCTGTTTTCACCACTCTGGTGGCCTAGCAGTTAGAGCATCAGCCTCAGATGTGGGAGGTCACATGTTTGAACCCCGACCAAGATATACAAAGACTATGAATACAAATGGTACTAACAGCTGCCTCACTAGGTGCTTAGTATTAAGAGGTTAATGTTAAGACTGGTTTGCCTGATGTCAGGATAATGTGTTGGGTGGGACATCATGCTACATGTCTGTGGCATGATGCCCAACTGCCACATATAAGCTGCCACACTGCAGACATTATAGTGTTATGACCCCAAAAATATTAAAACCTACATTAAAAATCCCAATCTCAAATTCTCCTTTTTCCTATTCTCCTAATATTAATGTGACCAGTATGGTTAATTGTTACTTTTTAATATCAATCCAATTGCACAATCACATTATTATCATGCCTTACCATCCTTCTTTGCAATGCAAGCTTCCTGTCTCATCGATCACTCTAGGTTAAACCACAGTAGTTACACCACCTGGTGGAACGTTTTTATTTCTGTAGAAGGGCTGGATTCCATAGCTAGCAGAAAGTTGTACCTAACGCTAATGTGACTCGGTAATATTTTTTGTAGACTCATATTTTACAACAAAATTGTCTTTCCATATCCCATTATAATGCTCAGATTGTGAAAGAGGTTCTTTTGACCCCAGATAACAACTCTAGTGACAAAGTTGGTAAACCCACCAAAACTGAGACAAAATTTCAATGAAGCTTATGCATTGGATAGAGGCATCAATATAAAAAGGGAAACATTATCATGCCATCAGGATGGTTAGAAAGCAGAAACTTCACAAAAACTGATAATTATAATTTTTGTTATGGTAATAAGAATTCTTGTGGTGTGCCAGAGTATGCTTGGAGGCATCGAAGAGGAGTATTTTATTTTGAGGTTAGCTAACTATGATTACACTATTGGCCCACTTTATCAAATGAAGGGCACCAACTGGCCCCTTTTTTATCAAACCTTGCTGAAACACTGGTGCTGATTCAGATACACTACCCAGTCCATTCTGCTCTTCCTGGGCATTGCTTTCCATTTTAAAAGGAGTGTTTTCTTCAGTTCAGTAACTGCTAATGGAACATCCACACAGTACTTTTACCTGAATGATTTTGTGATCCAAGTCATGAATTCCTCCTTATCCAACAGTCGCTGAATCTAATGATAATGCAGTTTTATTAACTTGAACCACCATGAGACAAAAAACCTGAAAGGCATTTTTAGTTAAAGAACCTTTCTTCATTTCTAGGGAATCTATGCATGAGGCTTCAATTTGAATTCCAGGAAAACTCCAAATAACCAGGTTCCTTTTTTTGCCCCATAATTCCAAATTTTATATGAACTTGGCTTCTATTTTCTCATGCAGCTTCACCAGTCTTCTAATGGGAATTTCTCAAATTATTGTTCACATATTAAATAATACCTTTAAATATGCTAACTTTGACCTTGTCTAACTCTGGGTGGATTCTTCACTACAAAATATATGGTGTAAATAACCAAAATGTCTTGTCATGTCTCAAAAGTTCTTGCAGGTGTACTTAAAAAGTTTTTCATTCCAGTGCGGCCAGGTGGAGAATTTTCCAAGACCATTGTGTGTATTAATATTGTGTGTGACATCGTAAAGATATTTACATTCTCAGAGTACAACACTATTTCCAGAATTGACAACACTTAATTTTCAGATAACATAAATCACGCTTGAAGGTGAAGAAATCCTTAGTTAAATGACTATATTATGAGATATTGTACTACATTCTGAAAATTATTCTATAAGACAAGATTTTTAGTGGGGGCTTCTCAAGTAAAACCTGTCAATGTGCCATGAAACCAAAGTCACAAGTTGTTGACCTTTTGAAAACTTTTAATTGATTATTACAAACTCCTGAAACTTATTTTTATTTTGTATTTTTATTTTGATATTGTTGTATTGGAAACTAACATAGAATGAAGTTTATCATTTGTTATGTGCTCATTTGTTTTGTACTTTATAGACAGACAACTGACAGTACAGACATTTTATTTGTAACAATCCAGTCTGGAGATCATGAGACTGAGTTTCAGTGATCAGCCAATGAGAAATGATTATTCAAGAGGAACATCATTTGTGATTCTCTGAAACAAAATCACATGCTTATTATCAAACTTCCATGTTTTCTTTACAAGTTCCATGCCTGGTTTTAGGTCATTAGTACAGCTAGACAGGAATATTGTTAAGGATTACTTAAGTATTGATTTTGAATGCAAGATACAATTATAAAGCTTTTTTCTCTCATCTCCCCCAATATTACCATGTTTACACAAAGACAATGGCATCACTTTTCCTTATTATCAGTGTTGGTTAAGTTATGTATTAAAACCATATGCAGTGATAATACCTAAATGTAGGGACAGTGGATTCTGTAATGTAATTCATTTTTATAATGTTTCCCAATTCTTCAGGTTATTGGCTTATTTTCCCAATTTCATCTTTCTCCCATTACTTATTGCTAATTTCTTGTGCATATTTACATTTTTTTTAAATTTGAAGGTATGGTTATAATTAAAAGATAGAATTGTTTTTATTCAGAAAAAGAGGTTTGACTCTGATGAAGACAGTGACTCTCAGACCCCTGTTAAAGGCACCAAATCAAAAACAGCATCACAGAAGAAAGAAGATGAAGATGAACCAAAGGAAGAAGAAAGTGTTGAGGAGACAGGGTGCAGGCGAAGTGCAAGAGTTCGAACTCTTCGCGCACGGAAAAAAGAAAAAGCACCAAGCCCAGAGCTGGATCTAATTGATGACCTGGATGACAGTTCATACATTGCAGAGGAGTCCGATGATGATGATTATGTTTTAGCTAAAAGAAAGGGCAGAAGGAAGAATAAATGTAGTGAGTGTATAGGATAATATGACTTTTCATTCAGGAGGTGTAGTATTCATAAGTAACAACAGTTTTTATTATACATTGACGAAACAGACTAATGAGGAGTCATACCTTGTAAGATGTTGATCATTGGATCTGCCATTAACACTTTTCAGCATGCTAATGAAGAAAGAAAAATTAATTTGCACTGATGAAATCTCACATTTCATCAGATTGTATGCAGATTGTGCAGTTGAATGTTTTGTGGAGTCATTTATTGGATTAAAAAATGAATCATGTGTTAGTTAGCCCAGTTGTCCTGGTTTAATAATATTGAAATATAATTATCTTCTACAAAAAAAAAACAGCACAAGAGTATAATCTAATATATAGTCAAATCTGATTAAACCCCTAAAAAAAATTCATAAACCAGTATATTGTCAGAACAAAATCTGAGGTTTTTAATTGAAAACATATCACCTTTAAACACTAATGGGGTTCATTTGTTGGAGTCAGTATTTCTTTTTAGAAGCTATTTATCTGCATAGTATTCTTGTTAAAATCCTTGAATTGACTTGGGGCTAATTGGTGATATATCTTACCTGAATAATTGCTGACTACAATTATGTTTTTATGAGCATGCAACTTAAATATTTGTTTTGTTTTTATAGAAGTGCAGGAGGAATTGATACCCAAAGGTCGCAATGCTCAACGCCAGGAAGCCCTCTCCAGTAAGTACCTTGAAAATAATTTTTGTGGCATCATCAGCAATGTGTAAACAAGAGGCATTTGGCTCCCATTTACTCTTCTTGATATAGCCATTAAGGCCTGTAGAAAGAATTGTTGGTGTTATTGTTATCAGTTTTAATTTATTGTTGTTATGTGCAGTTTAGCAATGAAATATAATGCTCACATACATTTTGAGATTTAATGCTCCCTTCTAGCAAAGGTGACCAAGGTTGCTGAGTTGTCTATGGTGCTTACCTTTACAGATTACCGACATCTTGCCTCTGTCCGTGTGGATTCAAATCTATTGCTCCATAGACATGGGTATGTGAGAAAAATTTTCAAAACCTTCCTATGGGTCTGTATTTCTTCCCAGGGTTTTCACAGGTTCTTCCTCCACTATTGGGATTTTTATATTTATTTTTTATGAACTTTGAGGAACCAGATTACCCTGGCATGTACTTTTTGAAACGTTGACTTCCCATGATATCATGTATGTTTAAATGGAACAGCCATCTGTAATCTTTGGTCCCAATATTAAACCTTGTGCAGTCAGAAATGAAATTTCATTCCACCTTTTGTCCAAATTATGGCGTGGTTATCAGAATTTCCCAGAATAAAAGTTCTCATCAAATGCTCTGAGTATTTTTATCCTTGTATGCTGGTGTTTTGAAAACTGGAAACAAGGTTGGGGCTACCAATACAACACCTCATGGCATCATCTTAAGCCAATTATTAGATAAAGCATGCTGACTTCTGAAATTAGCCATCCACAAATCTTTGAACTGCATTTAAACCTATATATAACAAATCAGATTTTTTCATCCTTTCAAATTCATTTTCTACATTGAAAGCACTGCAAGGCAAGAAATTATTTTGTTTGTTGTGCTTGCCAAACTATTCTGACAAATTTCAGAACATCAAAACCCACCATTGGCAAGTAGCATTCCTTGTATAGAAAATGTCAGAGAGATAATGTGCCAGACACGCATGCCTGACTTATGAATACTTCACTGATGGGTGAATCTGGACAAGAGTTCATACCCTGCTAATGTCCACTGTCAGTAGGACACATTCATGTTGAGTGTTTCAATTCCACTCTGGTAGACAGAAATATTTTGATCATAATGATGTACTGCCAGAGGAATTATTGGTCTTATTTGGTGAATGCATTTTATGTAAATAAATTCTAACAATTTGTTATATGGAATTTACACGTTGTACCCTAATCTTTTTTATATTATCTTGTTCTATTTTGTTTTGTAACGTTTCCTTTTAAATTTTGTTGTATAGTACTTACTGTTTATGTCCTATTTGAAGGCCTGGTTATATTCGATGTTTATTTAAATTTGGTATACCGTATTTTGGTGTGTATAACGCGCACCCCGATTTTTGACCCAAAATAAGTGGAAAAAACGTAGTTCTGCCATATAACGCGCATGTGATATAATGCATTTTAAAATTGTGACTACCGGTATTTCGCTCCGTTTTCATAGTGCAACAACAGTTGGTCATTTTAGATAGTTAATGAAAAAGTGGCAATACTGATATTGTATCTTTCCGATTTTATTGTTGTCCCATAAAAGGGCCCTTGAAAGGTTCGTCTAGTTGACGCAATCTATTGCATCAAATCCCTCAAATTCCTCTTCGTCGTCATCACTTTCGAAAAGTCGCTGTATGTCCTCGTCTGTCATCATTCCTGGTGTTGCTGCATAATAACTTTCATCATCATCTTTGTCCTCGCTCTCTGAGTGGTCTTCATGTTTGGCATTGTCCTCCCACAAGATGTCATCCTCTGTGCCATCCATTTTATTTGAGATGCAGCACTTTTTGAAGGCATGGATGATGATACTTGGATCTAGCTCGGCCCATGCATCCACTATCCACTGGCAGACGTCAGTCAGCTCGGGTTTCCTCATCTTTCCACACGGTGTAAATGTGTGTTGGTCACCAGCATACCACTCATTCCATTTCCTTCTGAGCATCGTTTTCATCGGCTTGTTGATGCTGACATCTAAGGGCTGGAGCATCGATGTCATACCACCAGGAATTATGCCCAGAGTGGTTTGGTAGTCCGTCTTTAGCAGGTCCTTGACATGATCTGACTTGTGGCATCGGAAGGCATCCAGAACTAATAAACTTTTCTTGGTGTAACCGCCTGGCCGTTTTCCCCATACATGTTTTATCCAGTCATTCATTAACGTTTCATCCATCCATCCTTTTTCCTGACACCTGACGATAATCCCCTTTGGCCACACTGCACCCTTTGGAAGTGTCTTCCTTTTGAAAATAACATATGGAGGGAGCTTTCCGCCATCCGCGGTACAGGCAAGCATCACCGTAAAACGATTTTTCTCGTTGCCAGTTGTGGTTATGCTGACGGTGTTGGCCCCTTTCATATGGACAGTGGTGCTGGATGGAAGATCAAACGTCATGGGCGTCTGATCAGCATTTCCTATCTGGCTCAACTCAAACTTAAGTCTCCTGCGCTGTTTAATTATGAATCTCTGGAATTCCAGCAGTTTGTCTTCATGATCTTCTGGGCTATATGTGTGCGTCGCCGAATTGACAAATCGTTCCGTCATAAAAATGCGTAAGCCCAGCTCACAGACCCCTTAAAGTCGTCTATTTTTTTCTGTTTGGCAATCAATATTGCCTGAAAGCGAATCTCTGTCGTAGATATTGCAATTCCCCGTTTTCTTCTATCCATGACCCATTCAAGGACTCCACTCTCCACTTCCGGATACTTTGCACTTGTCCCTCTCTCTGCCTGTTTTGTTCATGGCATTTTCTTCAGTCTTTCTTTCATTCTTCTCCACTCCCTAATAGAAGACTCTCCAACATTAAACTCTCTCCCAGCGGCTCTGTTACCATGTGCTTCTACATAGGCAATGATGATTAGCTTGTCTTTCGAAGTATATGAATTTCTTATACGACCCATGTTCGTTTAGATTCAAGATCGAATACAATATGATATGTGAAAGTTTAGGTCCAGTATTTATACTTATTTGGATTATCATGACACCTCTAAAATATAAACATATGTTCAGGCTAGAATTTACCAAGACAATGCATTGTAATTATGTATTGTAACAAAGAAGTACCGCATCAAAGATTGTTATTTAAACTGAGAAATAAAACAAAGAAAGAGTTTAGCACATCAAAGCTTTAGTCGGTACCAAGTACCTTGAAAAGACCACGCCGAGTCAATGAAGCACTGATCACCATTAAAAACACCGAGCTGAATCAATTAAAATACTGCTCACCGAGACAAAGCATTGTAACTATGTTGAGCGCATCAAAGCTTACCTGGCGCCGATTACCGTGAAAAGACCACACCGAGTCAATGAAGCATTGAAGCCATTGATCACTGTATAATTGCAAAGATATCTCAAATACTATGATTTAAGATGAGAAATAAAACTAAGTAACAAGCTTATTTTCCAAAGAGGAAAAAAATGTTTTCCGACTTCATACATTGATTATTTTGTTCCACAACGTATTAGTGTTCCCGTAAGAAAGAACCCGTAGTCGCAAAAAAATGTCCCCATCAGATGCTCTGATGAGAACATTAACACTAGTTGAATTCTACACATATTATATTTCAATTCAACCAATTATAAATGAAGAAAAATTCGATTAGATCAACAGTTATGGAATACGGTACTAAACATTTACGGAGCAAGTACGGTAATCCACACAGTGGTATTTGTTCCGCTCCAATGCGGCACTTTGCACAGCTTTTGAACAAATTGCCAGTCGTTATGTACATGTATTTCTGGCCATGGCACAGAACACAACTTGACACAGTGATGTGAAATGAAACCAGTTTATTTACATAAGCAATCAAAGAACAAGACTATTTGTAAGCATTATTTATTTCTTTAATACGGCTAGTATTGGTAAACATTTTAGTTACAATGCAATGTACAATGGATTTAATATTTCACAAGTAGTGAGTGCCTTCATCCTCTTCAGATCGACCTGGAAAAAATCTTTTTTTTTTAGTTCTTGTATACAACGCGCACCCCCGACTTAAGATAAGAAAATTAGGTAAAAAAAGTGCGCGTTATACACAACAAAATACGGTATCTTTGGTTTGGGAGCTTTATATTTAATCAGTTTCAGATAGCCATTATTGTGCTGACATGCCATTAAACCCTAAAATAACTACTTCTACTATCACTGCTATTACTAACTCTGTCCCTCCCTTGTGAGAGGGAAGTGGCTGCTAAGATTTATGTTGAACACCATAATTATTTTGTAACTGTACCACTCAGCACATCTGATGTCTCATTACCAACTAACATGATGGTCAAATCTGTCTCAGAAATGAATTGTTTTAAAGTCAATATAACCTTATTGTGAGATAAAAATACACCTCTAAATTGAACAGTTCTAATTTTGAAAAAGACAGCTAATGTTGTTGTTATAGTAGGGTTTAACGACATTTTTCAGCACAAGATAGGCTATACATGGTGGCCTGTCTTAATGGTGGAGGAAGAACCCTGAGGAAACCCCAGAAAGAACCTCCAACCCATGAGAAGCTACTGTCAAGCTTTCTCACATATCCACATTGGTGAGATGGCAGTGATCCATAATGGAGAGCACTTTAGACCACTTGGTGACTTGTGGGCCCCCTGGAGCTAAATATAATATGGAAATAAAATGATGGAGACATTTATTATATTATGATGTAACAAGATGCAAATGAATGATGATAAAACTGAGGCCAATCTGATCAAAACACAAAGAATTTTTCATTCACATCCTTTAATTCAAACAATAAATATCAGCAACACCAACATTAAATTCACACAGTACGATCCCTAGGTGTTACTCTGGACAGTAGTCTCACACTGCACCAACATGTCATGAACATGTGCAAGGCTGCATATCTTGAACTGAGACACATCAGCTCCATTTGCAGATATCTTTCAGTGGATGCAACTAAAACACTTTTGTGTTCATTAGTACTTTCAAGTCTGGACTGGCATAGCTGCCAACTGTCCCGTTTTTTCCGTATTTGTCCCGTATTTTGGACCTGAATACGGGTGTACGTTTTTTTGGCCAAAAATACGTTTTTTAATTTTTAAAAAAAATAATAAAATTTCTTTGGAATTGTCAGTTTAGAACACGCTCTCGGTTCTATTTTGACAGAATATATCACATGTATATACGAATACAGTTCTACAATACGATTGGTTCATTCGAAATCAAGACTACCATGCCTGTCGTTTTCCGCCATATTGGATTTCGCAATAGTTACCGCTGTTGCTGTATCTAGTCTTCGTAATATTCGGCTTCTAATCATGATAAATTGGAAGGCATAATATTCAGAATTTTCCCCAGGAGAAATAGGAGACAACTGGAAGGATATTTGTGCCGTCTTGTATAGATTTGTGAAACCATATAGTAAAGGAGAAAAACTGACGTTTCGTAAATTGTGTAACGTGATTTCGCTATTGGGCACGGAGGCGCCTATGAAATGCAAGATCACGAAAAAGCTAATAAACATCAGCTTCCTGCTTCATCACACACAACTCAACCTGAACTTACGACGTAGACAAATGACAGAGAGAACCTTAGTGTACATCAATCGAAATTTGATTTTTAAATTTCTTTTAGAAATAAACCTTCATTTTTCAGTTACTAGTGTTCTTGGCGATTTATTTTGCAGAAGTTTTTCAGACATTAAAATCGCAAAAGATAATTCTTATGCTTGAACGAAAACATTTCAATAAGAAAATCTCAGAACTGAGATAATCAATGAAAGTTGGTACATTTGAATCAATGATTAAAAAAGAAATGAGGCGTGGAAAGGGCTCCTATAAATAGCTTGTGTTTGAGTGTATTGCACTCGTGCACCTTCTGAATGGGCACCCATATGGAACATAATTAAAGACCTAATAATGTTTCCTACCTTAAATATTTTCAGCAGTTTTTTATGTTTTCGTATGGTGTTGATTTGTTTTTTGAAGTCATATCATTATATATGTTGTAAAGTTCTTAAAGCTTCTAAAGATTAGGCGCTATGCAGAGTTTTCATAATTATTATAATATCATTTGGTGTGCTCTTATGATGACTTTACAGCCATTAAAATATATCCCAAATAATGATTTCTTAAACTGTTATTTCCTTAATTACAATAATAGTTTCATCTGTATGATAATACAGCCTGAGCAATAAGTTATGTTTGATCATTCGTTTACAGCATGTCTGCGTAACAGTTACACATTATGATAACAGTAAGAGCAACTAAACTTGTGAGTGATGATAAGGCAGTTTTTTTAAGCAGTAACAGTGACATGTGATGATAGTCTGAGCACTAATAGTTATTTGAGATGATAGTTTGAGTGCTAATTATTATGTGATATGATAGTTTGAGCACTAATTATTATGTGAGATGATATTTTCAGCATAAATAGTTATGTGAGATGATATAATAAAGCCTGAGCAATAATGGTTATCTGAATGGTACATTGTCCAATTAATAACTGTTATGTGGTATGATACAGTCTGAGCAGTTAACAGCAACATGAATGATATAGTCAGTCTGAGCAATACTAGCTTTGTGGGATAATGCAGTCAGTCTGAGAAATAACAGCTGTGTGGGATGATATAGTCTGACCTGTGACATCTATGTGATATAATAGTCACATTGTCCAATTAATAACTGTTATGTGGTATGATACAGTCTGAGCAGTTAACAGCAACATGAATGATATAGTCAGTCTGAGCAATACTAGCTGTGTGGGATAATGCAGTCAGTCTGAGAAATAACAGCTGTGTGGGATGATATAGTCTGACCTGTGACATCTATGTGATATAATAGTCAGTCTGAGCAATAATAGCTATGTGAGATGATGCAGTCTGACCAGTGACATCTATGTGAGATAATAGTCATTCTAATCAATAATAGCTGTGTGAGATGATACAGTCTGACCTGTGACATCTGTGTGGGATAATACAGTCATTCTGATCAATAATAGCTGTGTGGGATGATATAGTCTGACCTGTGACATCTATGTGAGATAATACAGCCAGTCTGAGCAATAATGATGATACAGTCAGTCTGAGCTATTACAGCTATGTAATGTGACCCAGTTAGCCTGAGCAATAACAGTTATGGGGGTGTTAACAGTCAGTTTCAACAATAACAATAATATTTGTTTTCTGTAAATACAGAAGGTAAGAAGAAAGAGGAAGAAGATGATACACCATGCTGCAAGTGTCTGAAATCACAGCATCCAGAATGGGTAAGCAAACACACTTAGTTCCATGGACTGTATGATATGCAGACACACTTAGTTCCATGGACTGTATGATAAGCAAACACACTTAGGTCCATGGACTGTATGATAAGCAAACACACTTAGTTCCATGGACTGTATGATATGCAGACATGCTTAGTTCTTTGGACTGTATGATAAGCAGACACACTTAGTTCCATGGACTGTATGATATGCAGACATGCTTAGTTCTTTGGACTGTATGATAAGCAAATACTCTTATTTCTTTGGACTTTATGATAAACAAATGCTCTTAATTCCATGGACGATATAATAAGCAAACACTTTGGCAAAGAAGATCACCCAGTGGAATATCTCTTTGCTAGTCAGTAAAACTTGTATCTAAAATACTGGCTTTTCTGAAAACTATGCAAATACTATTGCATAATAATTGAATTAGTATTATAGAACTGCCTAAGTGTAATGTTTACAAAATACAATTTTAGCAGTTGCTGTAATAGATAACTGCAGAATGCTGGAAGATACTGCCTGAATGTGTGGGAAAGATGTACACATTAATATTTAATGTCAGATATGTAATATGGTCAATTTGAGTACATTTCTAAATGGATGATCAGATGAAAGCTTTGACCAAACAGATTAACAGGTTGACGATTGCACTTATGTTTTGCTGAGCCTGTCTTAATGGAAACATGACACAGGATCACTGTGCCATCTGTATGCATTTTGGTCTGTACATGCATCCATCTGTAGTGTATCACTGTTCATGCAAACTTGAAAACTCATAGAAATTTAGGGATGCCTTAAAAACTTGTTTGATTTCAAAAGGTTGGTATGCATTTTGGTCTTTACATGCATCCACCTGTAGTGTATCATTGTTCATACAAATTTGAAAACTCATAGAACTTGAGGGATGCCTTAAAAACTTGTTTCAAAAGGTTGGTATTCATTTTGGTCTTTACATGCATCCATCTGTAGTGTATCATTGTTCATACATACTTGAAAACTCATAGAACTTGAGGGATGCCTTAAAAACTTGTTTGATTTCAAAAGGTTGGTTTCATTCTTGAAAAATCCTTGAATTTGCTTAAACACTGCTTGAAGTTTACTGGAAACGTTTTACATTTATCTGAGGTAATACAAAACATATGGAATAAAATATATCACTTTTAAAATTATAAATTTCCTTTACTTACATATTGTCAGATATAATGAATAAACCCAAAAATTGGGCTAAAATCTTGTGGATCAAATGACACACAACACCTCCCATTAACAGGTTAACATATGAAGAAGGTTTAATTTCCTTAAGATAAAATAATCTTTGAATGTCCTTAAAAGGTCATTGAAAAATGGGCAATTAATGCACATCCATTTACACTTTGGATTAGTATCAGTTTTGAAGCTCTTAGTACATCTGTTCTGCCTCTATAAGTGCTGTTTTTAACAAGGCTTGTATAAGAATTTAGACAGTGGTGAGCTTGTTGATGGTGACTTTCTAGATTTAGAATTGGTCCATTCAAGTTATGTTTCTTACCAGAAGAGCATATCTCTCTTATGATGGCATTATTGTTTGGTGACTTTGTATTTGTAACTACTGGCCAAATAAAGACGTTTGCACAATTTTAACTTCATATATATGAAACTATTGCACTTACAGGTTTGAACTTGTATCACTAGGAGTAGTAATAATAACAATAATAATGACCATACAAATTTGTCAATGTTGGATGATTGGATATTGAAATGTATCATTGAGAGTGAAACAATATTTCTTCAGTAGTATTGCCACTGTATTGATATCACTTCTGGTACTACTTTCTATTTTGATTTATCAAGAATGTCAGATCTTGGATAAGATATATTTTTGAATTTGATTTCATTTTCTTTTTCTTTAACTCTCATATGAATTTGTTGAACAGACCATAAATGCAGTTAGTTCTTATGAGTGTAGTGATTCAGTGAGGTAGGCCAATAATGACAAAAGATAAAGACTCTCCATTGAATATGGTAAATTAATGCAAATTAATATTTTTGAACATCAAATATATAACAGAAAGTAAATCTTCATGTATTTTAGTACATATCAGAGAATTTTGTTTGCAAAGTGGATTCATTTCATATTGTCATTTGCAGCTTCATGAATTGTGACAATTACGCTTCACATGTAAATTAATTACTTATATTTTCAAAAAATAAAGATACATATTTACAAAAATAAAGATATATATTTTTCACTTGTATAAGCTTCATTTTGTTTGACACAAAAATAAAGATATATATTTTTCACTTGTATAAGCTTCTTGTAACTTGATATCACATACAAGAAAATTTTAGTCCTAGTAAAAAAAAAAAGTATGTCAATGTTATCTTGCTTGTGCATATTGCAAACCTGCCAACCCTTATGATTTTGCCATAAGTCTTAAGAAAATTGCCCTAAAATACGAACTTACAGGATAAAGCAAAAACTACATAAGAAGGATTGTTGCCAAAAAATCCCAATAATTGGTTCACCTGTATTTGATATGGATTTGGTTTTCATATTAAAATTAGTGGGATTAGTCAGGGAACCAGACTAACTTTCCAGTAGTACCTCATGATTTAAACTGTACATTTTTTCTTTCAAAGTGTCTATGTGTTGATTGTAGAATTTTTTAAAATGGCATCCAGCATGCAGTGCTTTTTGGAGACGAAACAAAAATTAAGCCTTTTAAAAACTTAAAGTAATCATCACCAAAGAACAAAAATGAATAATCAGATTCTTGGTTATAAAACCTAGAAGGGACACAATTACGGTTATTGGACATCACGTGTCAGTTTGCGTATGTCTCATGGCATGTGATATGATTGTAATTTGAAATGGAGAAAAAAACATTCAAGACTTACACCAAGTTGAGAAGTATCAACAAGACATTGAGTTACATAGGGTTTTGAGCTGACATTTGTACAACAGTACTAGTAGTAAATAAAGTCTATGTGTACTTTACAAACTTTTCAGTTAAATATAATGTTTACCGTCACTACATGTTTCAAATACTGAACTTTTGAAGCAGTTTTCCTGTGTAACACTTGCAGTTATGACACTTTGTTACACATTATTAAAAATTGGTCAAACTTATGGGGAAAAAAATTAACTACCTACTGAGGGTTGGCTGGTCTGATGTAACAAATTCACTTATCTTTATATGCCGGACCAAATTTCAGAAATACATGACAAGAGTAGAATCAGGAGTACTATTAAGATGTATGTCTTTTACAATATATATGCAGATCTTACTGTGTGACAAGTGTGATGCAGGCTATCACACAGCCTGTCTGAGACCGCCACTCATGATAATACCAGATGGAGACTGGTTTTGTCCACCATGTGAACATGTGAGTCTGTCTAATGTCATTGATATTTGATGTGAGTCTGATTGATGTCATTGATATTTGATGTGAGTCTGATTGATGTCATTGATATTTGATGTGAGCCTGTCTGATGTCATTGATATTTGATGTGAGTCTGTCTAATGTCATTGATATTTAATGTGAGTCTGTCTAATGTCATTGATATTTGATGTGAGCCTGTCTGATGTCATTGATATTTGATGTGAGTCTGTCTGATGTCATTGATATTTGATGTGAGTGTCTAATGTCATTGATATTTGATGCGAGTCTGTCTGATGTCATTGATATTTGATGTGAGTCTGTCTAATGTCATTGATATTTGATGTGAGTGTCTAATGTCATTGTTATTTGATGTGAGTCTGGCTAACGTCATTGATATTTGATGTGAGTCAGTCTGATGTCATTGATATTTGATGTGAGTGTCTAATGTCATTGATATTTGATGTGAGTCTGTCTAATGTCATTGATATTTGATGTGAGTCTGTCTAATGTCATTGATATTTGATGTGAGTCTGTCTAATGTCATTGATATTTGATGTGAATCTGTCTACTGTCATTGATATTTGATGCGAGTCTGTCTGATGTCATTGATATTTGATGTGAGTCTGTCTAATGTTATTGATATTTGATGTGAGTGTCTGATGTCATTGTTATTTGATGTGAGTCTGTCTAGTGTCATTGATATTTGATGTGAGTCTGATGTCATTGATATTTGATGTGAGTGTCTGATGTCATTGTTATTTGATGTGAGTTAGCCAGAGTCTGTCTAATGTCATTGATATTTAATGTGAGTCTGTCTAATGTCATTGATATTTGATGTGAGTCTGTCTAATGTCATTGATATTTGATGTGAGTCTGTCTAATGTCATTGATATTTGATGTGAGTCTGTCTAATGTCATTGATATTTGATGCGAGTCTGTCTGATGTCATTGATATTTGATGTGAGTCTGTCTAATGTCATTGATATTTGATGTGAGTCTGATGTCATTGATATTTGATGTGAGTCTGTCTAATGTCATTGATATTTGATGTGAGTCTGTCTAATGTCATTGATATTTGATGTGAGTCTGTCTAATGTCATTGATATTTGATGTGAGTCTGTCTAATGTCATTGATATTTGATGTGAGTCTGTCTAATGTCATTGATATTTATTGGTGTTGTTTTGTAATTTTTGTAATGTAGTTTTGAAATGTAATCAGCATGAATGATAGCCTATTTAACAGTAGAATCCTTACTTAATATGCATTGGGAAATTTAAATTTCTGTTCACTTCTGCATTTTAGCATTTTAATTTGTTGATTAGGGAGATGATGACTTTAATGGGGAACATATCTCTGGCATTTTTGAAGAAATTTGTTCAGCTAATATAAGATAATTGAATGTCATATATATATATATATATATATATATATAATACCTTTTAAAAAGGTTATATTGAGAATTAGAAAACGTAAAATATCTGCACATCCAGCAAAATTTATTTTTTGCATCCTTTTCAGATTCTCGTAAAGTTTTCAGATTTCTTTTCAATATTATGTTTGCTATAGACATTTTGGAAAAAGGAGAACTTTTGACATGAGCATAAATCACATAAATTCAATTTCATTTTTGTTGGGATATCAAAGCCAAGTCAAAATATGCCCAGAAAGTTACACTACAGTTTACATTATCAGATACTATTACACAGCCCAAAGAATGAGAACAGATGAGCAGGACAAATACATGCCGTACCATTCAATCTGGGCACTATACACAACCACATACTCATCAAGAGAGAATTGTTTACTGAGAAGGACAATTAATGAAATCTTTATCTTTCCTGCATTTTTTAGGAGTTTCTAATTCAGAAGCTGCAAGCAAATCTGGATACCCTGGATATCATGTTGAGGAAACATGATCGCCTCGTTAAACGGTCTGTATAATCTGTCATTACTGTGATAGTGGTGTCAGTTTTTGTAATGCTTTCACTTCATTAAATGCTGTCAATTTATTTAATGCTTTCACTTTATTAAATGCTTTCAATTTATTAAAAGCTGTCAATTTATTAAATGCTTTCAATTTACTAAATACTGTCACTTTATTTAATGCTTTCACTTTATTAAATGCTGTTACTTTTTTAAATGCTGTCAATTTATTAAATGCTTTCAATTTATTAAATGCTGTCAATTTATTAAATGCTATCACTTTATTAAATGCTGTCAATTTATTAAATGCTTTCAATTTATTAAATACTGTCACTTTATTTAATGCTTTCACTTTATTAAATGCTGTCACTTTATTAAATGTTGTCAATTTATTAATGCTTTCAATTTATTAAATGCTTTTGTTCAATTTATTAAATGCTGTCACTTTAATATTTTATTGCAGGAGAGAAAGACTTGCATTTGTGGGGATTAGTTTGGATAACATTCTGAAAGAGGTATGAAATTCTGCATTCTTTTTAAGCACATTTTTGTGATCTTGATAAGGAGTTTAGTACATTATCTGTAAAACCATAATGCAGATGCAAGAAAACAACAACCATAACGACATTGCAAATAATGTAACCCACTCTGGTGGTCTAGTGGTTAGAGTGTCCGCTGTGGAAGCAGGTGGTCGTGGTTTCGATCCCCGGCTGAGTCATACCAAAGACTTACCAAAATGTTACTAACAGCTGCCTCGCTTGGTGGTCAACATTAATCATTTAGTGTTAGTACTGGTCGGCCTGGTGTCAGGATAATGGGACTGGGTGGGACATCATACTACATATCTGCGGCATGATGCCCCAGTGCTAGACATCACTATAAACTGCCTCATTGCAGACATCGTGGTGATATGACTGAAAAATTGTTAAAGCTACGTTAAAAATCCTAATTAAACAAACAATCAAACAAATAATGCAAAACTAATGCACAGAAATAAGCAAGATTGGATGTAGTTCTAGTTTTTTATCCTAGAATTAATTAGAGATGGGATGGTACACATGGCAATAATGTCAGAAAGAATCCATCAACATTATCGATTTAGGACATTAAGTCATACTTGTGTCTTTTCTTCAAAATACAATGGCCAATCATACTACTTCCGGAGTATGACCACTACTTCTTAAATACAGCCCTACTAACCAAATATTTTAGCTGTTTAGCTGTGAAAGCTAAAACATATCTGTAGGAGTTAGATTAATCTAAATGTAGATATATGAATTGACACCAAACCCCATCAGTATTTAACTTGCTATTTCTAATTATGATACGTTGTAGGTATTTTCTAAACCATGTTGTAGTCCAGTAGAATGGACTTTGATAATTATACACAGGTGATTGATTGGCATAACTGCCAACCCTCACGAATTTGACGTGAATTTAAGCGATTCACAGATTCACATTGCATGAGAAAAAGATCATGAATCCCGCAATTATCAGATCATTTAATTCTTTAATAACCGATTTCCTGTTAAGCACTAGCTGTGATATTGGCAGTTGCTGAAACAGTCTGGTACTGCTGGTCATGACATTAGTAGATACCAAGCATTTTAGCATATTTAAAAGGTTGGTAAAATTAAGAACTCGCAGATTTCAGCTCCGAAATATTTTAAGCCATTGATTGAAGACCAGCCAGCAACCAGCACTAAAACATTGTTTGTGACTTTTGTTGTTGAATATAATCTACCTTTATCAGCTGGAGACAGTGTTAAACATTTGTTCTGACAAATATTCCCAGACTTAAAGATCGCTTCACATATTCATGTAAAAATTCTCAAATGTTTTTATCCCTATTTTCACTAATTGCGAGCCTGGAGGGTTGGCAGCTATGAATTGGCTTCACCTGTATGATCTATCATTTATGATTGTTATTAGTGTGATTTCATTCTTAGTGCATATCAGAGCCTCTCAGTTAGTAGTGACAGTTGGCCAAAACATGAATCCCAGAATTCTGGATATTTGATACTAGCCATTCATCAGGTTTGGTTCTGTTATGTTTCCATGACTAACTGAGCCTGGATCAGTTTATGCCCATGGATAAGGCACAGATGTTAAATTAATTTAAATCCCTTCTCTCTAACCCTTACTAAAACATGAGCAGAGTGGGGGAGGGGGCAGTTATGTGGTTGGGCTTGGTACTGTAAACATCACTGGTTTTGGCTTTTGTGTAGACTTTAGCTTTTGAGTTTACATAAAGTTGTTTCTTCCTTGATAATACTGTGGCCTTGAACTATGTTTATATGTAATTTTCTCTAGACAGTGCAATCTATTGTAAGTCTAGTAGCATTTACTTTATTAATTATCAAACAATGCCTGAGTGGCTTTACTTGTATAGGTTGTCATAAAAACTGTCATGTAATTTTCTATAGACAGAGTAATATTCCACCTCAGCCCACTGCCTAATTGGCTGTATAGCTAGTTTTAGCTCCAGATATTTACAGGTGTCTTTAAAATGGGCAGAACAAAGAGCAAGCAGTTCAAAGGTATGAAACTATGTTGCTTTGGTGAACAAATTTTGTTATGGTTGAGGTTTGTAATGTAGAGGGCTTACTGTTACATTTTCAACTATGGCTACATGTACAACCCCACTTTACCTTCACGTCATGAAATATGCATTTGGTGATACAAGTTGGATGTGGGCTGCAAAGATTTGATTGCCAGTCTGTTCTTCTGTTGATATACATGACAGTCCGATTCACCTGATGTAAGGGAGTGGAAGGACTACTTTTGTGGCTCCAGCATCCCATAACCCATCCAGACATTATGAGTCTTGTCTAGTATGATAATTAATGATGGGACTGCTTACATCAATCACGTCTCTTATACTGTCTCAGAAACACAATACCAGCTTTCGTAAGATTCAGCAAGCCCATAAAAGTGCTTCATTGTACTCGGGTCCTAAAGCCAGCTTAGTGCCACAGCTAGTAGTTTGTTTGGACTTAATTGAATTTTCCCCAGCAATCCATGGATCCTGGAAGTCATTTTGTAGGGGAGGGCCACAGTATCACCTTCAGTGTCCCATCCTAATTGTCTAGGGCTCCATCTGCAACAGTATTTATAAATGAACCATTCATAGCAGACATTCTGCAGCAGGATATAAACTTTATTCTCATGAAAGTTTGGTCAAGATGTTTTTCAGCACAAGATAGGCTATACATCGCAGCCAGTATAACTGGTGGCGGAAGAACCCCGGCAAAACCATGGGAAGAACCACCAACCTACGAGAAGCTACTGGCAAGCTTTCTCACGTACCCACTTTAGCTGAGTCTGAGACTCAAACGCAGAGAGAATTGAGATGGTAGTGATACGGAATGGTGAGTGCTTTAGACCATTTGGTCACATTGGGCCCAGGATGGTAAAGATTATTCAAAACATAAGCTCACCACATTTTTATTCAAAACCTTTTTGGTACCAAAGGTGGATGACTTGTTTGGTCAGTTATTGACTTCAGATCTCCCAACCCTTTTGCATGGTGCATACCAATGTGTTTTAATTCACAAGTTCTCCCTGAAATTCCTGCAGTTCACTTTCAAAGGTATAACAGTAGATCAGGTCACTCCCAGTTGGTCACACCATCACGAATTATGGACAGAGTAATATCCAACTGGTGGTAATGGCCATGAATTTAGATGCTTAACATTAGGAATTAAATCATGTATCTTTCTTGGCTTTTAGAACTGCAATAAAATATCATTGGCATAAACTTTCATGGCCTGTTGTAAGTACATTTTGTTTATAAAATATATGTAAAAATCAGCTACATACGAGTATTATCTAGTCTATTTAGTTGTTAACCCTATCCTCTTGTCAATCACTCACACATGTGGTTAAGTTTATACAGGTATTAGGGGGCCTTAAGTAGCAGAGTGGTCTAAAGCATTTTCTGTTATGGATCACTGCCATTTCACCTCTGTCTGCATGAGTTTCAGTCTAAGATTCGGCTAATGTAGTTATGTGAGAAAGCTTGCCAAAAGCTTTTCATGGGATGGTGGTTCTTTCCGGAGGGCTTCCCAGGGTCGTCCTCCACCAATAATACTGGCCACCATGTATAGCCTATTGTGTGCTGAAAAATGGCGTTAAACCCTGCAATAACAACAACAACAGATATTAGTGTAAAATTGTGCTTTTGCTCTACACATTTATAAGTAAATGTATGTTGTGGAATAGTATTGATGTTTACTACTGATTCAGAAGCAGTTAAGTAAAGCATGGTCTAACAAGTTACATGTATTCATGAGCTAGAATTAACCAAATTAAATGGCAGCAATGGTGCTACATATAGCTGGGGACAGCTTCACTGGGGAACTTGCAGGTTAATTACAAAGCTGGGGACAGCTTCACTGGGGAACTTGCAGGTTAATTACAAAGCTGGGGACAGCTTCACTGGGGAACACGCAGGTTAATTACAAAGCTTGGGACAGCTTCACTGGGGAACTTGCAGGTTAATTACAAAGCTAGTGTTTCTTTCATTAAGTTTGAAATTGCCTTGGTGAACAGTAGAATGTTGCATCAATCAATTGGCTAGGTTGATTGACAATTTATGCTTGTATTAAGCTAGAGTGGTCATTGAAAATTGCAATATGATACAACATCCTTCATTGATAGTATCATCATTAGAATGTTCAAACCATTATCGCTAAGGATCCATTTGGCATGGCACTGCAGTATTTTGTCATAGGCATTTCAACACTGTCTTATTCAGCAAACCATTACATACTGTCAATCACATGTTTATGATGTCATAAATGACAAGACAAAGCAGTCAGTGTGTTATCTAAGACATATTGGTACTGTTAATTATGGTAGGGCACAGCAATTAGGGCATAACCGACTTTTGATCCGGAAATCGGATTCCACTGGATAGTATGAACTTCCGATTAATCGGAGTCGGACAAGGCAGGAACGACCGATTCGGATAATACAAATAATAAAGTTGAATTTCTATCTAACACTGCGTTTCATTCGATAGTGCGTTAATAAAGTTAAATAAGAAGTCAGAAAAGTCCAATATGGTCAATACAACCACGCTGTGAGACAATCTATTTGAACCGACGGGTGAAAACCGGAAATGAAGCCGGATATGGTAAAGTACTAAGTAACATGCTAGACACGGCAAAACCAGATACCAGAAACCCGGAAACGGAAGATGAAATTTTTTTAGAAAAAAAAATACGGATTTAGCATTTCCGATTAATCGAATCGTATCCGGAATCGGAAAAATTTCATGCCCAAAATCCGGAATCGGAAATCGGTAGAAAAATGCTAATCGGTTATGCCCTAACAGCAATTACTGGTTTATTCTGAACCTGATAAATCTGTTATTTAAGGCAGGGCACAGCAGTTGCTGTTATTCAAGACTTATCAATGCTGTTTATTGTTTGCAGGAAACAAAATATAATGGCAGAAAGACATGTTACTTTCACATTGGTTGTTGCCAATTTTATTATACAAGTTTTATTTTATGAAAATGTGCCATTGTCTATATTTGCATATGCATTTTGTTTGGATAATACTATTGAGCCATTGCGGTTGATTCAGCAGAATTTCAACGAGAAAGTAACTTTTGTTTGAAATTTGAAACAATGGAAACAAAGATCTGCTTCGAAGAAAAGATGAAAACAATAGTCATGATATGGGAGAAAAAGACTAACTTTCTGGAGATTTGCTTTATTGCAAGGTGACATTTTGCTGATCACCTTTTCAGGAAACAAAAGAGAACATTGAACCTGAAGAAGAAGAAGAGGAAGAGGAATCTGACAATGCCAAAAAACAGAGCAGTATGAAATTCAGGTTTGGCGGCCGTTCTTGTCGACAGCACAGAAATATCAGTTACAAGTTTGAGGAGTTTGATGAAATGATCAATACTGCAATAGAGGAGGATATGAGGGAACCCAGACCTCCAAAACCACCCCGCCCTCCAAAACCACCAGGTACATAAGGCCATGATAAAGAAATGTTTTCCATTGAGATAAAGAAATGTTTTCCATTGCAATTGTTTTAAAATTAGGTTAGGCAGGTTTTAATATATATATATATATATATATATATATATATATATATATATATATATATATATATATATATATTTAATGTGATTTATTTTATGGGTTTTTTTAACCATGGGCAAATGGTGCTAGGGATAGTCAGTCAACCAAAAACTTTTTGTTGTTTGGCCTAATAACATAATGGCATGCACTTGAAAGCAAGTTTGAATTGTAATTATTGCTATACCTTTATGGTATTTTGTGTACAAAATGGTCAGTAACTGTTAGAATTAGTGTTGCATTTTAATGCATGTTTGTGACAACCTGGTGAAAATTCTTAAGTTCTTTGGACTGTTTGTGGCATAAAATATCTGTAGTTGGGTAAAGTAATTAATTTTTAATATATTGTTTGTTTTTAAAAATCATTTGGTAATATCTTAACAACATTGCTTGAGATTCACAAGCTGTAAATGTTTCTGGGTTTGTTTTTTTTTGTATGTTTGAGTTTTCAAAGAATATCTGCAATGTTTTAGGACTTGGAAGTTATAAAACAAATGAAGGGAAGAATGGTCAGTAGAACATCAGTCCCTAATGCATAACACATGTATGTTATGCTCATCTTTGTTTTTTTTTTTCTGTTTACAAATTCTCACAGTACATGTTTTATTTTAAATTGGTTGGACAAAAACAATAAATGAATTTATCTTTCGAAACAATTACAGCATGTCGAAAATAATCATTCAAGGCACACACTCTACTAAATTGAAACCCATGCTGCTTTTTTCCCATGCCAGTAAAGTCATATAATCTTTTCATAATGCAGATTTAGTAAAGACTTGTCTAATATCTTTGGTAACCTCTTTGCTTGGGAATCAGGTGTGGGAAGGATCTTTGAATATTTGTATGTTTAGTTATGAAAAACCTATGCTTAACACCTTTGGTTAGTTCTCTATTGTAGTATCAGCCATAGGGAGATCATGTCTAAAACCTATAGTTTCTTTTCTGTTTAGGAATCAGCTGTGGCAAATATACTTATAACACATTTTGTTACTTGTCTGTTTAGAAATTGACCCTGGAAAGGACATGTCCTATTCCTTTGGCTACTTATCTGCTTAGGAATCAGCAATGGGAAGGAGATGTCTAATACCTTTGGTTAGTTTTTCGTTATGCAATCAGACATGGAAAGGATATGTCTAATACTTTGGGTTACTCATCTGTTTAGGAATCATCATGGAAAAGGCATGTCTCAATTTAGGAATCTGCCATGGGAAGGAGATGTCTAATACCGTGGGTTACTCATTTGTTTAGGAATCTTCATGGAAAAGGCATGTCTCAATTTAGGAATCTGCCATGGGAAGGAGATGTCTAATACCTTGGGTTACTCATCTATTTAGGTATCATCATGGAAAAGGCATGTCTCAATTTAGGAATCTGCTGTGGGAAGGAGATGTCTAATACCTTTGCTTGCATGTCTGTTTAGGAATCAGCAATTGGAAAGATTTGTCTAAAACTTCTACTTAATTGTTTGTTTAGGAATCAGCTGTGGAAATGACATATCTGTCATCTTTGGTTACTTTTATGTTTTGGAATCGGCCATGGGAATGACATGGCTAACATCTTGGGTTAGTTTTCTGATTAGGAATCAGCAGTGGGAAAAACATGGTTAACATACTTTTCTGTTTAGGAATCAACCATGGGAAGGACATGTCTAACATCTTTAGTTAGTTTTCTGATTAGGAATCAGCAGTGGGAAGAACATGATTAACATCTGTGATTACTTTTCTGTTTAGAAATCAACTATGGGAAGGAACTCTCTATCATCTTTGGTTAGTTTTCTGTTTAGGAATCAGCCATGGGAAGAACATGGTTTACATCTTTGATTACTTTTCTGTTTAGGAATCAGCCGTGGGAAAGATATGGCTAATATCTTTGGGCCAGAACATGAGGATCTGGAAGAAACACCACAGCCCATATCCAGAAAGAGAAAATCCAAATTGACAGAGCTTGATGAGGAAGATTTTGATGATGACAGTGAAGATTATGAAGCATCTGAGTAAGAAATTTAACTCATTCAGCCCCAACAAACTTTTCAGTAACACTGCTACTGTGCCCTATCCACACTAAGCTGTGTCTAGCTGCTTGTGCCCCAGTGTTTTACCTGTTTGCAAAATTTTGTAAAAATCATGCACATGCCTTCACACTTACTTTTTTCTTCTTGTATCCAATATTAATCCATGAAATTTTCACCAATTAATCCAAATGAATTTGACTACACAGTGATGTATTTTTCTTTCTATTTATCCAAGTCTTTCACAATTTATTTATAAACATTTTACAAAATTATGTGCAACATTGTTAGGAATATCACATCATCAGCACTTAATTCCATTAAAATAAACGAGGAAAATTTAATATGTGATATGGTTTGAAACAATTTGTACATACATTTACTTGGCAATGTTCACATCCAGTTTTTGGTTCAGATAGAACTTTGTTCAATAAACACATTTTGCAGGTTGGATACCATGTTTTGTTCGGTGATACCATTAATACAATATGCATTTTGGGGCATATGGATTGGTTTCATTTGCAATTTCCATGTACAGTTTCTCCGGAAATAATAAAAAGTGAAACAAAACTGTATTTCTCTTTTTTCCGTGTCAATTTGTCAGTGTTTGTTGTAGGTCCAAGATTCAATCCACTAAAATCATTGATTTGGACAGGCAGAAGATGGTCGCTCCAATCTGCTAGATCAGCAGAAACTTTCATTTTCGCTATCAGCATCCTCTTACAATTCAGTCTCAAGAATCTTCAATGTCCCATTCGAAATCTCGCAAATTATCCAACTGTCGAACATATCTTTCCTCTACTTACTAAATTTTTTCAAGATAAAACCCGAGAAACTTCTCATTTTCATCCTCACCGCCATCAAAAATCACTCATGCTTCCGCCATCATTTTATGATTTTTCAAGAACAGAACATGTGTATTGAAAAATGCTCTCAAGTAGTAATCCTTAGTTTCCGAACATTTAAAGTTTGCCCAAACGAAAGTAAATTCATTTCTGATTGGTTACAAGTGGGTCTGATTCATGGTTACAAGTGGGTCTGATTCATGGAAAAGCCCCATTTATAACCAATCAGAGACTTTCTCTCGACCACACGTTCGGACCGCAGAGCAGCAGTACCGGCCATTGAATGCAGTAACTGGATTACGCGCAAAGGCAGTATCAGGGCCGAATGAGTTAAAGTGGTTCAAAAGATCATTACAGCTGATGTCTTTTCTTCCATGCTCCCACTCTTTAATTATTTAGAGAAAAAAAGTCTTATCTTTTATGTTTCTGTACATATGTAGGTAAAAAAAATCTTGTCTGTTGAAAAACAAGTTATTTCTAAAAAAAAAAAAAAAAAATTTGGATTTATAAACAGATTTTAAAGATTAATTTATATTCTTGTCCTTCTGGCTGACTGGGTATACGTCCAGTCCCTCTTCTGGATATGATAAAGGTAACAAAATTGAGCATGTATGGTTATGCTGACCAATCCAGACATATCATTCTTTTGATGAATTGTTTACTGTGCCAGCTGTTGATTAACCTGTCCAGCTAGCAAACTGACAATGATAAGACCGTACAAATAAAAAAAAATCTATCCTGTATGATAATGCTCTGACAATTAAAAGACAGTACAAATAAAAAAAATTCTATCCTGTATGATAATGCTCTGACAATGATAAGACCGTACAAATAAAAAAAATCTATCCTGTATGATAATGCTCTGACAATGATAAGACCGTACAAATAAAAAAAATCTATCCTGTATGATAATGCTCTGACAATGATAAGACCGTACAAATAAAAAAAATTCTATCCTGTATGATAATGCTCTGACAATGATAAGACTGTACAAATAAAAAAAAATCTATCCTGTATGATAATGCTCTGACAATGATAAGACCGTACAAGTAAAAAAAATTCTATCCTGTATGATAATGCTCTGACAATGATAAGACAGTACAAATAAAAAAAAATCAATCCTGTATGATAATGCTCTGACAATGATAAGACAGTACAAATAAAAAAAATTCTATCCTGTATGATAATGCTCTGACAATGATAAGACCGTACAAGTAAAAAAAATTCTATCCTGTATGATAATGCTCTGACAATGATAAGACAGTTCAAATAAAAAAAATTCTATCCTGTATGATAATGCTCTGACAATGATAAGACCGTACAAGTAAAAAAAATTCTATCCTGTATGATAATGCTCTGACAATGATAAGACAGTACAAATAAAAAAATTCTATCCTGTATGATAATGCTCTGACAATGATAAGACAGTACAAATAAAACAAATTCTATCCTGTATGATAATGCTCTGACAATGACAAGACAGTACAAATAAAAAAAATTCTATCCTGTATGATAATGCTCTGACAATGATAAGACCGTACAAATAAAAAAAATCTATCCTGTATGATAATGCTCTGACAATGATAAGACCGTACAAATAAAAAAAATCTATCCTGTATGATAATGCTCTGACAATGATAAGACCGTACAAATAAAAAAAATTCTATCCTGTATGATAATGCTCTGACAATGATAAGACTGTACAAATAAAAAAAATCTATCCTGTATGATAATGCTCTGACAATGATAAGACCGTACAAGTAAAAAAAATTCTATCCTGTATGATAATGCTCTGACAATGATAAGACAGTACAAATAAAAAAAAAATCAATCCTGTATGATAATGCTCTGACAATGATAAGACCGTACAAATAAAAAAAATTCTATCCTGTATGATAATGCTCTGACAATGATAAGACCGTACAAGTAAAAAAAATTCTATCTTTATGATAATGCTCTGACAATGATAAGACAGTTCAAATAAAAAAAATTCTATCCTGTATGATAATGCTCTGACAATGATAAGACCGTACAAGTAAAAAAAATTCTATCCTGTATGATAATGCTCTGACAATGATAAGACAGTACAAATAAAAAAATTCTATCCTGTATGATAATGCTCTGACAATGATAAGACAGTACAAATAAAACAAATTCTATCCTGTATGATAATGCTCTGACAATGATAAGACAGTACAAATAAAACAAATTCTATCCTGTATGATAATGCTCTGACAATGATAAGACAGTACAAATAAAAAAAATTCTATCCTGCATGATAATGCTGTGACAATGATAAGACCGTACAAGTAAAAAAAATTCTATCCTGTATGATAATGCTCTGACAATGATAAGACAGTACAAATAAAAAAATTCTATCCTGTATGATAATGCTCTGACAATGAAAAGACCGTACAAATAAAAAAATTCTATCCTGTATGATAATGCTCTGACAATGATAAGACCGTACAAATAAAAAAAATTCTATCCTGTATGATAATGCTCTGACAATGATAAGACCGTACAAGTAAAAAAAAATCTATCCTGTATGATAATGCTCTGACAATGATAAGACCGTACAAATAAAAAAAATTCTATCCTGTATGATAATGCTCTGACAATGATAAGACCGTACAAATAAAAAAATTCTATCCTGTATGATAATGCTCTGACAATGATAAGACCGTACAAATAAAAAAAATTCTATCCTGTATGATAATGCTCTGACAATGATAAGACCGTACAAATAAAAAAAATTCTATCCTGTATGATAATGCTCTGACAATGATGATACCATACAAATAAAAAAAATTCTATCCTGTATGATAATGCTCTGACAATGATAAGACCGTACAAATAAAAAAAATTCTATCCTGTATGATAATGCTCTGACAATGATAAGACAGTACAAATAAAAAAAATTCTATCCTGTATGATAATGCTCTGACAATGATAAGACCGTACAAATAAAAAAAATTCTATCCTGTATGATAATGCTCTTTTTTCATATTTATAAAATTTTTATTGGTGTTATTAAGCATTCTCCTGTAGAATTCAGGTATAGCACTTTCCATTCTGTTTTATATATATATTTGTTTAATTAGGATTTTTAACGTAGTGTTTTAAAAAAAATTCAGTCATATTGCTACGATGTCTGCAGTGAGGCACTTTATAGTGATGTCTAGCACTGGGGCATCATGCCGCAGAATGTAGCATTATGTCTCACTCAGTCACATTATAATGACACCAGGCCAACCAGTCCTCACAAAATTTGTGGAACTTTAGCTGATTGGTGAAGTTGGCCCAGTAGCAAGCATTTTAACTTATTGTAGTCTATCTGTATAAGAGTAGGTTTACAAATGCTTTTGAGAGATGCTGGGACCTCACCAGAATTTTGCTCTATGCATGCGCCTCCATGACTGATTTGAATTATCATTCGGCATCACATTTTGAAAATTACTCCACTACCAAGGAAAGAGAAATGTATTGGACAAAAAGGTGAAGTTTAGTTTGGAATATACCAAACATTTGCCGTGCATTCAGCCATCAAACACTGACATACATCATGCTTTTTGCACACAGTGTGCCACAATTTTTTTTTAGCATTGGGCATGGTGGCAGAGATGATGTGATGAAGCACATTGGTAGTAAAACAGCACATAGAGGTTGGTGGTGATGATGGAGACTCTGACCAGTCCCATGAAGGCCAGCATATTGCAGGAGTAAATGACATTTCTTGACAAATAGGGCAGTAGAGATTGTTTTAGAAAAGCATCCCTAGGCTTCTTCTCCAGGCTGTTCTTGGTCAAGACACCAATGGGAAATTGCAATTCATAATAGATTTAAGCAGTTTTAACGTATTTATAACAGCCCAAAGGTATGTCTGTTTGTCCATATATCCCAAGGAATGCGTAAGTGTGGACCAGTCTAAAGCATATTTCCACATTCCCATTCATCTACCATCAAGAAAATGCTTGTTTCACCTACAAGAAAGCAGTGTATCAGTTTCATGAACTACCTTTCAACCTCAACCTCAGTCCTTGGGTTTTTACCTATACATTCAGCCTCAACCTCAATCCTTGGGTTTTTACCCATACATTGGATGCCATCATCATCCTTTTCAAAAATAGATCCTGATCCTTAATGTAAGCATACATACAGAAACAGTAAGTTCGGTTTTGCTTCACGATATGCACAACCTTTTTTGTCTCATTCAAAGTTGATTGTGGACAAGTTTCTTCTCAACATTTCATTCATTTGAATATGAAGTTCTTCACCCATATGAACTTTGTCAGTCTGCTTCATAAACACATCAGTTGCATTGTCCATGTGTTGGATAGAGCTTCTGATGAAAATTGTATAATGACGAGAGTGGGTTTCATGAATCTTGGCTGCCTCAACATGTGTATTTTACTGATAACTCTCCTCTCTGAGTGGCATCCAATTTCTTGTCCATTGGATCATTAGATATTGATCTAAATGGAAATCAGGTATTTCTTAATTTATTGGCAGAATTGTGAATGACTAGCATCAGGAATTCCATTGGAAGAACCACAAGTACAGGGCATGATCTGTCCACGGATCAAAACTACCTGCAGTTTCATTCCAATGGTTATGTCTTTTTAAAGACACAACCAGGTTTGATTGAGAACAGGCTTCCTTCTACTGGCAACCAGAAAAGAACTTTATGGCCTCTTTTGGCTATCAGTATTTCAAGAGAAGCAAAGCTACAGAACCCAGTATGTGCTCTCTAGATTTATCTTAAGTACACAAAGTCCATCCATTCTGGATACCAGAGGCTTTCCTCCCAGGGATTATGAGAATAACCACACATATGTGTCTTCCAGGCTAAAGGGTGCCACAGAGTCAGCATACTTTGATCTCTCACAGAAACATCTGCATCTGATGAGAATTTCAGCTCATGAAATAAAAGCTTTTTCTACAAGACTTGCCTTTCAACAGTGTCTCAGATATATTGTGGTATCGGCCAATTGGGATGTCATGGCCACTCTTTCTATTCGCATGACATTGCCTCACACAACATGAAGTTGAATCTAGTTGGTCCAGCGTTATTTTCCAGACAGTCATGAGACCATGCCACTTCAGACACAACCACAACGTTTGCTTGATTCTGCTCAGAAAACCTTGTATAATTCTTGTTAGAGTACAGGAGTCCACTTGGTAGTTTCTTGTGCATGTATATACATTTATCTTCAGTTGTCAGCTATCATTATTTAGAGTTTTACCTTTAAAAGTTAGAAGTTCTTTTAACCATGCTTGGTAACTTTAGGTAGAGGTTGGTTGCTCAGCATTTCCTTTTCCTCTAACTTATTCTCCTAACATTAATGTGATTGGGTAATGTATTTGACAGAATAGTAAATTATGTTTCTCCAAAATGCTTACCCCATTACATTACTATAAATCCCAAGCACTGCAAGTGTATTGTATCAGACAGTGTTTTAAATTAAAACTGATGATATTGGTGTATGGAGTGCCAACTAGTGCGATAAAAGAGAAGGTAATCTAGAAGAGTTACTACCCTTTTCAAGTCTATTGTTTAGACTGGTAAGACTTTTTCAAGTCTGTTGTTTAGACAAGTAGACTTTTTTCAAGTCTATTGTTTAGACAAGTAGACTTTTTCAAGTCATTGGGAGACCAAGATTCATGATTTAGCAGAAGTAATTCCTAATGTTAATGTGACTGGGTAAGTATTTTGGGTTTAACATAATTTACAGTAAAATTTCCTTTTACACACATTTTGATAAGACAGTACTCCAAAGAACCCTCATCAAAACATTTTTTTCTCTCTCTCTCTTTCTCTCTCTCTCTCTCTCTCTCTCTCTCTCTCTCTCTCTCTCTCTCTCTCTCTTTCAAGGTAAATGAAAATACTTACCGTTAATCTTTAATTCTGACTTGTATAATAAGTATATATGTTTATTTTGAATTAAATAACAATGTTTTGGGTTAGCTATACTGGTCATTTAATGGAAGATCTTGTATGATTGCCTGTTGTCCATCATCCAACATCTGTCTTGGCATAATTTGTTACTATAACTCCGAAGAAATTACTTGGATAATTGCAATAAGTTTTAACACTAATCATTCCATGATCATGTTGGTCTTTAATGAAAATGATGCTGCTGAGACATCCATTATGGCCACTGCTGCAGCCATGTCAAAAATCTTGGTCACTACTTCTAAATGGATTGTTATATCAGCATGGGGTTTTCACTAAAGGACTTGTCATGAGGTCTTATTGTTCCTAAATGAAGATAAATGTTGATCTGACATCTAGTATAGTCATCATGGCAGCCATTTTATAATTCTTGCTATCACTATGCTCTCTGAATGGAAAACCGTATTGACATGGGGTTTTCAGCAGATTTCTTATGCTGTCTAGTTTGTCCCTAATGGAAATGTTTTTGCTTGAATATCAAATATCACTGCCACAATGGCCACATTGGAAATATTGTTTTCACTGAAACAGACTTGTCAACCTTCACAATTTGACCAAAGTATTATTACTGAAACGACCCTTAAATTATGGACTTTAAGAATAATAGCAAAAATTATTAATATTTGCAATCAAATCTGGATTAGTTGTTTGGTCATGTTTGATACCGATCTGGGTTTCATTTTAGATTCAGTGGAGGTCTTTATTCAGTGGAGGTCTTAAAGGAAGTGGTCTTAACAGGATTATCTCAGATGCTTTACGATGCCCATATTTTGCCTGCAGAATGCCTGCATCAGTCAAGTTGCAGCCTATATATAGCATTTTATAAAAATAGCATCATATAAACTAAAACACACTGAAGATAAAAAAGCCAGTAAGCCTCATTACAGGTGAAACTGTCACCACATTAAAGGGAAGAATCAGATGCTTGAGTATAAAAACAAGAAGGGCAATATATATGTTTATTGGACATCATGTGGTGATCTGAGAATGTTTCATGGTAGGGGAGATAATGGCCAGTGCCAAAATGAAATTTGAAATAAACCCAAAGACTGTAAAGTTGGGAGAATAAGTAAGAAGCTTTTGAGCTGTATGGGAATAAAAAAAAATCTTGTGATGTCTACTGACCCTTAAAAAGGGTGCTAACATACTGAATGGATCTTCACAGTAGCTATCTTGAAATTCTTATCATTATTCTTTTTTAATCAGAACTCATATTGACATAGGGAATTTAACCAGAAAACATCTTATTATATATAGTTGGTCCAAAATGAAAATGGTACTGATTGGTCATCAAATATGACCACCAAATTGAATATCTTGACAGTTGTCTCTCTGCTCTTTGCCTATTCCTCTACCAAATTCTTTTCTTGATTTTCTTTGCACAAGCTACTCTTTTTTTTCTTTAAATCATTTTTTAATACTAAGATTCTATTGTTGTATATATTTATGTTTGCCAGCTTATATCTATTTCTATCTATCTCCCTGCTTACTTATTTTGGATTCTGTTGTTTTATTTCTCTCTTTGTCTCGTAAAAAAATCAATCAGTGATGAAAGATTTCTGCCTTTATCAGAGACATTGATTCTGAGGCCACCTGTGAGAAAGACTGGGAAAGTGAAGAAGAGGTCAGTGACTTCAGTGAGGAGGAGTTTCGTCCCCCCAGATATGACACTCGCAAGAGCAATCGTCACCGGAAAGGTTGGACAAGATATGATGGTTTCGGTATATATTTTAATTTTGTGAAGAGATGGTGTTAAAGTTGTTGACATTTCTATTTGGGGTGTATTAGTGTTGTTTTGCAGGTACATAGAATTGTTTTCTTTAATGGTCCATGAAGTTTTCTGTTTGTTTTGTCATTGTACTTTACAGTGAATCACTTTAAATTCATGGATATCAGATTTTATTGTTTGTTTTATAAAATAAATTTGTGTGGGCTCTTAATTTTGGGGAATTGTCATATTAAAAGAAGAATGTAAAATAATGAGTAGTGGTGTTTATCTCTATTAAAGACTATACCAACATTCAGTTCTATGCATTTGTTAGAACATTGGCTTCATTCCAGGTGCAATAATATGGTTGATTAAGTTATTCTTTGCCTACACTTAGCATAGTGTGGAAATCATAATCATAGGAGATGCAAATACTGTATTTGATTCTTTTAAACAAGCTTAATTACACTGATGTAATTACCATAGTAATTAGGTGAGTGATATCAGACCCAGTTGGCCTTGTTATTTCTTGATCTTTTCTTTTTTTGTCTCACTATTTCTAAGATGTTTAGAATTTTATTGGACTGATTTATAGTAACTGTTTATTATTATAAATGGATATAATATGTGCTATGAGAAGTAAAATGACACAGCCAAAGAATCATTTTCCATGTATTACTATTATATCATCAGATACAGCCATTGCATTATAATTCAGAGCTTTCATGTTTATAAAATTTTGCATGCAAATTAAATTGTGGTCAATCAGTTTCCATGTTCATGTTTCATAATGTATCCTAAGATATATCTGTCTATTTAGTATATACAGCCGAACTTTTAAATAAAACATAAAATAAAACAGGTGATATATCATTACATATGACTGGGTGGGTTAGGGGCTTTTGTTAGATCAGCATGGTTCATATTTCACTGTGATTTTAAATGTATGCTCTAGCTTGCCCATGAAAAACCATAAAAAAAATGTTACCCTATTAATAACAATAGATTCACAGTAAATATTATTACATTTTATAAGATATTTGGATTGAGTAGGTGAACATGTGATAAAACATATAGACCATGGCAATTCCTATTCTGGTGATGAGTGCATTGTTACAGAAAACTTAAAGGGCTTTTGATCTGAAATTAGGGACTAGTGAGACAAGGCAGGTTGTCTGAGTTATCCAGAAAAGGGAAAGCATGTTATTTGGCTCTTGGTTTTCTATTCTAGTTGGAAACCTGATGTATTCTTTATAGGCATAAAGCAACACGCTTCTGTAAACTACTGGCCTGGAACTGATGTATTCTTTATAGGCATAAAGCAACACACTACTGTAAACTACTGGCCTGGAACTGATGCGTTATTTGGATTGGCTTGATGATTATTTTATCCATGCATAACATTAGTTTGTTTACTGTGCTATGAGACACATTATTACCCAAGAATGCATGGGAAAAATAATTGATTGTAAATGTTTTGAGCAGAATTAGTCTTTCGATAAGGAATTTATTTTCCCTTGTATGTCCAATACAGTTTGATGAATTTGATCCGTAAGTTGAACAGCAATATGTATGACATTAGCTAGTGAAATTGATTGTTGTTTCAGTTTAAAATATGAATTGGTGTTTGCGCCTAAACCATTTCTTAAGCCAGTATTAACTTTTCTTGGTATGTTATTGCTGGATGTTTTTATAGTAACTTACTGTTCGTTTTTATTTCCAGTGGATGATGATGATGATGACTGTGATAGCTTGGAGGAAAGAAGCAGGAGGAGAGCCACACGATCATCAACTCGGAGGAGAAACACACGTCATGACATTCTGAGTGATGAGGAAGAAATGTCAACAGATGAGGAAACTGAGGACCTTTCTGATGATTGGTCATCCTCACAGGAAAGCTCCAAGAAGAAGTCCATAAGGGCCCACTTAGGAAAGGTCAAAGGAAAATCAAAAAAGAAAAAGAGAAAGATAATGTCATCTGAGAATGAAAGCAAAGAAGAAGAAGAAGAAGAAGAAAAAGATGATGAAACTACAAAGAAAAGGACAAAGGTTAAAAAATCATTGAGGGAAAGAGATGATGATGATAGTGATTATTCTGAAAGTGATTATGAAGAAAGAACATATAGGCGGGTGTCAAGAAGGAACATAAATAAACGGGTGAATTATAGAATTATGCTTGGATCTGAATCTTCATCAAATTCTTCGAAGTCCGCAAGTGAAAAGACAGAGTCTGAAGGTGAAGAAATGGAAAAGATTAATACATCAAAATCCAAAAAGAGAAATGTGATAGAGTCAGATTCAGATGGCACAGATGATTATTATGAGGAGGAGAAAAAAGCAAAGAAGGAAAATAATTCAGCAGAGGAGAGTGACTCAGTCTGTGAAGCCATAGATAAAGGCAATGCAGTAGGACAAAAGAAAATAAAACTACTCTATAGTGATACTGAAGAGAAAGAAGTAGAAAATATAGATGTATCAGATAAAGGGGAAGATGTAGAAAAGGAGAAATGTAATGTTGAAAAAGAAGAGAAAGCATCAGAAGTGGCATTGTCCAAAACATCTGATCTTAGAGAAGAGCTAAAGCCTACTGAGAGTAGGTCTCCTGAACAGGAGGGGGACAGTCAAGACAAACAGGACAGCATTGTGGAAGAGGAGAAAGAGACAGGTGAAATTGTGGAACCAAAGAAAGGAAAAGAGGAAGAGAATATGCCAAAGAGATCATCACAAGAATCCAGTAGTAGCTTAAGTGTGAATGATAATTCAGGAAATGAAAACACTAAAGTGATAGATAAGAAAGAGGACAGAATATTTTCATCCAAAAAGCCAGAAGCTCCAGTAGGGGTTGTGAAACCAGAGGTCCGGCAAGGAGTGATTGTGGAAAATCATCAAAGTGTTGAAAGCTGCACCCCTGGTACCATACCTGGTCAGGGGTATCCAATGAATTATCGAATGGGGAGTCCAAATCAAGGAATGAGGGACCCAAGTATGGCAAGTCCTCCAATTGGGAGCCCACCGCGACATTTAAGAGGTCAGGAGCAGGGATTTAGGCATGTGTCTCCTAGCTACTCGCAGACTAAGGGTAGTATGGGAGGATACATGCAGTCTGGTTTTCAAACTTATCACCCCCAACAGCAAGGCCCTTACACACTGGGCCATTCAGGTCCTTTCCCTCATGGAGACCCAAGTAGATTTTATCCCCAGTCAAGTCAACGTCCAATGCAACAGGCACCATACTCGCCATCTGCAGGTCAACCTTATATGTCCCATCCTAATGTGGGACCCCATTGTCCCTATCCTGATCCATATGGTCCCAGCATGAGTAATCAAGGTCACCACAGCTCTCCGTCAAACTATCAAGGTCATTCTCAAGGTCATTATGGACCTCAGGGGCCTCTTGGCCCATCATATGGTGGTTACCCACAGGGTCCCCATGGATCCACCCATCACCCACAAGGCTTTCACTCTCCACCCCAGAGCCACTATCAGGGACCGCATCCTCCTCAAGGACCTTACCCATTGTCTCAGTCCCAAAATCCCTATCCTGGGTCTGCCACTGGACCTTATCCCTATCAACATGGTAATCCTAAAGTGGTGCCTCACTCCCAGGGACCATATCCTCATCCTCAAAGTCACTCAACATCACAGCATATGTCAATAATGAGGCCACAGATTGGTCCACAGGGAATGAAGAGTCCTAATTTCCCTCTACAAGAAAATTCCTTTATGCAAACTGATCAAGGAAAGACATCAACAAGTAAGGGAACACCAGAAAAAGGCAATGGAGAAAAACCTCCCCCTAAATCAGCAAAAGGCAAAAGTAAAAAAGGAGAAAAGAAAACAGTCTCCAGTGTTCAACCACTTGAACCTATGAGAGCCCCAAAACGCAGTGGTTTTATGATGGATAACATTCTGAAACCAATTTCCACACCAGAACAGGGACCCTTTCCCACTCCTGCCATTCAACCAGAGGAGGATATTGATGAAATAGAGGACATTGTTAATTATGTAGCCAATGATGAATATTTCAAAGAACATTGACCTGTTAACTTTGCACTAATCTTATTTGATAGTTATACTTTAGAGAAGGCTTTGGTTGCAGCAAAAACTTTTACTTGCTTGTGCACTTATATATCAGCTATCACATTGAGGAGACAAAAAGAGAGAGGTGTTTTGGTGTTGTATGACACAGCAACCTAAGTTTTTTCGTTCTGTGGTAATTGGAATTTAGTGCCTGGCCAAATGAGACACCATTGTAGCAAATCTACGCAAATCGAATGGTAGAATTTGAGCAAGTACCCATTCAGTCGCAAGTCCAGCATGAGAATCACTGATTCATTTTGGCTTCTGCTGGAGTGCTCATGGGACCTAATTTACATCCCTGAGCCCATGCAGTTCGAGAGAGAGGCAAACTTGAAGCAAGACTTTGTATCAAATTCTATATGCTTTGAATGTAAATAATATTTAGTCTTCTCATTTGTAGAAAATGTATGAGAGCTATCATTTGTAACTTTCTAAGAGCTTGGGTAATTTTTAAACAGTTCATATCCTCTCTTTCAACATTAGCATGCAATATAGTATCATGACTTGTTCTCAAAAGAAAATAGGACGATTGTCTGAGGAATGTTATGACCACATTGTACTTTGTTATGCAGAATTTTCAGTAACAGTGACTCTGTTCCCTGTTTTACCTCAAAAGATCACCATTGAACTGAAATGTTAAGAATGATACACAATGACAAGTTACAAAAACTTCTGATTATATGTGCATGGTACAACTCTGAGAATTCAGAAAAAGTGGCACCAAACTGTGGTGCTTATTATTAGAGATGTACAGATTATTTCCCTTATTTCTAGGTATATCAAAGACCAATAATCCTTGCATTAAGGCTTGTTACTCTTTTTAATGTAAACCCAATTTTTCTTTTTTTTATATTCTCATCATCGTTACAGATCATAATTTCTACATTTTGATTCTACTAGAATACATTACTTTTTAAGTGTTTTTCTTTTATCTTTCATTTCCTTTAATTGTTTTCCTTTTGTCTCCATTCATATCAATTTAATTTTAACTTTCAATCTTGTATATTACATACAAGTTCAAATTGAAATTATACCATTTTTCATCCATTATTGATCCTTAGTATCTGCTTCAGAGTTAAGTTAAATTATATGGAATAATTTTTTTAAAGAATACCCTGGCAGCCATGGAAACATAATTTGCTACCTCTAATATTTCATCACACTTTCCATCAATTGGTTTTTATACATTTTTTTTCCATGGTTGCCTCTGCCAAACTAGTACTGTGGTTTATTTTGTTCTTCTTTAAGCCATATTAAGAGATACATCATAATTTATATTCTTGTTTGTGTACTCTATCGGCTTAACTTGCTGTTAATTTGTTTTACAATATAGCTGTGCCAGTAAATAGAGGATCTCGGGTTTATTTTATGTTTATTGAGTTACATATTACTTTTGACGTGTTTCTTGCACTATAATCAGTAAAGTTGGACCAACATATAAGATTGATGTTTGGAAGGCATTTATGGAACTATTGCATCTTTACTAACGGTATAAAAAACGTGATGCATTTATTTCAAATATGGTTAAAACCAGATGCAGTACTGTATGGCTTTATTCATTTTCTGTAAATTCCACCTATATATATATATATATATATATATTAATTCAGTGTGTCAGAATGATTTTAGATTCTTTATGTAGACATAGATTTTATCTATATGCTGCTGTACTGAGTGACTTTTTCACAATGTAAAATGCATTTTTAATTGACTGTTCATTGTCCATTGTCATTTGATTACATGTAGAGTAGAGATCTCATAATTAAAAATAATGTAAGATGTCAATGTTATTATTTCTTTTTGTTCCTGACACAACAAAAATTTTACATTGTGGTGATTACCTCGTTATTTGATTAGTATAAAACAGTTTCAAAGAAAGAATTTATGGACTAATGCATGGAGTACCATATGATACTTGTATATAAATCCAGTTCAACTGCAATTCAACATACACCTGATCTCCTGTGGCATAATGTGCTGGATTATCAGGGTTAGTGTTGTTTGCTCTGCTAATTACTCCAAACAAACTGTAGACCTAGGTCTGTTGACGCATTATGCAATGTCATATCTGCGTCTGATTAGTTTTCATTTGGATTTGACTTGCAGGTGAGGAGAAACTAATTAGTCCTTAGGTCTTTCTGTCCTTGAACGGTGAGAGAGTCTTTGGGAATTGTAAATTAATATTCTAAAAATTATATAGAATCTTAAATATGTTAGTGACAATAAACATGTAAAACTTAACCTATCGTTGACATAAATCCCAAAATAAATACAATAATATCTATTTTAAAGAGAGGCAGTTATGCAAAACTGTCGCATGGATCATCCAGTTCTTGGTATTAATTCAGATGATTTGCCCAATTTTCTTTCTTTTTCGTCATCACTAGTGGAATATGCATATAATGCAGCATATTTTTATATTCTTGACATTTCTCTTACTTTGCAATGGAAATGAGATCATTGCAGATTTCACAAGACATTAGTGTGGAACTTACTAGACATGTACTGTTCATGTTGTCAAATAGGTTATATTCAGTACTAACAGTGGAGGAATTATATTTTGGGGATAACCACAGTAGCTTAATACTTCTACTTCTGGACAGTTATTCTAATTTTCATAGCCAAACGTTCCATTCCTGTTCTTGCAAGGTTTTTGCTGTCTTTTAATTTCTGAGTAAAAGTGTAATAGCATTCCATGCACCAATTGTGCATGGTATGGTATAAATTTAGGTATAGGTTCATCATTGTTATTGTTATGTAACTGATGTTTTTTTTCAAAAAAGACACGTATTAAATGTACAGTGAAAATATTTGTGCCCTGAAATAATGATTTGTCATAGAATAAATTAGTTTTCCAACAAAAATTCAACATTTTTCTTTACTTTGAAGGACCACTAATATGGTATATGAAGGTTACAGAAAATGGCATCAGGTGTAGTAACAAAGACACAGACTTAAACAATGTAAAATGTATGCCATCTATACTCCCGTACAAACAACATAGATCCTGTTCCATCAAAGCATACTGTGTCTTCAGTTTGTTCTACTGATAACTCTTTTCAAGGAGCACAGATCCATGTCCACTGGTGCATCATGTGACAGCAGATCTGGGTCTGTGCAGTCAGCAGTTGGATGCTGACAGGTGTGTATCTAGCATTCATTATAGTGTAATGTATTTTGTTGGGTATTTATGAACATGATAAGCATAAAGCAGTACATTGGCAATCCATTTTGAAAGACTTACTTTAGGATTTGCTAGTTTTGGACTCTTGATGGGTTGTGCCAGCCTGCATTGGCTCCTTTAGTAGATACATGACACTCTACACTTGTTTGCACTGCATTTCACTGCACCACACTTGACTGTACCACAGTACTCCCAAGTCCATTTATTTAGTTTCAAGACATCAAGGACAAACTCTTTGTAGCTTTTGAATGTATGCCAGAAGGTATTGTGTGTTATATCATGTGTCTCTCATACTGAAAGAAATCAGCAAAGATCACATTTACACAAATAACCAAATCTTGCATACTTCCTGAAGAGTGAACAGCAACCAGTGTGCATAACAGGGCAGCATTTATTGAAACACATTATTTTTTAGTGTGTTGATGTCTGTTTTGTAAGTATTTTTTTGTAAACTATATGAAGAAACTGATACTGTACCATCTTGGACTTTTGAGGGAATACAGATGGTATGTCAACTTTTGACAACACGCTTTTTTGATTTTACATGCATTATCTTTATCATTCATTTTACATATATTTAAGTTTTATCTTTGAAATTTTATATTATTGTCCATCATTTTTACATTTGTTTAGAAGGGTTTATGGTCCTAAAATTTGTTGTGCAGTTATTCGTTTTTAATTTAATAATTTATCACATCCGTCCTTCCGATTTTCCATCTATTACCAATTTTCTTTCACGATTTTACATTTACATGACTTTGTGGATGAACTGCACTTAGGGCAAGGAAGAAGCCTGTCGATTTAACAGTGAAAGGTTAAGTTCATTGGCTTAAAGAATGAAAATGATTTCAGTACATTATTGTTACTCCCAGGGCACAGACTTGGACCAATCTTTGTGACTGGCTTGTACTTTGGGTCAGATAGAAAATGAATGGTTTCTACAAGAAAAAATTAGTTTGCAACCATTTGCCTTCTCCAGTTGTCCTGAAGCAAGATGTAATGCTGTTAAATAAAGTACAAAAATTAAACTGTCAAAAAGTTTGTGGATGACATTTACATGTTGGATAAGAAAAAAGCCTTTTGATTGTGGTCACAAACTATCAGTGGTAATTTTCACTATAACTGAAATAAGACCACTTTAAATCAGATCACGATCCATGACCAAAGTTTGATAACCATGCTGAAAAGGTCTGTTGAATTTACCAAACATTGTGTACATTTGCATATAGGGCAGTAAAGAAACCTCTGTATTATGATGCCATTAGTGGTCATGCCATGGTGAGTGTAGTGAAAAATAATGATTTCTGCACAAAAATAGTTCAGTTTCCTTGAATAACAGCACAAGTCGTTGTACCCAGTGGTATGTATTCTCTAGTCAACCATTGCCAAATAGTTTCTAAATGGGAGAGTATTCTCTAGTCAACCATTGCCAAATAGTTTCTAAATGGGAGAGTATTCTCTAGTCAACCATTGCCATATAGTTTCTAAATGGGGGAGTATTCTCTGGTCAACCATTGCCAAATAGTTTCTAAATGGGAGAGTATTCTCTGGTCAACCATTGCCTAATAGTTTCTAAATGGGGGAGTATTCTCTGGTCAGCCATTGCCAAATAGTTTCTAAATGGGAGAGTATTCTCTAGTCAACCATTGCCAAATAGTTTCTAAATGGGAGAGTATTCTCTAGTCAACCATTGCCAAATAGTTTCTAAATGGGAGAGTATTCTCTGGTTAACCATTGCCATATAGTTTCTAAATGGGGGAGTATTCTCTGGTCAACCATTGCCAAATAGTTTCTAAATGGGAGAGTATTCTCTAGTCAACCATTGCCAAATATTTCTAAATGGGAGAGTATTCTCTGGTCAACCATTGCCAAATAGTTTCTAAATGGGAGAGTATTCTCTGGTCAACCATTGCCAAATAGTTTCTAAATGGGAGAGTATACTCTGGTCATCCATTGCCAAATAGTTTCTAAATGGGAGAGTATTCTCTGGTCAACCATTGCCAAATAGTTTCTAAATGGGAGAGTATACTCTGGTCAACCATTGCCAAATAGTTTCTAAATTGGAGAGTATTCTCTAGTCAACCATTGCCAAATAGTTTCTAAATGGCAGAGTATTCTCTGGTCAACCATTGCCAAATAGTTTCTAAATGGGAGAGTATTCTCTAGTCAACCATTACCAAATAGTTTCTAAATGGGAGAGTATTCTCTGGTCAACCATTACCAAATAGTTTCTAAATGGGAGAGTATTCTCTGGTCAACCATTACCAAATAGTTTCTAAATGGGAGAGTATTCTCTTGTCAACCATTACCAAATAGTTTTAAATGGGAGAGTATTCTCTGGTCAACCATTACCAAATAGTTTTAAATGGTATATTGTGCCATACACTGTAGACTTGTTTGCTAATTAAAATGGCCGGATGATTGAACAATGCAGACATAGATATACAGGTGTGTTCTAAACAGATGTAGTAAATTAACAACAAAAAGAAGCATTTAATTTAAACTAACATTTGAGAGAGGAACCTAATGTTTTGGATTTCCAAACCTAGGATCTAGGCACAGCTGCCAAAAGTTACAGATTAAATTTTCACACTTCATAGTAAAGTTTGTGTTATTTCTTTCCGACTAAATGTTATGCTGTTTTTTATGTACAGTATATTATGGAAAGAATCTGTTAATATGTTAGATAATCTGTCACCAACACGAAATAATGCTACAGTTTAACATCCCCTGACTAGATAATTTATTATGTTGAATGACTTGAGATAGATCTCACTAAATGACCTATTTGAGATTACAAAATTAATCACGATATTGACTACCTCTCCATTACAGAAGTAATGTTTTTCCACTCCCACTTGCTATTAAATACAGAATATAAACAAAATACATGCATAATTTGTATACTATAATCATTTAGGATTGTTTTACTTTTTCTTATTTCTCTATCGATACACAATTCACAATTAAGGCTACTTTTACAGAGACTGGGGTGAAACTTCGCATCAGATACACATCTGATACATATTTTGTCCCTGCTGTCATGGATGACGTCATCTAGCAACGGTTGCATGAATGTGATGCTGTCCATAATGCACATTTCAATGCATATATTGCGCCATTGCTAGAAAGTAGTACAATCACTTTAAAAGGCGTTCAGCAATATCTACTTAATTTATTCGTTTTGAAAAATGCTTATAAACTCGTTAAATCATTTAGGTTCCACTGTCTTTTACAAAATGAAATGATGTAAAGCGAAGTTACTTGTATTTGCAACATGCACAATGGAGAAAATGTCGGCATATCTACGTACTAATTTTATGTACCGTGAGTGATAAATTTTTTACATAAATTAATTATGGAAATCATGCACAATATAAAGAAATCTGATAGGGAAAATGTTATTTGCCATTATAGGCAATACCAGCTTCAGAAACTGTAATAAATAAGTTATAAAATATAAAGACTTTTTTAAAAAATGTATCGACTGGAGTTATCAGATTTTAGTATATTTTTTAGCGCATCTAAAATATGACTGAGCTTTATACTCTGTAACCCAAATTATAGTAATCAATCATTCATGAAAATAGAGACTATCAATTTTTCATAATACGTGTACTTAAGATATACAAGTTCTTTCCTAAATCGGGTTACAACGGGCGAAAATCTTAAATATTCTTTTTTCTTAAGACCCAAATCCCATGCAAATTAATGAAACCGTAGCGCAGGACCTCAAAAGTTACCACTTCTAAGAGCGTGTCGATGTTTGCCTATTTCCATGTGTGCTTCGTGCTCCTGATACAACGACACAAGACATGATATGGTAGAGTGCTAATTACGCTAAGGTGTAGAAATCGATGGTTTATGGTGATTCATTATTATTATTATTATTATTATTATTATTATCGGCACAATATATTTTATTGATTTGTAACCCATATGCTATGGCAGTAAAACATGGTTACTGCTATTTGTAGTAGAGAAATGATATTTATGATGAGGCACAAAAGGGTTTTGCCATAAAGCAAAAGCATTGCAGGCCTTCAAGCCTTTGATAAATGCTTAAGTCTATGAACTATATCCAAACAAAATGGACATCATACTTTTATCAGATAAAATGTGGAGCTGTACTACTCAAGATGAGACTATACTATATCCAAGTCATAACTGGCACACTGAATTTTGCATGTGCGGTCAGTTTTTCTGCATGGCAGTGCATTTTTCAAAAATCGCATCACTTGATATGCATTACATAGGTGGTTTGGGCTTATTTTTTTGGTTGACGGATCGATTCATCTGTCATTCATTGGCTCACATACGAGTCCAGCATAGCTGGCTTTGGAGATGTTTGGGGAAGCAAATAGCGCTATGATACATGGAATAAGAAATGATTGGATCAAAATAATACTCTCCCTGAATATCTCATGGTTCTGGCAGTTGAAATTGGGTCAAACTGCTTGCTAACAATTGTCTACTTTCAGACAGAAAACAAGCCTTTAGCTGATATTATCAACAAGGAAACCTTGAAAGACCTGCCAGTATGTTCTCGCTTACAGATCTGGTTCATGCTTGTTACAGATGCAACATACAATTTAAAGGAAATCACTTGACGGGAGAATTTTGTTTATATTATATAATGTCCTTTTTTAAATTGGTAACAATATGTTTCGTGTCGCAATTTATGATGGTTTCCATGACACTATTGCCATGTCATGAACTAATCACTGAACCATGAAATACAAAAGGAACATAATTATACACGCAATTACATGTCAAGTGATGTGACTCAGTAGCAATAGTGCAGACATTGTGCAGAAAATGAGATGAATGAAAGAATAATACAAATCAACAATGATATACAGGCTACAGTGACCTGATTTCTTAGGAAAGGTGACATGTTCAACAATAAAAGCTGTAATATCAATAATGCCATTCTATCAACTACAGTGTCACACAGAGCAAAATAACAGTCCTTTAAAGTACATGGGAACAAGAAAGGTTTTTTTTGTGACCAAGATTGTGCTAAAACAGTGTGAACAGGTTGTCATTATGGGGAACTGGTTTATTTCTTATATGCATCATGTGAAATGGTACATGTTCACACCCACATATCTCAAATCACCCAGTTCTTTATATGTACATACACCAGGACAAAGCCAATTTCTTCATGCATACAATTTGCATTTAAGAAACAAAAACACTAACCTGTTAAGAGACGGTACATCTTATCAACAGCAATGATTAATTCATATTTGTTGTAGAAGTAGTGTATTTGATGATCACAGCTTAGATGCCAACAGTAAAGTAGGACAGTAACTTACTTATATATTTAATGTCCAAATCGGGCATTGCACTCTTACATCTTCTGAATGGGCACCTGCTCCATTTGAGAGCCCTGCAATGTGTTGGATGTTGAATGAGTGGATGCAGTGTAGTGACTGCTAAATAAGTAAGCTGTTTTGTTTGTTTCTTTTTTTTTATGGTTTAATGCCATTTTTCAGCACAAGATAGGCTGTAAATGGAATCTAGTATTAATGAAAGAACCTCTGACCCACAAGTAGCTACTGGCAAGCTTTCTCACATACCCATATTGGCCAAATCTTAAGACTCAAACCCAAGCAGACAGAGGTGAGATGGCAGTGATCTGTAACAGACAATGCTTTAGACCACTCAGAGCCCTGTAGTCGGGGGTTTAATGAGTCAATGCAGTGTAAAAGATGCTGAATGAGTCAATGCAGTATAATGGATGCTGAACAAGTAGACAGTGTAATGGATGTTGTATGAGTAGATGCATTGTAATGGATGTTTTGTGAGTAGATGCATTTTAATGGATGTTGTATGATTAGATGCAGTGTAATGGATGTTTTGTGAGTAGATGCAGTGTAATGGATGTTGAATGAGTAGATGCTGTGCAATGGATGTTGAATGAGTAGATGCAGTGTAATGGATGTTGTATGAGTAAATACAGTGTAATAATGGATGTTGCATGAGCAGATGCAGTGTAATGGATGTTGTATGAGTAGATGCAGTGTAATGGATGTTGTATAAGTAGATGCAGTGTAATGGATGTATGAGTAGATGCAGTGTAAAAGATGTTGCATGAGCAGATACAGTGTAATGGATGTTGTATGAGTAGATACAGTAAGGGATGTATGAGTAGATGCAGTGCAATGGATGTTGTATGAGCACATGCAATGCAATGGATGTTGTATGAGCAGAAACAGTGTAATGGATGTTGGATGAGCAGATGCATTGTAATGGATGTTATATGATGAGATGCAGTGCAATGAATGTTGAATGAGCAGATGCAGTGTAATGGATGTTGAATGTATGTATGTAGTGCAATAGATGTTGAATGAACTGACATGATGTAAGTAATGTTGAAATAACATACACAATGTATTGGCTGTCAAATGGGCAGTTGTAGTGAAATGGATATGGAATGCGTTTAAGGCATAACACAAATCATACATTCAGTGCAAAATGAGTCAACAAATAATATTAAAACAATATATTTATTTGTATTTTACATTAAATGATTTTAGAGATCATTCTTAATGCTCCTTGAAGCTTTGTATTGTATTCAAGAAAACTATTTTATATTTGTTTATAAAAAAAACAAAATATTGTCCTATACATTTGTCTTATACAATGTTTGATATTAAAAATATGTCTGCTGAGTTTATTTATGTTCAGGATATAAGAGCTAAAGACAGGCATATAAAGTTTTCATCCCACATATTAGAGCTAAAAAGACAGGCATAAAAAATGCTCATCAAAATTTAAGGCATGAATTTATATTATAGTACTTATCCCACACATATAAAATTTAAGGCATGAATTTATATTGTAGTACTTATCCCACACATATCAGAATTTAAGGCATGAATTTATATTATAGTACTTATCCCACACATATCAAAATTTAAGGCATGAATTTATATTATAGCAATATTCCCACACATATTAGAATTTAAGGCATGAATTTATATTATAGCACTATTCCCACACATATCAGAATTTAAGGCATGAATTTATATTATAGTACTTATCCCACACATATCAAAATTTAAGACATGAATTTATATGATGGCACTATTCCTACATATATCAGAATTTAAGGCATGAATTTATATTATAGTACTTGTCCCACACATATCAAAATTTAAGGCATGAATTTATATTATAGTACTTATCCCACACATATCAAAATTTAAGGCATGAATATATATTATAGCAATATTCCCACACATATTAGAATTTAAAGCATGAATTTATATTATAGCACTATTCCCACACATATCAAAATTTAAAGCATGAATATATATTATAGCAATATTCCCACACATATTAGAATTTAAGGCATGAATTTATATTATAGTACTTATCCCACACATATCAGAATTTAAGGCATGAATTTATATTATAGTACTTATCCCACACATATCAAAATTTAAGGCATGAATTTATATTATAGCACTATTCCCACACATATCAGAATTTAAGTCATGAATTTATATTATAGTGCTTATCCCACACATATCAGAATTTAAGGCATGAATTTATATGATAGCACTATTCCCACACATCAGAATTTAAGGCATGAATTTATATTATAGTACTTGTCCCACACATATCAGAATTTAAGGCATGAATTTATATTATAGTACTTATCCCACACATATCAGAATTTAAGGCATGAATTTATATTATAGTACTTATCCCACACATATCAAAATTTAAGACATGAATTTATATGATGGCACTATTCCTACATATATCAGAATTTAAGGCATGAATTTATATTATAGTACTTGTCCCACACATATCAAAATTTAAGGCATGAATTTATATTATAGTACTTATCCCACACATATCAAAATTTAAGGCATGAATATATATTATAGCAATATTCCCACACACATTAGAATTTAAGGCATGAATTTATATTATAGTACTTATCCCACACATATCAAAATTTAAGGCATGAATTTATATTATAGCACTATTCCCACACATATCAGAATTTAAGTCATGAATTTATATTATAGTGCTTATCCCACACATATCAGAATTTAAGGCATGAATTTATATGATAGCACTATTCCCACATATCAGAATTTAAGGCATGAATTTATATGATAGCACTATTCCCACACATCAGAATTTAAGGCATGAATTTATATTATAGTACTTATCCCACACATATCAGAATTTAAGGCATGAATTTATATTATAGTACTTATCCCACACATATCAAAATTTAAGGCATGAATTTATATTATAGCACTATTCCCACACATATCAGAATTTAAGTCATGAATTTATATTAAAGTACTTATCCCACACATATCAAAATTTAAGGCATGAATATATATTATAGTACTTATCCCACACATATCAAAATTTAAGGCATGAATTTATATTATAGTACTTATCCCACACATATCAAAATTTAAGGCATGAATTTATATTATAGCACTATTCCCACACATATCAGAATTTAAGTCATGAATTTATATTATAGTGCTTATCCCACACATATCAGAATTTAAGGCATGAATTTATATGATAGCACTATTCCCACATATCAGAATTTAAGTCATGAATTTATATTATAGTGCTTATCCCACACATATCAGAATTTAAGGCATGAATTTATATTATAGTACTTGTCCCACACATATCAGAATTTAAGGCATGAATTTATATTATAGTACTTATCCCACACATATCAGAATTTAAGGCATGAATTTATATTATAGTACTTATCCCACACATATCAAAATTTAAGGCATGAATTTATATTATAGCACTATTCCCACACATATCAGAATTTAAGGCATGAATTTATATTATAGTACTTATCCCACACATATCAAAATTTAAAGCATGAATTTATATTATAGTGCTCATTCCACAAACATGAGCTAAAAACAGGAATGTACAATACTCCCACACATGAGCTAAAGATAGGAATTTACTGTATTCATCCCACACATACAAGCTAGAACAGGATTGTACAGTACTCTCAGACATGCTTATTGCTAATACAATGTAGTAGTTCTATATGGATTGCTGTGTGCATATATTTGCTGGCATACTGTAGGCAAATGAATGCTGAGGTATATTTAAAGCCTTGCACCTTGAGGTTAGGACTCATTCCTAGGTATTCCAGTAAATGTCAGCACCCAGTACATTATGTATGACCATTATTTCTTACATGATAAGGAATCTCAATAAGTAATTTTCAGCAACTACCAAAGCAATGGTCCTGATGAAGACTATATCCATGCTGTTGGCTCTAAAGTACTCAATATTCATTGTTAACAGATTTACATAAATTTACACCGTCATTAATCCTTGCATTCTGCCTTATTTGTCACATACTTCTCTTATTCTGACAAAATGTGTCCACATTTGGTAAAAGTATCAATGTCTTTTCCATCTTGCCATTCTGTTGTCTGTAACTTCTCTGAGACAGCCTAAGGGTTAACATTAGAATAAAAAAAACCTGTTCCTCCAGTTATCAAATTTCATAAAGCTTACATAATAGAACAAAGTCAAACATTAACAGACTCAAACAGCAACGGCTACAAATGATATCCTCTTTGCTTTGTGGACTGGTTCTTTGCCTCCATACAATAAAACTAGCTTTTATACACATGGTTCCTAAAAAATATGCTACTGAATTCTATATATTGGAACCCAGTATGACAAATGCACATAAGTACACACAGGACTAGTGGAAGTCGTCAAACCATGAGCTGCATATGATCTCAGTCTTAATGGCAGCTGCCTTCTTGCGTCTTTCAGACCAGTTCCATGCTTGAAGAGCTGCAGTTAAAATAAGTCTGTATCCAACTGTTGGGTCGGGTATACTGGAGGTTGCCCCACTACCTGTGATAAAAGATAATTATAACACTCTTTAAAATAACATGGAAAGCATGAGGACATGATGTGCCTGATAGCACTCACCTAGTTTATGTAACATAAGAGTTGACCATTTCACTAGCACGTCTTTTCAGTACTGATTAAAAATATAAAATTATGTAAATTTCCTAATTTTATATCAGGTCAATTTGATTGATTTTGCTAAAGTCTGATGAAATATATTACAAGATAAAGGAATAATTAAAATGCACAGTACATGCTCATTATCAAATTTCCCAAGATCTCAATTATACCAACACAGCCACAAAGTTTTCTTGAAATTGGATGAGAAATTATACCATTATGAATGCTACCTGCTTTGAGTAACTTTAGTGACTGTGCTGTTTGGGAGTGTAGGAAGCACAGCCAGACATGAAAACTATGCAGGCCACAAATTTAATTAAATCACATTCATAATAAGAAGCTAACTTATTCAGTTAACATATCACAATACCCAATGTATATTCACTAACCAGGGATATGTCCTTTATACAACCACATTGGTTAGAAAGAGCCTTCTGTGCAGGCCAAGATGTATATGGTAATGCAATTTAATTTAGTGAATTATGGCACAGCCACACAAGCAGGTTACTATGGCAACTGAAGTGCTCTGCCCAAGGACACACATAATAGCTAAGCATTTAATGGTGAGATGCAAAACCACAATTCATTCACTGAGCCACCATTGGATAGTTGTTGTTGTTGTTGTAGGGTTTAATGCCATTTTTCAGCACATGATAGGCTATACATGGTGGCTAGTATTAATGGTGGAGGAAGACCCTATTAAAGAACCACCGACCCCCCACGAGAAGCTACTGGAAAGCATTCTCACATACATACATTGGCCAAATCTGAGACTCGAACCCACACAGACAGAGGTGAGATGGCAGTGAACCGTAACAGCAAGCACTTTAGACCACTTCAGGCCCCTGATAAGCAGGAGCCTTAAGTCACAGAAATCTTCTTTAGCAATAAGGGGTTATTATTCATCAAGATACATTCCTTCATTAAATTTCATGATTCTAGGGATACTAATATGTATTCAAGATCTCATGGACTAACTGAAAAAAACCTAACCAAAGCCAGTAAAACATTAATAGGTCCCAATCAACTTCTTACACTGCAAGGGTGTATTAGGGCTGCTTATCATTATCAATGAAAATCAAACACAAAATGTAACCACGTTCATAAAGTGTAAAATATTGGCAGCAATGACTATTTTCTGAAATGAATAGTGCTCATGAAGATGATTTCTCTGACAAGTTTTCCTGGCTCTAAATATGATAGTATTTACGTCGAATATATGCAAACCTATGATGAGCTCAATAAAAACGTTTAGCATGCAGCAAGAAAATTCAAAATGTAGAATACATTGGCTTATTTTTGTACAGCTGTGGCGCTAAAAGATAAGTATGTCATCATTAAGATTATTGATTCAGGTCGGTAAAGCATACAAGTGACCAACTTTTGTTTTCAGGGTGTAGTAATCATTACAATACTTCACACTATGGTTCTTGGTATAATAGTGTGCATACAGGTTCACAAAACCTATTTGGTCATGAGTTTAACACCCAAATCTAACATAATCGACTAAAATGTCAGATTTAGGTCAGTGAACTTTTGTTGTAAGGGTGTGTTAATATTGGAGATGTATAGTCATCCATTTTACCGAATTCAGTACAAATCTTGAACATAATTTGTGCTGCCCAGGATGAATACTAGCCAACCAACCAATTTAGATGTAATAATACACAGTGGTTATACTCCATTACAGAGTTTGCACTAATTGGTCAGCCTGTATAACATTGCAAGTACACAAAATAGTGGGACATATTTGGAACTACACCGTGGAAAATTCTGAATAAAAGAAGCATTATTTCTGGCATTCTTTGGAAGGTAAGCGTTCAGTAGTCTTTGAAGTCTGTTTAATCTAATAATTAATATGCTGAAACAATCTAATCTCACGACAAATCAAAACTGCAGATACTGACAAACTACTGATTATTTATGTACCATATATACTCGTGTATAAGCCGTAAAATGCAGGGACAAAAAAAAAGACCTGGAAGGGGGGGGGGAGGGGTCGGCTGTTCTGTGGGCCTAGTTCCAAGTTTGAAATATTTTTGAAGCTTATTCCCCTGGATTTCCAGTATTTATTATTGTTTCTGTTGATCACAGAAGATGAGATAACATGCCTAATGATGCCACATGGCTCATAAGATCTGTGATGTCGTGAAGTGAAACAAATACTTTTTTTCTAACTAAGTGGTAGGATAATGAATAAAAAAACATGTTTTAACGTACTTGACGTCTATTTGACAGATGTCCATTCACCAGAAAATGCATCAATACCTGTTATTTGAGTCATGGTGGTACGTGTATTTTCCAAAAGAATTGCCATATTAGTAATATTCACTCAAGTATTTAACCCTCAGCTAATCAGTAATCATTAAACTCTATGGTATTGTACAAATGCACGATAGCTTATTTCAGTGTAAATATGAAAAGAATCTACGTAAAATAAAGAAGAATTACGATACTGAAGGTATGTACAACAAACGTTTTGATCGAGAGTAGAAATACATGTACGATAATCTTAAATGAACAATGTACAGGGATTTTGTTGTGCGCATGCTTAGGAAAGGTAAATAACAGTGCAAGATACGAGTCAGCGTGAAAAATTGTAAAACAATTTAATTTGTGGGATTTCTTTGACGTGTTTTAGATGTAATCGGTAGCCAGTTTATATACTACTGTTGTTTAGTTGTTTGCAAAGCAAAGTGGTTTGTTAGTGGTAGTGTTGTACAATAGCTACCATATGCTTAATCTGTGGTAAATGCCTCGGGGGTAATAGGTTTATTTCGTTGCACAATGCCAATGACTTTACTAATGCATGCCGACTATCAGATGTATTGTTTAATGAGATATGGTAGTGGACATGGTTTCTGCTCAAAGTTATAAACTGTCACAATACTTGACAATGACAAAGTATATGATGAAAGCACACCTGTTACAGAAGGTGAGGTTCGTAAACTGTTTCGCGAGTTTGATACAGAGCCCAATTTTGAAGGATTCTAAAAGCGACTGAACTTTTAGAATCAGGATTAATTAAGTTTCCATTAAGACTTAACACTTTAGAATTGTTTTTATTTTAACATATAAATTAGCATTCTTGCTTTCATTTTATTCGATAATTTGATTTGTCTAAATAAACGTATTCAGAACTCACTTTGTGCATCTTCTGATGTACTGGTAGTCTTCAAATTATGGGTCAGCTTATACGCGGGTCATGCATTTTATAACAGTTTTACCAATTCAGTTTGGGCAGGGTCAGCTTATAAACGAACGGGTATATACGCGAGTATATACGGTACATATTTCTTCTTTGAAAACAACAGCATTCGCCAAAATATGTTAACATAATATAAAGGGGAAGTTTCGTTGGAGAAATGTTTTTTTAATTTATCAAAATATTCTATAAGACTGAGTGTTGAGTAAAGAATATGGATGGATAGACTATGATATTTTCCATAGTCATTGTTTTTATTGAGATGTTTTATTATTAGAGACTTGTAAAGGTTTATGGAACACTGTTTTGCCTTCCAAAAGTACCAAGATATACCTTTTCTACGTATAGTTTTCCCCAACAATTTTCAATCTATAATCTTTCTCTAAAATTGCTTAAGCAGATACGAACAAATTGCTCCAGAAAAGTGATACCATGGTCTAACTATCTATTGATTGGCAGACAGAGTATATACCTTGTCAACCTTGCACAACTGTCTCCTGTTCTTCAGGTCTTGCCTTGCCACTAAAGCCTCCTTGTATGGTCCTATGTATTGCAGTCTCTTCCGAAATGCCTTCAGCTTCTGTAATGCAGAACACTGGAAGAATGGGATGTCAGGGTACACAAACGATGGTTTTGACTCTACAGTTTCCTCTCCCTTCTTCTCAGCCTCTTTTTCTTTGTGGGCTATCTTGCTTACTTCTAAAAGAAATCACAAGAAACTCATTAGCAAGATTTTGCCTTGTACAAATGATATGATCATTGTATTAGGTCAATAAAGATAATTTTATATGCAAAATATCTAAGGCTCAAACAAGTTTATTAGAAAGAAAGAAAATAAACAACTTTACAATTAAAAATATCATTGAAGCAACTCGATGGTTCACTACTGTAAATCAATGCCCACATTTTTCCATACAGGTACCTGCAAACTTACATGATTTAGACTTAGTAACTCTTTTGTTAAGACTAAAAATTGTTAAATTATTTTAAAATGAAAACAAATGACAATGAAGCCAAAATATTTCAGATACATATTTTTTTTTTATTATGTGACCACTTTTGCAAATGCAACTATTGCAAATGTCAGGGGTTAGCTGTACTCCTAATTTAAGATATTTTAGGTTCTCTACCACCTCACCAACCCCCATGATGATATAATCCAACCCTCACAAACCCAAGTGTTACCCAGGGGCAGCAATGACAATGTCCATTACACACGTCATTCCAGCTAAGAATTGATATGGAAACTGTCATAAAATATTTCTAAAGAACTCTGTTCTTTTAATTTTTTTGCATCAGATATATTTATCATACAAAAATGGAGGTATGAAAAAAGCCCCTTCATTTATTTTCCCTAGGCTACATTTTTACTGAGTTAGAAAGTAACAACTGAGTTTAATCTAAAAATACTTTAACAATTAATGACATTAATCCAGGGCAACAGACAAATGGACACAAATATGGATGAAAATGTGATCACTTTACTGAGCTTCCAGCAAAACTAGTTCAACAATTAACTTCTTCCATATGGTTACCAAATGGTTGAATAAACTGGAAAGTTTTTTGAATATCCAGCCAAAAGGATTTGGAGAAGACAGTGTGATTAACATAATTACTGACAGTTCTGGAGAAGTGAGTGATGGACATAATCAATGACATTTTTGGGTTAGACAAAGTGATGGACATAATCACTAATAATTGTGGAGAAAAGAGAGTGATGGACATAATCAATGACAATTGTGGAGAAGACAAAGTGATGATCATAATCACTGATATTTGTGGAGACAACAGTAATGGACAGTGTCATTTTTTTCATCTGTAATCAAGACATTAAATATATTTTTAAAATCTCCAACAATAGTAATAGCCTTTCTCTACATATGTGCAAAAATGCAAAAATGACTGTATACTGTATATTCTTGCATGCAAGTCAGACCCATTTGCAAAATACATAGACCCAGATTTGACTGCAAATCTCAGTCAATGTAGTATGTTAGGACTAATCAGTAGAAATAACAAACCCTGATCTGCTGGTGAATTATATGCATGCAGATCTGGGTCTATGTATTTTGTTAAACTAAGTATTATGATTGAATAATATAGACCCTGATCTTTTCACATATGATTGCACACTAGGGTCCAGTTTGTTTGCAGTTGGAATGGAATAACGTATGATAATATGTGAATCATATAGTGGGTAGACTGACTAATAAAAATGCAGGAATCTATTTCTTTGATTTTACCGCAGAAGAAGACATGCATGACAATGACAGAAGCTGAGATATCAGAGGTTCAAACTATTGCCAGAGCCTCTTGCCATTTACTTACTGTGCTTTGGTTTACTGGATGCCATTTCATCCTTAGCAAGTAACTTTCTCTCCTCTGAGGAAATTGCTTCATAAGATACGTTTTCATTCTCTTCATCATCTGAAAGAGATCAAAGCACATCTATGATTAGTACAATGTGCTACCTTATCAAATGGTGAACAAGGAAGTCTGTATAGAGAAGTCTGCACATGTGGTACTCTGTATTTCAAGGTTCATACAGATTTCTGCATGATAAATTCAAAGACTTTTCCCAAACCTTCAAAGACCACAAACATAGATGTCCAAGACCCATTTTCTAACATTTTGTATCCATTGTTAAGTTATGTGAGAAAGCAATGAATTCAAAATGATGAAATGAAGCTGAACAGGTCATCAAAAGAACTAAAGAAAACAGCATAACTCGACTACATCCGAATCTAATAACCTAAGATAATTTTATTCGTGATTATTTGATATTACTCAAGAAAAGTAAACACTGGGGCATGCATATAAATACGGAGTCAACTTTAATATTACATGCTGTTCCAATTACCTAGTTTGGGGAAAATACAAAAATTACATTGGTGCTCAGCTGCAAACTCATCACAGCGTAGCAGAAATAAGCATAAACTAAGTGAAAGAAATTGAAAGAAAAAAATGATTTTGATATAGTTGACTTTATGGTATGGAGAAAATTTACACTTGAATTAGGGACCTTTCACACACATCAAAAGGTTAATTTCAATTAGATGGTCCTAAATACATCTTGCACAAATTGATCCTAATATTGATACAAAGATCACAACAAAGCTTGAAGGAAAGGTTATCTCTTAATACAATAAAACCTTCTTATCACTTGACTTGGATTGGTAAATTCACATGCTTTTCATAAAATATTCACACGCCCTATTAAATTAACACTGTACAACAACAACAACAACAACAACAACAACAACCCCAGTTCAAGATCTGAGACAAAGGGTGATAATACACTGGATAAATAACACATCATTCTGTGGCAAATGCATGCACATAATTTAGTAAAAGATGTATACTGTCAGCATATTTGCAAAATGGATCTATATTTTACTTCAGACCACAAAGATATTTAGGGAAAAAGAAAAACTTACATCCCTCTCACAAATTGGCATCACAAGGAAAACATATGTACCTTAGCGTGGTGAATGTCAACCTTATGGTTTATGAGATGGAGTTGCAGAAAGAAAGTTAGATCAACTCTGATGTATGTATGTATGTATGTATGTATGTATGTATGTATGTATGTATGTATGTATGTATGTATGTATGTATGCATGCAGTGTCTACAGAACACAAAAGTGAAAGGTTAAATCTGAAGAACTTAAACTGAACTGTACAGAAATTTAGGAAGTTAGACTCTCCAAAAAGTGTAAATGTATAATATAAAATATGAAACATAAAGATGTTAAAAATATGTTAACAATATAATGCATTTTTAAAATAGCAGATATACCGGTAGCAAACCCTTCAAACATAATTAAAAACAGGTGTACAAATTACCTTCTCTTAAAAATCTAAAGAGTATGTAAAATCTCATAGTTTCTTAAGCAGTTAACATCAATTTACTTCAATCTCACATGGTGGAAATCAGAAGACTTGACAACAATGTGTTTCACTGTCGGGATACATATTTCAGTCAAAGTGCATTCTTCAGGAGGTAGACGCAAGTTAGAGATGTATGTCCAATACATGACTGACAGTACTAAGTCATCTTTTAGTTCTTCTATATGGAGGCTGCCACTCTCCAATAGTATGTTTTTTGTTTTAAAGTTTCTGAGTTATTTTGCCACTTAGGATGAACATGCTAAGTTGTTGAACTGTCTTTATACAACAAAATGGCTACAATAGGAGGCTCTTATTTTATCTTTTAATCTACTGTGAAAAAAAGGAATGATTGTTTAGAATTTACAAAGGTAAAATATTAATTCTGCATGTTTTAATATATAACCATAGTAGTGAAGTTTACGAACACATGAATTTTTCAATTTTTCTATTATTTTTGAGGTTTTAATTGATTTTAAATCTGAAGGCCAATAGGTGGAGTATCGGTTTCTCAACATATGTGTTGGATGACTGATTGGGTGATTGACATATTATAACACGCCAGCACTGTAACGTGATATTGTGCCAAAAGAAAGACGATATGATAAAATGTTTATGTATGAAATCTGCCTTGTTTTTAATGACCAAAGAAAATGCAAAAACAAAACCATGTGATGATAAAGATCCCCGGTCAACAGGGAATATAAATATGTGTATAAACGGTAAATAACTAAGGGACACATGACACACATTGGTTAAAAATAAATTAAGGATATAGGCTGCTCCCAAGCCATATTGTAGAATAAACGATAATGTTCTTCAAGAATTTGAAAACGCTAGTTACGTTCGCTGTAGGTCTCATGCTAATGGTTGAAGTTAATTTAATAACCCTGGCAACTGTCCTCATAAGCTACGTTGCTTATAAGGTTTAAATAACTCTGTGTGGAAACGAATGTAGTTCTAACCTATTTTTAAGCTTTAGAAGAGTTTTCCTCTTTATTTTGGTGGTAATAGAAGTTATATTGATGCATTTTTTTAATAGGGATTTAAAGGTAATTGTTTATTCTTTCGATCATGTGCTCAGAGAGTTGTTGTCTATGTTTATTTCGGCCACAGTGCACAGTGAGTAATAAGGTCTTAATGATGATTAGAAAGCGAAATCTGTGTTCTGTTGGCTCATGGTCTTTCCATACCCCCAAGTCGATTCGTACCCAAATGAGTCGTTTCGTACCCAAAATAACGGTCGTTTCGTATTCATGGTGCTGGTCGTTTCGTACTCAAATGAGTTGTTTCGTACCCAATGCTATAGTCGTTGAAATGTAACTACAAATATCATAAAAAGATATTTCATACGTATTTTCTATGTCGCTTTTTTCCTTTGTGATAGATATACATATAATAATAATAATAATAATAATAATAATAATAATAATAATAATAATAATATGACTTTTTATACTTTAACGGGAATCATAATTGAAATGTTATCAAATGCTAAAATCCACGGATATCTAGCAAGTTTAATCTTTCAAGCTTAATTCAATTTCACACTTTTTTTTTTGTCTTTGATTTATTTTGAAATAATTTAACTTTATCTTCGGAACTTAAATTTTGTTTTCTCTGGCACATATACTTTAGTATAAAGAGCATATGGCAAACTTGGAGTTATATACAATAAATTCAATTTATCATTAAGACAAAAAGAATCAATTATCAAATTCATTCATTTGTTCTCATGGACGCATACGTTGTTACTAATTGTCCCTGCTCTTACTCTCCTTTGTCGGTCACATTACAATTGACATATGTTCCACTCCTAATTATAGTTTTCGGCAATTATTATACAATGTACGTTTGATTTCTATCTCAGTTTATTTTAATGTTTTTCTATCTATTCATATAAGTAAATGAAGCCAGCTTTTATTATGCTTCTGCGCAAACAACATCTGACTAGAAAACGCGATACAGATATAAATAGTTGAGATGGTTTATATAAAAAAAAATATTATAAGAAATAGACGTTAACACACATAGGTAAATACAAGCAAGAAATGGACAACAAAAGGAATATGAAGCTGTTGGTAAAGCTTTGGGATCATAAATAAATCATGACAAGACGGAGATTTTAAAAATTGGAAACTGGAGGGGTAATCACCCTGGATTACCCCCCCCCCCCTTTGATTAAAAATAGAGTAAAAGCCCTAGGGATATTCTTTGGGGCAAATGAAGAGAAATAAAACTGTTTAAAAGTTAAAAATAAAATAAATGATATAATAAATATTTGGGCACTTACGCTACTCAGCTTAATGGAACGTTCACAGGTTGCAAAAACATACATGTACTCTAATTTGACGTCCTTACTAAACTCTGTGGACATTACAATAAAACACTAGAAACCATTGATAACGAAATAGTGGATTACATATGGAATTCAAGACACATTACATAAAGAAGTCAACATTATATAGGGTGGATTAGCCTTACCTATTCCAACCTAATAAAATATAAAAAACATATTAAATAGATTTAAAATTATAGGAAGCACTCCGCAGACACCATGGGAAGCATTATACATTTTTTGGCTCGATTTTGGTATGAGAAACAGACAAGACATATACACCAACAACAATTTGAGTAAGAAAATAGACGCACCACAATTATATAGGGGAATAAAAGAAATTTTATATAGGTATAGGGACCAAAAAGAATTATGGGAACTAGGTAAAGATTACACTAACGACTGGATTAGTGATTTTAATACAAAATTAACCCGTAATAAAGTAGAGGAGGAAAACCCTCACATAAATTGGGACAGAGTTTGGAGGCATTGGTCTGACATCAACTAAGTGTAATCTATACGTACCTCCACAACGCCTGGCTGACAGGCGAAGTGGCAATTAGAAGACGAAAGATTAAGACCCCTGTTAGCTGCCCTCTATGCAGAAGTGCCCCGTTCACAAAATATCATACGATGACTCAGTGCGACAAAAAAAGGAAGAAAGGATCAAACTCGTAATAGAAATCATGAAGGAAGACAAATATGACAAACGTTAAATACTCTTCCTAGACGGAAATTTTAATAAAAACTTAATTAGACAGATTACAGACTTTATAACGAGGACAATGGTAAAATGTGGACCACTGATTACGGTTAGGAAATAATAAGTATTTATTTTGTTTTTTCAAAACTTTTTTTAAAAAAATATTAAAAACATAAATAAATTACTTTGGTTAACTCTAAATAACGCCTTAATGAGACAAGTACAAATGAGGACGTCATGGGGCAATATCACATGGCGCTACGCGGAGTGAGCAGGCCTACGGAAGAGTTTAGAGAAACACCCCATTAAGTTTTTTTCTCCATGTTAATACATCAAACAAACTAAGAAACAATGATGCAAATTATGCACCTTATAATACTATGTCTTAACACTCTCCTCTGGATTTTATATCCACACTTTTTCTCTCATTTTCGGATCCTACACTGGACATGATACCCATTAAAGGGTAAAATAAAAACTTAAAATATTTCGGAAAATTTTTCAGATTAAATTACCTAAATAAATAAAAGACGACCTTATTTGAGTCAGGAAAAGTACAACAAATTAAATTAGTACGGACCCTGACTCAAGGCAGACGGACTTAGAAAATTAAATATAATTAGAAAGTAAATTGAAACACATTAAAATTATAAGTAAATATATTTCAATTTACACCAAATTCAAAATTTATTTTAACCGTATCTAAATTAAGAAATTTTTAGTGATAACCCATTTAGAGGTAAATCACAAAATAAAACAACTGGTGAAATGAATTTGAACGAAAATGGCTATCCTAACAAAAACAAAGTATAGACTTATATATAGCAACATACAAATAGCACCAACACATATTCCAAACACAAGGATAATAGGAGACCACTAGCCATGGTAAAAGACAATCAAAGTGGTTACTAGTTTGGGTAGATAAAATCCCACCTAGTACTTCCTGCTTAAGAAACACTAGGAAATGAAAAATACCCCTCGTCAAATATATAATAATATATAATCCCGATGGGACAAAATTAAATGGGTAATTAAATGAAAATATAAAAAAAACAACTAACAATATATCAGGGGGAACACACACACTTTTTACTTTTTTTAATTGGGGGGGGGGGGGGGGGCATCTGTCTGGTGCCCCCAAAGAAAAGAGAAAAAAAGAAGAAAAAAAAGAAATGGACAACAAAAGTATAAGATGCACACCACAAACACCATGGGAAGCATTATACATTTTTGGGCTGGAATTTGGAGTAAGAAACAGACAAGACATCTACGCTAACAACAGACTGAGTAAGAAAATAGACGCACCACGATTATATAGGAGCACTAAAGAATTATTGTATAGGTTTAGAGACCAGAAAGAATTATGTGAACTAGAAAATGATAAGAATTATGACTGGATTATGGAAAATTCAACTAAATTAGTTAAACATAAGGTAGAAGAATAAAATCTACATTTTACTTGGGACAGAGTTTGGGGGCATTGGTCCGATATTACTTCACCAAAGGTACAAAGTATAATTTTTAAGTACCTCCACAACCCCTTGATGAAAGTCGAAGTGGCATTGAAAAGACGGATGATACGGACCCCTGTTAGCTGCTCTCTATGCAGAAATGCCCCGTTCACAAAAAAATCACACGATGACTCATTGTGACAAAACAAAGCAAGACAGGATGAAATGATAATGGAAATCTTTAAGATAGACAAATACGACAGATGGCAGATACTCTTCCTAGATGGAAATTTTGATAAAAACTTAATTAGACAAATTACGAACTATATAACGAAGACGAGGTTTAGACGTGGACAAGTAATTACGGTTAAGATAATAGCAAATAGCACACTATATACAATTTAAATAAATTTAAATTTATTTATTTATAAATTTTAAATCTATATACAATTTAAATAAATCACTTCTTCTTTACTTGTTAGTTTAACAACAACGAAAATAAAATAAATAAAAAATAAAAAATAATTAATTAATTAATTAATTAATTAATTAATTAATTAATTAATTAATTAATTAATTAATTAATTAATTAATTAGTCAGCCGTAATGGGGCAAGTACCTTAATGAGGACGTCATGGTGCTATATCACATGGCGCTACGCGTATGGAAGAGTTTGGAAAAAACACCCTATTAAGGACAGAAATATTTAGAAAATATATCATTCGATGTATATTGATAGATGAAACAAACTTGGATACTATATCCACAAACTCTTCCCCTGTTCAGCTCCCGAACATAACAGGGAACCCGATTTAATAGGTAAAATAAAATAATTCTTCTGGAAATTTTAATAGATAAATAAATAATTAAAGACGACTCTAATTGAGTCTGGAGAAGTAAAGCCAAACAAATGTGTACAGACCCTGACTTAAGGCAGGCGGACTATATGAGATAAATATATAGAAAATAAAGTCTCTCTCTCTCTCTCTCTCTCTCTCTCTCTCTCTCTCTCTCTCTCTATATATATATATATATATATATATATATATATATATATATATATATATATATATATATATATATACGTTTTTTTTCTTACTGGCAATGTGAATATTTGTTAAAATTTTAATTAAATTAAATTTTTGTAATTTATTGGTGCGAAACGAAAAAAACTTTGGGTACGAAACGACCAGCAGCTTGGATACGAAATGACCAGCACCTTGGGTACGAAACGACCAATTTCCACTGGGTACGAAACGACTTTGGTACGGAACGACCAGGTACCCCTGGTACCGTTCTGTTTACATGGTGCTCTGTTTACAGTGCAGCCTCTCAAACAAATCCCAGTTAACCATTGACAAGAACTTCACAGTGAAGTCATCTTTGAAGGTATTTCAGATTAACATGATTTATATTGTTTGTTACACAGTGGAGAGGTCAGTACTGAGAAATAAATGTAGAAAACAAATCAAAATTAATTGCGAGTGAGGTATGTCCATGTAGTCATGTAATGGCGTCACTTGGTCGTACTTGATTCAAGAGATAAGATAAACATGATTGGTAGTAATGCATACACATTATGACAGTACAAATTATCAAAAATATTCGCGGACATTATAATATATACCAACTTAAATTTAGGAATAATAGGAATTAAACCGACATACACCGTCCGTTCTGGAGTATATCTCAGTTTCGGAACGATAAGTCTTTATCATGCCAGAACTATCAAATATTTATGTTACCTTTATAATAAAGTACGACTTACTGACGAGTGCTAAAAGTAGGGAAAAAGTAAATACAATGTATCAAAATCGCTCGAATCATTTTGTATGTTTGTTTGTTTGTTGCATCTGGACATAGACCACAATTAATTTTACTATATGTTCTCTACATATATTTCTCAGTACTGACATTTCCACAGTGTGACAATCAATACAAATCATATGTTAATCTAAAATACCTCCAAAGATGACTTCACGGTGAAATTCTTGTCAAGGGTTGATCGGCATTTTTTGAGCTGCTGCACTGTAAACAGAGCAGCATGTAAACAGAACACATATTTCACTTCCGGATCATCACCAACGCCTTATTACTCCATGTGCACTGTCGCCAAATTACACACTGACAACCACTCTCTCTGCTCATATTCTCAAGAATAAACAATTACCTTTAAATCCCTACCAAATATGCATCAATATAACTCTTCTATCACCACCAAAATGAGAGAGGAAAAAATGTTCTAAAAATAGACTGGAACTACATTCGTACTGAACTGGAAGTATTAATTGTGGTGTGATTCCATCTGTAATACTATTCAAACAAAAGGCAAATCATAATTCACGTGTGTACACCGATATATACACCGAGAACATGTATTTCGGTGTTTGTAGTAACCTTGACCGAACGTACCTAATTTGTTGAACACGACGTATTTTAAAAATATTATGTACTTGATATGTATTGTGTACTTTTAGCTACATATAATGATGATGAAAATGTATTGTGTGGAATTAAACTAGTAATTTCCGGTTCTTATAAATATTAAAGGTAGCACTGTGACTATATGTTATTTCAAATTACCAACAATTGGGAAATTATATTAATGAATGTTAAAATGCTTTCTACAGTTCTTTTTTCTTTGAAGATACGGAGTGATCGGCATATCTATTCCATGACGGTTTTTTTTTCTTCTCGCCCATCGTGATCAAAATAAAAGTTTTGCCCGATGTGTGTATGTGTGTGTGTGTGTGTGTGTGTGTGTGTGTGTGTGTGTTAAGCAAAATCTTTTGCCAAAGAATAATTATTGAAATAAAAAAACTGTAAACTATGAAAATACATACCATACTCCTTCAGAGTCTTTATGTTCACACTATTTATATCCATAATTCAGTTTGGTAAAATCCGAAGAATGACCACTTGTCTACTGTCTAATTTTCTTTGCAAGTGCCAGTACCTCTCCATTCCCAATATATATATTTCTTAAATGCTAGTACTCTTCCCGTACTCAGGTCAATTGTTTTTGATCTTTACTCATACTTCAAATTATTAACAGTTCTATCGGCAAGTTCAAAGATGTCAGTGGTTGAGAAGTTGACACGAGTAATCAGCATTTCCTTGTATTATACGGTACCATAATCATAGCACCCTATGGGTAGCCTAATTAGCATCATGAATCTGATCTGGTCTGCCAAATCTCAAACAGGTATTGTATATATTTAATTGGCATATA
>JARLTB010000141.1:5245000-5247500 GCA_030141615.1 Unio pictorum | reverse complement strand
ACCTTGGGTAGTAGTACCTTGGATTGCTAGTACTATACATTGGGTAGTAGTACCTTGGATTGCTAGTACTATACCTTGGGTAGTAGTACCTTGGATTGCTAGTACTATACATTGGGTAGTAGTACCTTGGATTGCTAGTACTATACCTTGGGTAATAGTACCTTGGATTGCTAGTACTATACATTGGGTAGTAGTACCTTGGATTGCTAGTACTATACATTGGGTAGTAGTACCTTGGATTACTAGTACTATACATTGGGTAGTAGTACCTTGGATTACTAGTACTATACATTGGGTAGTAGTACCTTGGTTGGATTGCTAGTACTATACATTGGGTAGTAGTACCTTGGATTGCTAGTACTATACATTGGGTAGTAGTACTTTGGATTACTAGTACTATACATTGGGTAGTAGTACCTTGGATTACTAGTACTATACATTGGGTAGTAGTACCTTGGATTACTAGTACTATACATTGGGTAGTAGTACTTTGGATTACTAGTACTATACATTGGGTAGTAGTATCTTGGATTGCTAGTACTATACATTGGGTAGTAGTACCTTGGATTACTAGTACTATACCTTGGGTAGTAGTACCTTGAATTACTAGTACTATACCTTGGGTAGTAGTACCTTGGATTACTAGTACTATACATTGGGTAGTAGTACCTTGGATTACTAGTACTATACATTGGGTAGTAGTACCTTGGATTGCTAGTACTATACATTGGGTAGTAGTACCTTGGATTACTAGTACTAATACATTGGGTAGTAGTACCTTGGAGTGCTAGTACTATACATTGGGTAGTAGTACTTTGGATTACTAGTACTATACATTGGGTAGTAGTACCTTGGATTACTAGTACTATATGTTTTCTTGACGTCTATATAAATGTAGAGTATGTTAACCTGACCAGTCTTTCTGATGTCCTTGGTCAGTCCCATCACTACATATCGGTCTGCTCATTTTTTAAGCACAGTATATAGACTCAATATCGTTTATTTTTGTATAAATTTATTTTCGTAGATTTTACAACTTCTGTAAATATAGAAAATAAGAAAATTAAAAATTTTCACGCTAGCAGAGAAGACGGAAGTGCATTCTTCATTTTACGTTTAATATAATTGTATGCGTAAATATAGATTAATGTGTATAGAGTGAAACATAGCAATAGTATGGATGGGATGGCCAAGCTCTGTTCATATTCGTTTTTGACAGGCATACGATAAATATCTTCAAACGCTTCACAATTTCAAAAGTACAAGCACGTGGCTTTTTCAATTGACATTTTATTCATATTTGTTTTCATATATTATATTTTTTTAATTCTATATACTTTTGGCATTCTAAAATAAACTAATATCCTGCATCTTCTGCATGAGAACAATGATTTTCACAAATCATATTTTCTTTTGGAATATTTGTACAGACACAAATCATATTTTCTTTTGGAATGTTTTTACAATGGCAATGTTAAATCAGTTGGGCATAAGATAAAAAAAGAATTTTATTTACTCCTCTGCTAAACTTAAATTGAATTCTTTTAAATCACACTTAATACCAAACAGATCAATGACATATTTCTACGAAAAGCATTTTAATAAACCAATAAAAGACTGTACATCTCTTAAAGCCATCTCTCAATGTTTATTTCAAGAATAAAAAACCCTTATAAGCGTTTTAGATCTCACCACATTGATAGAGGGGGCATTGTCTGCTAAGTAGAATAGTACAGGATATAATCCACATCCAATCGGAATTGCGAGAGGGTGTGGTCACCATTTCAATCCAAATTTAATTTAGTATTTTCGAGCCAGGAACTTGCCCAAACATCATGCTGGAAAGCTATAAAGCGATTCTCCAGGAATGCCACTCGTAATTTGGTGGGGAAACTTAGGAAATTCTAAGTAACACAACGTTTCGTAAAGGAAGCGTTTAGGAGATTGACTTCAGGTATAGTACATTACCCAGTCTCTAATAGGGAGACCGAATAAAGACTAGTCGATAAGTCGATTGTGAATCGAAGGATAGTTGGAACTTGGAGAAGGAGTCGAGGAGGAGAAATTGGAGAAGAAGCAGAAGGAAGTAGGAAGTCAGGAGGAGAGGTGATATTTCCGTGATAGGAGAGATACAGATGAATAGGAAACAAGGACAGGTGGAAAAGCTATCTCACACTATGAATCAAATGATGCAATAGGCATATCACCTGATCGAGAGGATGAAGAGTGATTGAGGAATTATTATTTTTTGACATTTGAATTGTATTAAATTGTTATTCATTTGAATTTCACCTTTTGTGAACTAAATAGTTTAACTTTCGGCATATTTTTATTGGGGGCATGGAGCTTTACCTCTCTCTCTCTCTCTCTCTCTCTCTCTCTCTCTCTCTCTCTCTCTCTCTCTCTCTCTCTCTCTCTCTCTCTCTCTCTCTCTCTCTCTCTCTCCTTCCTTCAAAATCGAGCCTGGATGGAACTTCTAAAATAATTTAAATAAAATATT
>JARLTB010000141.1:5210000-5240000 GCA_030141615.1 Unio pictorum | reverse complement strand
ATATTGTCAGGTTACTCGCGGGTCATGAGCGTTATTCGTATAATATTGTATGAGCCCCACTTGTTAAAAAGTAAGTGTTACGTCCCACTTTGTCAAGGGGTATTGTACAACATATAATAATAATAACTATAACCCACTCCCCTTTGATACTCGTTATCTAAGAGATGACCGCCCTCGGTATAATTGCCCGGTTCTAGTATGAGAATAGATATGGTAAACTGAGCAGGTATATTGAACAAGATGAACAATTAATTTGATCAATTACATACACAATTATGAAACTTCCTTTCATTAGGAATACACGCGGTTTAGAAATACAACTTTCACCGAATCACAATAAGATTTGAAATAGATTTAAACAAATTAGCCATTCTATTACTGATAGTTTCAAATCATCATAGGATCGAGTGGTACAGTCAAAGTCAATGCTTTGTTCGATTTTCATAACCTGCTATTCTAGACCCTCTTTCACTGTTCAATCAATGTTGTTTCAAGAAGTCACTGTCTCGTCCAATTTCTAGATACTCTTCACTCGTGGATGTTTCCGCTTGATTCCAGACTTGTCCTCTGTATCATGCGTTCACTGCAATTTCCGTCTCTCAATTACGTTTCTAAAGTTTACGTCGTTATTCCCGTAACTTCACGATCTTCCAAAAAAAGGTCATTTTCAACCTTTCAAAAGAAAATTAAAACAACCTAAGTCTCTCGTTACAATGGTTACTGTTGAGACTTTCCCTTATTCCTGGTTCGAAAAATTAGATATTTCTATCAGTGATAACAACTTTACGTCTAGTAATTAACTACACATGTCCTAAAATGAATGTAGTTAAACAAACTGTTAATTCGTTTTGCTTGACCTAATACATTAGCACACTACACAGCGAAGCGTTGAATTATGGCTCTGCCTTAATTTCCACAGCACATTAATCGTATACACGGTCGCAAATCATCTATGAAATCAAACTTCAGTGAATTCACATGTACTCATGTAATCCCCTTACTAACGTAATACATTAAATTCTTAGAACATAACCATTATGCAACCGAGATGATCAATTCAAGAATTAACGTAACACTTCCTAGTCATAACTCAGTATAGTGTTTTACGACATAAATTAACACGTCATTCTTAACTAAGAATTAAGGTAAGAATTCCAATTCATAATACAAAAGCACATTATTATACAAATGTATCAAATTAAATCATTTATACAAATGTATTAAATGAAATCATTCAGACCTGTAAACTAAGCAAACATCATATAAATTGCATCAACAATATACATGGAATTGTGACAGTACCTTTGTGTTTTTGGTGTGTCCCTCCCTTAGTTTGGCTGTTTCCCTTAGACCACGAATTAACGGATGTACTTCTCTAAATTAACATCCGGAGCCTTTACTAAATAATTCTACCCCTGGTCTCTTTTTCAGAGCAATTTCAAGACTAACTTCTACTTTAGCTAGTGCGATGTTATGTCCTACGAATTTTCGTGTGAAAACACACCCCTTATTTAACCGTGACCAACAGAATGAAATGTATTTTCTCCCGCTTTTCTCTAAAAGTCGCTTATGTCATGGTCAATATGACATGCTTGGTTTTAAGTAACAGAATCTCTGCATTTTCTCAATTCTGACACTTTTCGTGAAAAATGAAACTTTAAAATGTCGCCAGCAGTCAGCCTAGCTGCTGAGTAAACAACGTTTAATTAGTACAACGGTCGCATCCTACTATACAGATCCCCCTTTGGCATAGCGTGTCATCATAAATCTAACTAATGGCTATCTGGCCTCACCTAATTAATAGATCGACTAAAATTTGCCACTTCATAATGATGATGATGATAATGTTGATGTTGTTGTTTGTATTTACATTCTTAGTCCACTAAGGGCTATTTGGCCTCACATAATGGTTTATTAATACATCGACTGACATTTGCCACTTCACACATATCATAACTTTAAAGTGCAAATATGTGTATTTGCATGTTAAATAAATAAAATATATGTATAGTATGTACGCTGTATAATTGATAAAACACTCATTGTATGTTTCATATATATATATATATATATATATATATATATATATATATATATATATATATATATATATATATATATATATATATATATATATATATATATATATATATATATATATATATATATATATATATATATATATATATAATGGTCAGGTCCATCAAAGGTGAAATCAACAACTAAGCGGGACAAAGTGGCACACGTGTTTGAAGGTTGTGGGTTAGATAACCAGGCGTGGAAACCATAGTAGACTTACCCTGTAGAATACTATCATACGCGCTCATTCATTTGATTGGTTCATTTGGAAGGTCACAAATGGATAATTTTGGTGTATAACTTATAGTTAAGTTGAAATAATAAGATTTACTTATCGAGAACTTCTAGTGAATCAGAATTGTTTATTTCAATCTGGTTAAATCAGATCTTCGCTGTCCTACGTGAAGTGCCTTTGGGTCATATTTTGATGACTTATGAAAATAAAATATTCAGTAATTTTATCAGCCAATCAGATGAAGTCTTATGCCATCGCATTAAGGAGAAGTGCACCTAAATATGCCAAACAATTTGATACACTGTCAAATTTCAGAACTTGCATTTCCATTGGCCGATTCAACACTCACCAGAACATGATCTCTAAGCGGTCACTGTTAGATTTTCATGAATGACAGTGGAGATCTGATTTTGATGAGATTGTGTTTATCTGAACGTAATTTTAACACTAAATACTGAAGATAAAAACATCATGTTCATTATTGCACACGCACACACATACATATACACACTATTTTCTGTAACCAGAAACAAATACATATATCTCGTTAAATATGTATAATAGATCAAGGCATGTGTTTGCCCGATATTTTTGGGTCATTATAGTTTTTATTTGTGTTTGTAAGTATATTGCAGCTTCCTTATTACAGTTTTCCGATTTATTATCCAACTCCTATACAAAACAGTAAGCTATGTAAAACGTTTTCTTTGTTGATATCTTTGTGAAAGACACTTACGAAATAGAATACTATTTTCCTAGGTTTAAAGCAGAAATATTGTGTGTGTGTAAAACGTACGTTGCGTCGTGAAATGGGTCCATGGGCTTTGATAGTCTTAAACATGTCTGATGACATGCATCCAGAGCACACGTTCAAGACTTTGAAAGTTCTAACCATGATCGTATGGCTTGCTTATATAATATAGGGTCTGGGCTTTGAAAATCTTAACCATGATCGTATGGCTTGCTAATATAATATAGGGTCTGGGCTTTGAAAATCTTAACCATGATCGTATGGCTTGCTAATATAATATAGGGTCTGGGCTTTGAAAATCTTAACCATGATCGTATGGCTTGCTAATATAATATAGGGTCTGGGCTTTGAAAATCTTAACCATGATCGTATGGCTTGCTAATATAATATAGGGTCTGGGCTTCGAAAATCTTAACCATGTTCTTATGGCATGGTTCTAGAATACAGGGTGAAGGCTTTGAAAGTGTTAATCACGCTCTTATTGCATGTTTATGGAATACGTGTACCTGGCTCCGGGAGTAGTATGGCATGCTTTAAGGTCGGTTATACTGGTCAAGCTTTTAAATTTGCTGATACCAGCAACTTCCAATTACCATGAGACTCCTTGACAAACTTAGCACGTACATGTATTTTTACATATACAAACTTTTAATATTTGCCAACAGCCGCAGTACATGTGCCTATCACCAAAGAAGGCTTCCTATTCACGTGCTTCCATTCTTGAGTTTTACCTGTGAGTGCGCTTTATAACCAAATATCCGAATATTTACACTTTTATGATGCAGTGTTAGTTAGCTTCATACTTTGCAGATCTCTTTTTGGCATGCTAATGTGTAAATAACACTCCTGAACGGCATTCATGGGAGAGTGACGCGCGGAAGGAGGTGAATAATCTACACAATTACATCTCTTTGGCCCATATCTTTACTACACTCTCGAAATTCATATTTTTCTTTGTTTTGAAACAATGATGGTTCTAAAGGCCAGCTATGCGTTTATCTTCAAGTTATTTACTGATACCTGGTAAATGTCGACGGTACTTTAATTTATTATACTCTTTATACACTGCATTTAAAGATCCAATTTATTAAACAAATTTGACTACAAGTTGTCCACGCCCAAATGCTATGTATTACACATCTTTTGACTAAAATTCGTCCACACACAAATGATATGCATTACACATCTTTTGACTAAAACTCGCCTACAAACAAGTTATATGTATTACTCATCTTTTGACTAAAACTCGTACACACCCAAATGATATCTATTACACATTTTTTAATTAAAACCCGTCCACACCAAAATGCAATGTATTACACTTCTTTAAACTTAACCTCGTCCACACCCAAATGATATGTATTACGCATCCTTTTACTTAAATTCATCTACACCAAAATGATATGTAATACCTATATTTTGACTAAAACTCGTACACACCCAAATGATATGTATTACTCATCTTGTGACTAAAACTCGTACACACATAAAGGATATGTATTACACGTCTTCTGATTAAAACTCGTACACACCCAAATGATATGTATTGCACATCTTTTGACTAAAACTTGTCCACATCCAAATGATATGTATCACACATCTTTTGATCAAAACTCGTCCACACCCAAATGATATGTATTACACATCTTTTTTACTAAAATTAGTCCACACCCAAATGATATGTATTACACATCTTTTGACTAAAACTCGTCCACATCCAAATGATATGTATTATATATCTTTTGAATAAAATACGTCCACACCCAATTTATATGTATTACACATCTTTCTACTAAAACTCGTCCACACCAAAATGCAATGTATTACACATCTTTTGACTAAATCTCGTCCACACCCAAATGATATGCATTACACATCTTTTGACTAAAACTCGTCTATAATCAAATGATATGTATTACACATCTTTTGATCAAAACTAGTCCACACCCAAATGATATGTATTACACATCTTTTGACGAAAACTCGTCCACACCCAAATGATTGTATTACACATCTTTTGACTAAAACTTGTCCACTCCCAATTGATATGTATTACACATTTTTTGACTAAAACACGTACACACCCAAATGATATGTATTACTTATCTTTTGAATAAAACTCGTCCACACCCAAGTGATATCTATTTTACATATCTTTTGACTAAAACTTGTCCAGACCCAAATGATATGTATCACACATCTTTTGATCAAAACTCGTCCACACCCAAATGATATGTATTACACATTTTTTTAACTAAAATTAGTCCGCACCCAAATGATTTGTATTACACATCTTTTGACTAAAACTCCAACTTTCAGAACCTTATCACAATGCAGGCTTATTTATTGTCGTAAACATTGTCATCCATCTCTTACCATCTAGACTCCTGTAGGGTGGGTTAATGACATGCCTTATGTTTGGATGATAACGATCTCTATCATACCATAACAGTACATTCTGCTAAAGAATGCTTACATTTGTCATCAAGAACGTCATAAAGGGGGCGGCTAGGCCTGCCATAGTCATATTTGTAATTCACTAAGAAGCCACAACAAATATTTCTGAAGTTTGCAACGTGTTTCAGACACTCGTGCAAAAATGATCAAAACTGAATTCAAATAATCTGTAAGAAGTCTGTGACACAATGACACATTCTGGTGACAAAATGATACATTCTAGTCACAAATTCGCCATGATCACAAATCACATATATGATAAAAATGAAGATATTCGATGGTTCTTATGCCGGTTCATTTTCTCAAAAGAATCTGTAAGTGACACATGACGAAACTAAAGTACTAAAAAGACAAATATACACAATAACTAGGGATACTGACAAATGAAAGACAAATTTATATGATAACTTATTTAGTGACAAAGGAAAGACAAATCCACATGCTAACTTTTATTACTGGGAAATAACTAGGACACTTATTGTAAGATTACACGTTTTTCACGGCGATAAATATAACTAACTGATCGATTATATAACGTTAAGCTCAGTGGTCACAAAGCCCAGTATCTGAAATACGAACCCACCGAATAAGAAGATATTGCAAACAAACTCTCATTTTTAAAACAACGAAACGATAAACAAAAAAAACTCATTAAAAATTAAAACATAGAAGTAAATGAAACTGAGCGTTTTAAAGTACATTAAAAAATGTATAAGGTGTTCCTCTTTCTCATATAACAACCAGTTAAAGGGTATATACTATATATAGTATTGTTGTTGTTATTATTATTATTATTATTATTATTATTATCTCATATAACAACCAGTAAAAAGGTATATACTATATATAGTATTGTTGTTGTAGTTATTATTATTATTATTATTATTATTATTATTATATTCCAATGTTATAGACAGATGTAGAGTGTGTATCTGAAAGACCAGAATATTTTCCACATTTATAAATCATTTCTGTGAGTACCAGATTGTATGAAATAGTTCATGAAAAAAATATATTTTTTATGTGACATGAATACCCAAAGAACACGCTCTCATCTTAATGTTATATTTCTACTTCTATCACTCTGCTTAAATGGATGCATGTTATTTGACCCATGCAGTAGAAATTTAATTACCTTTAATTGGTGTGCCTGAGCGACCATTTTGATGGAATCCATGGGCTACAGGCGAATTGAATGAGGAAGGGGGACTTTGGCCGGCAATAAAGACGCGATGACGGCAAATTAATAGAGGTAAAAATATAATTTATAGCGTGTTTGATACTATCCTGCTGTTTTAATAAACTGGTCGCTGTGAGGACCACCCCAGCATCGTGTCTACTTGATGCCATAACATCGTTATTTATTGAGCAATATGATACGTCGTCAAAGTGTCCTTTATTATCATGGCTCCATTGCCATATATTACGGATAATTCTTGAATAGTAACTTTATCTATGTTAAATGCTATCAATTGTCGGTTAAAGATAGTCTTTGAAAATTAATTATATTGAATTAAAAATAACCCATTTTTAGCTAAATATCAAATATACTATTTCTCCTCTATACCCATATGATATATTGGTATTATATAAACGAATGTGTAAAATTTCACATCAAACAAATCAGTCTAATAATATTTAACTGGTGTAAAGACAGTTGATTTTGGGGGGGGGGGGGTTATTTACTTATGAAGTTGTACATCAAACAGAAGCAAACGTTTTGTTTGTTTTGTGAGTATTCTCGCAACATCAACCACCAGCTGCCGATGAATCGGTGTTTATTCTAAATTGGAAAAACAAGCTGACTAGTATTAACCAGGGCTATGTTCTAATCAGTATGTAATTATACATGCAGCGTAAAGTTTGACTAACCAGCCGATCACTGAGGCTTTGACACGTACTCTAGTAAACGCTTGTTCAGACATGTCTTTGCACACACATTTCGTTGGTAACGTTTTAATTTGTAATTTGATAGCATCTGGCCAATAGCCAGGTTTGATCAAGACGACTTTCGCCAACTTCTCAAACTTGGCTGCCTTACATATAAAGAAAACTTACGTCGTGTGGACTAGTTCTACAATTTGCACAAATTAGTAATTTTTGCAGTAAAACTAAATTATGCTTGAAAGGACGGAAGAAAAAACGTTGATAATATCAACAACAACAACAACAACAACAACCATAAAATAAAAATACTTGATCTAGTCGGATGTTGTGTTGGATTCTTGATAATGCCTAATTACTATTTTCAAACATAAAATGTTTTCCGAATGTGATACACCGTTTAAACATTACCGATACAGATCAATATTAATGACACCATTACTACTATACTGAAAATCCATTTACTTACTCGAAGATTAGTCAGTCGTTGGAACAAAACTTAAATGAAATGCGCTGAATTGAAATAATGGTCAACTGATCAATCTACTTAAACATGACACAAACAAGCGGACAGAATCCCTAAAAATTGTATAACTTAGTCACGTGGATGATCTTAGCACACAGACGTTGTTGACATGCAGACAGATACAAATACAACTATTTATAAAAATTCATTTTGACTGAGATATAATATATATCTCAACATATTCGTGGCTGATAAAATTTATTACAAGCAATATACACACGATGCTTTAAATACACCTTTAAAAAGTGAGAACCTGAAAAGATACAGTTTCATAAAGGTGAGTTTTTCAGCAGAAAAGTACAGGATTTATTGGAATAGGAAAAAAACGTTTGACTATAAAGTCTAAAACGTAGAGGTATTTATCTAAAAAAGAAACTGGAAAATGTTATAAACATTTTACGAAACTAATTGAAGCATACAATAACACTGACACCATATCCAGGGACAGAACTGCATTCACAGCAAGCAATGAATAGAAAATATACATCATTTCTTCCAGTCTGAGAGACGAATGATACTATTGTATTGAATCAATAAATCAATTTTTATGTAATTTACATTGTAGGTGCACCTGTTAGATAGAGGACACTCATTGCACATTCTCTTCTGATAGGATCAGACAATGGTAAAATTTTAAGGGTTAGATTAAATTTAGGTATGCAAAGCTACGAGTTGGATGAAGACATTATGACAACATCATACGCGAAATTAGAATATGCTGTTTGTTGCAAAGGAGTTTTGATATTACCAGGTGACATGACCACACAGATGCGTAGTATCTTTGGATAAATTCAAGTGACTCGTTTACACTGGATTTAAATCCTGTTGTAAAAATGTTACAGTAACAGTGGCATTATAAAGACTGATATAAAGGTACGGTATGTCAGGAACTTGTAGAGAGCAGGAAAGAAGACTCAGGGTTTTAGCAATTATGTGTGAAAACGCTGTTGTTCTTTCGTACAAGATAATCGTTTTCAGCTTTTGCCTCTGTAACGATGGTATAAGGCAATTTAGGAATTTATGTTTTGTGAATTATAGATGATGTAGTTAATATTTCAATTAACAGCTGATATTATCACTCTGCAAGTCTTCCAAGCGTCGATCAAAATTTCAAATTACAAACCACTGACGCCAAAATACTTGAAATGACATGACCAGCTTGGAAAGAAACAATCTGCCCATTGCCACCATATCACACAACCAAACACACGACGTAAATCAGATGAAGATTTTTGTAGCTAACTCAAACAGTTATTTACCAACATGTATCATCACTTTTCTACTTTGCCAATAACCGAGTCTTCTTGGCTCCTACTTATTCATTCTACGTCAACTAAATCCTTTCCCCATTTAAGCATGGGGATGTAGGGTATGCACACTACACTCTCCTGCATGTCGGAAGAGGTGGCAAAAGAATGGAACCACAATGGCTCATTGGTTAGCGTAACGAACTTTCAAACCGAATGACTGCTTGTTTGAATCATGGCACCCGACCAGCCTAAGTCGACTACCTTCGGGGTGTCATTAGGCAGGTACTTTATTCCAGTTGTCTCTGTAATAAGTAACCTACATGTTTTGATGTGCCGTAAAACAACATACAAACGCTCCTCTTTCTTTATTGCGGCCAAATAATCTTTCCACCACAAGTATAAGTTCACTTTGACTATTTCCCTGATAATAATCAATACTATTTCCGCTCCTAATACTAGGTGTTCAAGTTGTATGTATTGTGGGCATTGCGTAAAATTCATGGACATGTGCTGGCTGTTTGGTGGTAGCTTGATTTTACTGTGCATTAAGACTGGTTTTTGTGTCGATTAAAGGAAGTTCGTGAATTTTACAATAATTCAGCGAAGTTTTACAAAATCTAGCGTTTTTGTATCATGCACCAATTTATATGTTTTATGGAAATAACGGTCAGCAGGATAATGAAAATATTTTATTTTTATGAACATGAACACATTTCTTGCGCGGATTGGTAACGTTGCGATAGTGTATGCCTAATATAGAATATCATATAATTATTTGTATCTGACAGACTACAAATCGGAACATCCTTAAGCAACATATATTAAAGATTGTGGATTTACTTGTAAAAGATTTTAATTTATTAGTTTCCTTATTTCTTAATTTAAACGTATTTTATTATGTGTGACCTTGACAGGCCTCCTGTCTAACTCGTTAGCAGACACTATAACCAATTTTATGTTGCTACTTAATTTCGATCTACAATCAACACAAATCAATACCCGATTTAAACATCGTTTTCAAATACGATTTTGATCCGAATTAAAATCGTCATTTAAGTGTATTTCTATATTTATTTACAAGTTTTCTTTTCTTAAAGATGTATACCATTTGTCAGTATTACAGGTATATACTACAGCTTGGGTGACAGCAACAGGTCATGTAAGTTCAGCCACATTAGATGTCTATGATTCGTATAAATAGCTTATTATTAAAAAAAAACATTTTTTTTAAAAATATTTGACCTCTAACTTTTGCTGTTCGGGGTTCGTTTAAAGCATTTCTTACTGGTACCTCATTGACTGCAACAACAACAAACATGTACACTGGAGAGTCTAAAGTTTACGTACTTGAAGATCTTTACATCTTGATGGAGGGAGAAATAGGACGGAATGAAGGTGAGACAGAAGGAGCAGGAAATAAAAAATGCCTTCATACAGAAATACATGTTTGAATAACATACATAAATGCAGATATGTTTCCTAAATGAAAACAATAGATCCCAATGTGATATCGCCACCGTGGGCAATATCATTTTCTCTGGTTGATATATTTAGATTATCTCCCTGTGAAATATATAATACAATGGAATCGTCAAATTCGCTTAAAAAATGTAACCAACATCAACGTTATCTGGTATTTCAAATAAGTTGTATTTTGTCCATGATGTATTCGTCAGATGCCCATGTCAAACATTTCCTGGCATATATATTGATACACCCCATTCTTAAAGATTTGTTGCATTCATGTAAATATTTGATGACCTTGACCATGACCTTTGACCATTTGTACTTAACATCATTTTATATCTTACCGTCGTTGCCTATATAGTATTCATAATTTGTATCTAGCATAAAAAAAATATTGTTGTTTATCAAACATTCCAATCCAACCATTGATATATTTTAAAGTGCACCATGTGCAAATTCAGAAACACTCTTATAATGAGCAGCATGCCGGTATGTTTAAGTTCCTCGAAACATTTTGCATAAATGGCATGCAAAAATTTCATATCTTTTTACGTGTTTGTGTTCCATGACGCCCAGAACAAACTGATATTCCTGTTCTAATCATTTTGACTTTACAACACTTTTATTTTGGCTGCAAGGCGTTTTCAAAACAACTTTTCAGCACAGTGCAAACATTCATATTGCTAAATATCTTTCTTTAATATTTAGATTAGAAATGGTATGTATGATCAGTTTACCTCTTCAATGCGCAATATTATCCGGTGGTACATACCACTACTTGGGTTGTTTCTGTCATAATGGAATATACGGAAAATTCCATTGCAACCGTGTTGCGAATTTAATATTAACATTTTTAAATTGTTATCACAAAATAATTTCTAAAAAATATTACTTTTTTTTACATAACACTTGTATTTGTCACAAATTAATTTTGAATATTAGAAATATAATTGTGTTCATGCTTTTTTAATCACATGTGTGATATGTATGTCAGTGCAGTGACTAAACTGATGTTGTGAAAGAAGTTTTGTGCCAAATCAAACTTTCGGGAAATCTTATGATTTTTATTTTTAAAAATGTCTTTTGGAGTTAATTAACAGCGTATTTTAATATGTTTTTTACATGTATTCTTTGCAACAATGAGAACCATTCAAAGGTATTTAGGAAGGCAGTTGTTTTCTTTTTGAATTTTACGTATTTTTTCTAGTCTGTACAATTTTTTCACGTTTGCTGAGAAAGTATATTGTATGCCTAAGGGCCCTCTCTGTTAAATATCTTGCTAAGATACTGGCATCCCACTCACGGTGCCCCTGCCTATTATATCAACAGTGTAGCTAATGAATTGTATGCTTCAGTGTCAACACGTCCTATTTTTAACAATAAACTCTTTAATTAGCACCATGTCTTTCACAGGGTGTCAGCTGTAGGATAAGCTTAATCATACCACTTCAGCTGCAGTTTTAGACAATAATTAACATTAAAATAGAAAATTCATATACAATAAGGTGTTGTCAATTTATTTTTCAATGAGGGAGGGAGCGGTTTTCTTTTGAACTGAGATACATTTTTCTTTGATCTCCAGGTAATTATTATTTTGTATTCAGATAATAAAAGGAATACAATATGGTGTCGTTTTGCTATAAATGAGAGCAAAGTAGTTTTCCGCTATTGACAGATTGAAATATAAATAAAAGGTACGTGTTAGCTCCGTACTAGAGCATTAAATTGGTGGTCCCTAAAATTGCGTTATACCATGTTACATATCGCGGTTATGTACTGAAATAAATCTATACAAAATTGTTCATCGTACCCAGCTCAAATATTTATACACTCCTTAATGTTTCTATGAACTTCTGATCACTGGAATTTTAGCCAGCTTTTATATTCATCGCCACAGTGGTGTAAAGCTATCTACACGCCACAGTGTCAGTTTAGCTGTTAATTTCTGTTTTTCTTAGTCGACACTATCAGTTGATGAAATCCTTGCTGTTGATGAGAAGATTCTTGCTGAGTGATATATATGGTTTGAATTTTAAATCTTTAGATATTTTTAACCAATATCTTGATGAACAGGTGATTGTCATAAACAGAAACGTTTGAATGAAATTAGTTTGTTTCTTGAATATGTGTAATTAGAATTGTATTCGTTGTATCCTAGAGCTCAGTACTTGCCTATTATGTATTCGTGGTTACCCGCCATTTATTCTGGGGGATTTGTTTAAGCATATGTTGATATCAGGTACAAATTTTCTTTAAATTTTGTGAGGATTCATTCTTCACACGTTATACTTTAATTGATCCAATGTAGTTTAAACAGTTCACAACAGCAATGGCTGCTTTCGTTTTTGTTTTTTTTAAAAAAATACTTTACCTATAAATCAAATGTGTATTCTACATAACGATAAGGAAGGACCCTTCTTACCTTTCTCATGCAACCTATTTCAAATTCGACACTGATATTTCAGACTGCACTTGGGGCATCCTAATAACTTCATAACAGATGTCTTCCTAGACTCCTCTCTTTGACCTATATCATTTGCCCTCTTTAATTATGCCAGCCAACATTACCGCTTCAGGCAGTTATTATCGTACGACGCATTGAATGGATTTCTGACCGCTCATTGGTCGACCGAAAATAACATACTGCGCCTATTGGTGTCATTTTCAGAAGACCAGTAAAAGGACTGTATTCCATTCAGTGCACTGCACTATCATATTAAGCGGACGCGATGCTCTATTTAACTTAGTGTTATTCTACGAACGATCCGCTTTAGTTACTTGACAGTACATGTTTATGTCCCTGTTTATTCAGATAGCAGCTGTCAATCGGTTAGCAAGCAAAGAATATACGTAGAACATGAACACTGATGCAAAATGTAATGCAATCAAGTGAATCAAACAGCTCAAATGAACATTAGAGTATCCGTTTCCACTTGAATCTTTTATCTTCAACTGTACACATATATTGAGCAGTAGACAAAATATTCATCCGTGGCTAAAGCGTCAACGTCATGCGACCTAAAAACAGCCGATGAAGCACGTGATCTAAGCAAGCAGATGTTGCAATTATCAAGCAACAGTTAGCCGAATTACAAGCGCCTGTCGGCGTTTGAAAGACTCTCTGAAAGTGGGTATTGAGAGAATATACATCTTGCCAAATTTCATCGAGTCATGTTGCCACCGAGGATTCGATGTAGCTGCATATTGATTTTATTCTTCAATCGGCCCTTGTTAGGGGATGGGATGTCAGCAGACACGCAAGATTCTATAAAACGTCACAAATATATTTTGTCCGTAGACAAGCTCTTGCCGGTGGACATTATAACTAAATATGTCATGTCCAGTGGTAACTTATCAATCTTGCCCTTTTGACGTCCACAGAAATGTATTTTTGCTGAGAAATAAATGCATCGACCTGTAGAGTGAGGCAGAAATCAGATTGTGGTAAAGAAGGATTACCCACTTTTGGTTAGCATGTTAACTATATCTGAATTTAGAATATATATCAGGTCGATCTGACTTTAGTGATGATCTGCATCAACAAAACAGTGGAACTGGATTTTATAAATATCATCATGCATTTTCTCGCAAAGTAGCACGTAAAATACAGTAAGACTGGTTTTCGAGAGACACCGATTCACTTCAATTTATATGGTATGGTAGGAGGACAGGCGCGTTCATCATTTGCATCAATAACTTCCACTCAAAGTGAGCTAATGTCAAAATGCCATTTCAATAAGCGAAGAGACATGACAAATCATGGAATTCGAACACTTCCAGTCGCTATGACGATTCATAAATGTTCTTAACTGAACAAAAATATGTCCACGAAAGCAATAAGAACAACTATCGTCTGCTCAATGGTTGGTAATAGATACGATACAGGGAAATAATGCGTGTGCCCTGCCTATGGTTGCTATCATTTTGGCATGCTTGATCTCAGCAATCATCCTGATCAAAATCTTTGTGACAGATCAAAAAGAATGCAGGCTTGGGTGAATTCTTCCTTTATGAAGAACCCTCGTAAACTTTAGAATGTAAATTCTTACTATCTGCGAATCAGAGCCACACCAGTTCAAGAACTTGGTGTCCGCCAGGGTAGAAGAAAGACTTTTTACAGGACCTTTTGATTCTTCACCTTGTCCCATTTAGCGAGTACAGTTTAGGGTAAACACTCAAGACTCGGACAATAAACAGGAATCTTCCTTTAGCATATGTCAAGGTTCATGATGCCATGAAGACAATGAAGGTGAAAGGTACGTGGACTTGGTTAGATAAATTTGACTTTTAAATTATTTCCCATTCCTCTTAGTATAATGCCTTATTTAACATTAAATGGAACAACAAGTGCTATTTCTATGTACGTCTAGTGTTTTGTTCTTGATCTTCACGCAAAATTTTCACCAAGCTATTGGAAGCTGTTATTTTAATTGCAGTGAACAATTATAGCACTGAAACTTGATTGGACGATTTCCTTACAATGTGTTAACCTCATCACATGGCTCACAAATCATGGTTATCATGGCAATGCTTTTCGCTTGGGATTTCCACTATCTTCTCACAAACCTCATGGCCCAACCACATACTTGGATTATTTATAAATGTTTTAGATACCATAACCATGCAAGTAAACTTTCCTGAGGAAAAAATAGAATTAAAAGTCTTATGAAACAATTTCTCAAAGTAAAGTCTGTAACTTATTGTTAACTCTTCGGTATTTGATTTTGTTTCTTCTTCTTCTCGTGCGTATGTACCAAGCTGGATTATTCAGGTTTGCATGTCGTGTAAATATGTCAAGCTGAACATTTTAGTTTTGCCTGTTGTCTAAATAACCAGGTTAGACAGATGTTCCGTTTGTATTAAAGTAGCAACATATATTTTGTAGTTACATCATCACCTACTCATAACATATTGATATGAGTCAAAATGATGAAATGTGCACCCAGGCAGTAGATACGTCATCTTACGTGGGAATGTGGGTTTTTTTCTCAGTCTTTGAAATACGTTTTAACTTTTATGATGATGACATATCAGATTCTGAATGTATGGAACTACATATAGATGTATCAGTTGCAATTGATTTTGGAAGATGTTTCAAAGATCGCTGGTTTTCAAGATCATTGCATGAGTAATTACATCCTATTACAGAGCATAAACTAATAACTTATCCAGTAGAAGTTGTAGCAGTGTTGTGTGGACATGACTAACAGCCAAACATTCCTTTGATATGACACTGAAGCAAAGAGAGCAGTAAGAGTAAGAATCCTGACACTATAAAACTAATGCTCGACTTTAACTGCTTTGACATATATGCTGAGCATATGTTGGGAAAGACAAACGACATTGATGGTGCATTATTTTATTTATAGGGCGTTTGATTCAAACAGTCGGCACCCACAACATAGGAGGACACCGTGAATGTCTTATGTAAATGTTTGACTACATTCAACCGATCTGCTTATTCTACATCCTAACGAACCTTAAGAACGTTTATACTAATATCATAATAATTTAAACCCCCCCCTCCAATTTTGAATGATGGAACCGTGATTTACTTCGTAACTCATTTTACAGAGATGATGTAGTTAACATAGCTTTACTTTATCTAGTCAGTATTAGACATAAAAACCCACATCTCGGTATAAAAAAAAACTTCATTAAATAGTGAAATTTGTCTACGTAGACTACATAATTTATTAAAAAGAGTAGATATGTGGAATTTTTATATGGACAGCAAAGATTTTTTTTTATTACATGGGATGTGTTTTATATGGAAAACAGACTATTCGTTGTTTATGTAGGAGCATCAAAGACGAATGTTTTTCATCAAGAGAGATCACTATGCTCTGAACTATGAAGTAGTTGTATGTCCGCGAAGAGGAAATGTCATCGTATTAGGACTATAGTTGGAGATACACCCTGGGATCCATTATTTCACATGGACAACAATCAAAGCTTTAAAAACAATTTGCTTATCAATTCCATCAAAATAATCCAGCTTATATAATGCATCACGTCATTACAATGGACACTCCTTCCGTATATGGGCTGCTACCAATAGAATTCCAGACCATCTTATGCAAAATGTGGGCTGAGCAGTCAAATGTGTGCTGTACGTTATATTATTGCACGTTAATATAGTTAGGTTTTGCACAGAGATAGATGTCAGGGCGTGTACCTAGCTGATTTGGTGACTTGTATACATTGTTGTGCTATTTCTTTCTTTCATTAGTGATACCAAAATGCCATGCTATACCATCATTTTTAGCTATATCTTCTATTAGTGACCATGAATGCATAACTGGTTATCTATTATGTATATCTCATATGTATACATGACAGGATTTGCAGGCTTTTACTAACCTTGTACGAAAAGCTGATTCCTAACTCAACATTTCATGTAATCGTTCTGATATTCTAGGTCTATCGTAGGTTGTCTATTGCCTTGGATGTATGTCTTACATAACATGGCATTTATATGATACTAGCTATTGAAGATAATAATTCATTTTATAGTTTTTTTATATGTGTCTTACCAGGTATTTCAGATATCTCACATTGTCGGCACACTTTGCCTATAGAGTATGCTGCTTCACATTTTTGTTTAAAATGTGAACATATCACACTATGTGATTCTGATAGGTCCCAATAAGCCCATGAAATTGCTGTGCAGTATTCTCTTTACTGATTGGCTGCGATCGTGGGAAAACGTTTTAACCCCGTTTTCTATACTGTTTTGTTCTCAATGGACATTTTGGCTGCCAGTTTATGATTCGATTCACGAAAGGAATTCGGGCAAAGAATGGTCTCGTCTAACTTAATGTGGTCAATTTACCACCGCAGGAATTTGTTATGTCATATATAACATATCATAACGTGAAAAATGGATAAACTCAACAAAATAAAACCAAGGGTATTGCTCAGTTTATAGCGTATGTGAAAGTTGGGGTTGGAGGGGAGCGGTAAACCTGAAGCATGGAATCCACCCTATATACAAGCGTGGTTTAAATGTTAACTTACAGAAATAAAAAAATTCAGCTCTGTTCAGAGAAAAATGTGCACATAAACCAGTCTCCAAACTGACAGAAATGAATCCAACCACTGCATATTTACGATGTAAATATGTGATGTAATTCCAATTCCAAAACAGTCTTGTCTAATTTACATATTTTATGGTCTGTAGTTCCGAGTCCAATAGTGGTAATATCCGGTCACAAATAGATTACAGTCACTATGGGAATTTTTGCATCCTGGAAACCTTATTTTAAATGCAAATTGCAACAATCTAACGTTCAGTTGTGAACGTGTCATGTTAGGTTACGTTGACATGGACCGTCTGCTGCATTCTAACTGCTACTGCATCAACAATGTGACATCACGAGCACTGGATCTTCCGTGTTGAAAACTTATTTTGTCTGTGTAAAATGTTTTTTGTTTATTCGGAGGGACCCTTGTTCTTTGACTTACAAATTGTCAGAAAAGTATAATCTATTTTTAAACGGTATTACTTTGTTTGAAACTATTTTTACGCACAACATATGTATGGTGCATCGTCTGTCAGAATGAACGATATTGTTCGTTCTTCTTCCTACCTAAATAATTTCCACTTAAATAAAAACCATGTGATAAAAAGAATCACAAATATGTAATGATTTATTATTAAATTTATGAAACTTGTTAAATAATGTCCAGCTTTTGAGAGCCAAGGCTTTAAAAAGCTGGACATTATACAAGTTGTTTCATTAATTCAGTGTTAAATCATTACCCAATTGAGATCTTATATATATATATATATATATATATATATATATATATATATATATATATATATATATATATATATATATATATATATATATATATATATATATATACACACACGCATATATATATAGTAGAAATACCATTGGTCTTTCATGGCCTTGATGTGAAATATATCTTACTTACAGTTGCATAGTTTTTACATTATACAATGTAAATATCTTTTGTTTTATGTGGTCTTCAAAAAAAGACTTCTTTAAAATGGCACATATATTATACTAGCTAGTGACGATATCATGGGCTTTAAACAGCCTTGGTTGTATATATTACATAGAATGACATAATTTATACAAACTAGTGGATATAGCATGGCTTTAAACAGCCTTGGTTGTCTTAATTGCAATTGCATTCATATTATGCGAGCTACCAAGTTCAAATCATGCTACATTCGTACAGCATTAAATGTTATAATTGTTCAATTCTGATCATTACTATTGTTATCGAGATCGTATCCGAAGCATATATGTATTTTCGTTCCGTCGTGTCCTGTTGCAGGTTTCTTTGTAGCCATATTGGTCTTGTCTTTTCCATCATATTTTCTAAGTTGCATTGCGCCTTTTAGTTCAATAGAATTTAAGCGTTTTTACTTCTTTTTTTTCTCCAACATTATGTACGTAAATGCTGAATAAGATCACTGATAGCATTTATACACAATACTTTGCTGCAACGATGTTATTATTTTGAGTACAAGGTGGCCTACTGTGTGCTATGATGAAAATTTCTCCCTTTATCCCGGATATTATGAAATACTTGAATGCTATAAATTATTGTTTTGAGTTGTTTGTGGATTTATTTTTTGCTTTGTATTCTTCAGGATACGTGAGATTGTTTCATAGCAAGTGGATTGATGATACTTTTAAACTCACAATACAAAACGTATAATCAGTGTTGATAGTTACAACTTAATAATTCACTATAATTATAATTTCGATGTATCTGCATTGTATCATAGTATTTTGTATTCATATAATTATTTGTCCTGCCTCAGATACAAATTACAGCAATTTTGCCGATATATATCCGTTTTATAATGTCTGTTTACCTGTGATACTCCAAGTTTGATTTTTTATTATTCCAATATATTTTGTTTTGTTGATCCTTTCTGGTAGTGGTTATCGGATTGAAATATTGTCACCATGTCTCTGTCTTTTATTTTAATAATTCTAAAAGGTTTGGTATAGTTAACTGGGCTGTTCTGGTGTGCCCTTTTCAATATTTCATAAACAAATTTCGTATATCTTCAATTCATTTTAAATTTGTGTTTTTATTTTATTTAAACGTGAATCTTTGGAAAAAATAGCTGCATCTTTTTCAATTGTGATTTGATGTGCGAACCATATGATTTACCAAGTGAGCTGAATAGATAGTAAACAGCATAAAAAACGTTACCACCTTTATTTTCAGATTTCATATTTTTGCAAAATTGCGAATGAGCTTCCTCTGATCGATCGATACATATCTATAAGCAGTATTGTAACAAGATAACCGGGACGGACCACTTCGGATTAACAACAAAACACGCTTTGATGATACAGATGTAAAAATTATGATTTAATGTGGCGATAAATGTATATAAACAAAACAATGAAATGCGTGCGTATTGTAATCCAAATATTGGATTTAATTATACATAATTACGCACAGACTAGAAGATGCAAACGACTCATATAATGATACAAATAAATGATACAATGGTACAAAACAATGATACGAATCAGTGATACAATGATACAAAAACTGATACAAAACCCCAGCGAAAAAATTATACAAAAAAAAAACGAATACAGTTTACTCACGTAGTAAACAATGCAGGATTACTCATATAGTAAAAATGTATACGCTCAAGTAGCGGAACTATATTTGAAAAATAATAACAGGACAGATAACTTATCTTTCCAGTCTCAAACCATATACTGGGTTCCGCAAACCCACATTAGCCAACGGCTAACAATTTACGAATAAATATATATAATCAACTATTAGTATACAGCTCCACAGCTGGTACAATAGAACTTCACAGTTTCTACAGACTCCGGACCCTCGGAATACTACGAAACATTAGACCCTCCAGACACTCTGGTCATTTAGACAGCTCCACAGCTGAGTCACCCTTGTCACCCTTGACATTAGACACTCCGGACGCTAGACATTAGACACTCCGGACGCTAGACATTAGACACTCCGGCACACTAAACAGCTCTGGACACACCAGTGCATTTAATCACAGCTCCCGACGTTTGACAGCTCCGGGCACCCCGGACGTTTAACACCCTCGTACAAATAGCCCTACAGCTAAAGTTGTGCAATCCTCCCTCCCTCGGATCTATAACCCTATAGCTACAGTCCTTGAAACCAGCCGCTTGTTGACAAAACCCGTAGTAATGTAAAGACCCTTTACATATAGCAAAGTATTTATACGGATTCGTGCTCCGTATCAAGAACACTTTGCACGAGCGGCATATAGCGAATTGTACTCACGATTCCGAAGTACAACTGCCCATATATATATATATATATATATATATATATATATATATATATATATATATATATATATATATATATATATATATATATATATATATATATATATATATATATATATATATATATATATATATATATATATAAATAAAAAAAATCACCCTCGGGTATCGTTGCACACGGTAAACAAAACCCGAGTTCATGTCTTTCCTAAATAAAAACTACAACATTCCGTGACAAGTATTTAACATTATATTCTATCGAATATATTTTTTGTACTTTATATTATTTCCTGTTCATATATATTATGCAGAAAGTCGCATAAATATTCCATTTCACTTCTGTTCCTGATATTCATTGACCTTATTCTACCGGTAAAATAAATAGATACTCATATTTTCTACTACTTGTGTTGGACTTTGTGCTACCAGTCTAATAGTTAAGTCTGACTAGGCTTTCACTAAACTAAATGTGTCTATTTATGTTTTTTCTAAATATGGTGCAGTGTGTCACTGAAAATTCCATATCAATCTGTACCGTTATCACTATGAAATCTGTGTAAACATTTTTTACAGACATACAAAACCAGTCTAACTGTCTTTGTATAATAATTCTGTTTAAATTATGTGCATTCATTCCTTAACCGTTCCGGTAGCCTAGTGGTTAGAGCATCCGCCGCGGAAGCGGGCGGTTGTGGGTTCGATCCCCGGCCGAGTCATGCCAAAGACTTGCAAAAATAGTACAAACAGCTGCCTCGCTTAACGCTCAGCATTAAGAGGCTAGTGATAGGACTGGTCGGTCAGGATAATGTGACTGGGTGGGACATACTCGCTGCAGACATCGTAACGATATGACTGAAAAATTGGTAAAGCTACGTTTTGGGTGCACCTGATATTCTCGAACAAAAAGCATTCAGTACTTTTTTTCTAATTTTAATTTGAGGGTTAGTGTTGCAGGTTTTTTTTGCATCAAGTTAACCTGAATGTCGTTGAATCACTGAAAACGCGTTGCACCTGAAACTCTTAAGAGATTAAAGATGTACCGCATTTCACGTGTTACGTAAATGAATCATAATCAACTCCTTTCCATTGATTTATATGAAAGTAAACAATCACGTCTGTCAAAATCACACAGCTCTGTCTTTCTTTAAGTTCAAGGCTAATCACCTAGTTGTTGTTGTTTTAGGGTTTATCGCCATTTCTCAGCACAAGATACGCTATACATGGCGGCCATTATTAATGGTGGGGAAAAAAATAGGGAAATCCCCGGAAAGAACCACCGACCCACGAGAAGCTACTGGCAAGCTTTCTCACATACCTACATTGGCCGATTCCGAGACTCGAACCCACGCAGACAGAGGTAAGATAGCAGTGGTCCGTAACGGTAAACGCTTTAGACCAGTAGGTCACTCGGGGCCCCCGCATACACCTAGTTAACGCGGTCTTATTTACCAACTCTGAAGAAGTATCTCTCTGCTAATAAACGATTGGTCTTCGCTACACTCAGCATAAATATCGTCTTAGTATAACTTGTCTGGTAATTTAGGGTGTGTATCAACAGAAAGTGGTGGAATTAAATTGATTTGATGTATTCATTTATTTATTTGAGCCAGGTGAAAAATGTACACAATCGATATAAATTTCAAGTTGGCCCATCCATAACTGTATTTACAGGAGTTTAAAAGGCATATCCCCCCTTCAATATTTTGGACAGCAGTTTAATTTCTCACGGGTTTTGTAGTGTGCTGTCCATGTATCCTAATATGAGAAAAGAAACTCCTTCCTAAAAATGTAGCCTGATCTAGCATAATTATGTCATGTATTTTAAGTGTGTGTGTGTGTGTGTGTGTGTGTGTGTGTGTGTGTGTGTGTGTTGCATTTTTAACACAGCTTTCAATAAAAGTCAGTCATATCGCTACGATATCTGCAGTGTGACAATTTATATTGAAGTCTAATACTGGGGCACCATACCGCTGATTCGAAGCATCATGCCTCAACCATTCATATTATCCTGACAGCAGTCCGACCAGTCCGAGCGCTAACCTTTTTAATGATGAGCGCCAGGTGAGGCAGCTGTTAGTACCATTATCATTGTTTGGTATGACTTGGCCGATATTCAGTTTTTCGGTCTAACCCCTTGGGACCACCTCAACCATTTCAGAGAAACAAAAATATGAATGTAGAGTAGAAATCATCTAATTTGCTCGTCAGAAATGTCTTCCCGAACCATGGCCACCCACCCACCCCCGGCTGATCGGATCACTGACCTTCAGGATTGACTGAGAAATTGCGAAACGTGACAGAAATTAATTCACTCAAATTTGCACACAAAAAAACACTATGGCAAAGAGAGAAGGCGTACGCCGATAAGAACAATGTCCCAAAGCGGGTATGCGAATATTATAAGTTGGGGAAACACTGACATGCTAACGTTAATAGTTCGTGATGGATATCGTTGCGGTTGTGACTTGTATGTTACTGTTTGCTAGGAACACGGTAATATTGGGTCCTCCTTGGCATAACTTTGGAACCTCAGGAACATGTCTCCTTAACTCCAGGGGCACATCTTTGGAACACCAAAACTTTATTGCAATGAAAATTTTAATAATTATAAGAAGCACAAACTTTTTTATATGATGTGTAATTGTTCTTATATTATATACAAACTTTTTTATATGATGTGTAATTGTTCTTATATTATATACAAACTTTTTTATATGATGTGTAATTGTTCTTATATTATATACAAACGTCTTTATATGATGTGTAATTGTTCTTATATTATATACAAACTTTTTTATATGATGTGTAATTGTTCTTATATTATATACAAACGTCTTTATATGTGTGCCTTTGTCCAAATATAAGATGTACAAAATTCTTTATATGCGACACTTTCGTCCCTTTGACTTATAGGTTCTCATTCTTTTCTATTACCTTTTTAAGAACATAAATGTGTGTGTGTGTGTGTGTGTGTGTATTGTTTGAAACTAATAACTAACAAACGATGCAAATTAATTGTACATAAACGTAATCATACTTAATTCGCGAGGTTGGTATGTATATATGAGTACCATCTGGAGATGTCAACCAGCTTGCACTAATCAGATCATGAGTGTTACATGCTTTTTTTCCAAGTTACCTAGACAACCAGAAATCATTGTTGGGCGACCACATTGATTTATAGTCAAGTTCCAACTGGGAAACCAGTTTTGGATATTGACTCAAATGAATATTAGTTATATGTATCCTAACAAATCTAAGATTATATCGTTTTCTTCTAAATCTATAACTTTTAAAGTATTCATTTTTAATCTAAGATTATATCGTTTTCTTCTAAATCTATAACTTTTAAAGTATCCATTTTTAATTTAAGATTATATCGTTTTCTTCTAAATCTATAACTTTTAAAGTATTCATTTTTAATCTAAGATTATATCGTTTTCTTCTAAATCTATAACTTTTAAAGCATTCATTTTTAATCTAAGATTATATCGTTTTCTTCTAAATCTATAACTTTTAAAGTATTCATTTTTAATCTAAGATTATATCGTTTTCTTCTAAATCTATAACTTTTAAAGTATTCATTTTTAATCTAAGATTATATCGTTTTCTTCTAAATCTATAACTTTTAAAGTATTCATTTTTTATTGCATCATGTGTGATCTCTTCTTGGAAAACCGATTTATATTGTTGGATATTTAGATATTTTAGGTCTGAACGGCCGGCTGTTTGGCTAAACCAATAAACCGTGCTTCTGGGTGTGGTGTACCGGTGTCGTGCGATAATATACTCCCCTTCTCGCTGCAACAAATGTTCCCACTGTGCACATAGGATTCTTGGAAATCATTTTGATCACAACACTCATCCTTGGGTTTCTTTATTTAATAAATTTATTTCTCAAAACTTGTCATGTAACAAATAAACTGAATAATACAGGTACCAGCAGATTCAATGTGTTCTTTTTAAAAAAAAAATTATTTATTTCCCCCTTAACATTTTACATAAAAAGTAGCATTATTGCTATTAATAATATTGACAAAACAATGCAATATCATTTCAGTGTTTAATTGTTTAACTCTTCGCCAGATTATGAAACTTTTGAGTCTTAAGATCTGTCAGAGCTTTACTTAGCCATTGAATTCAAGGTTCTGCAATCTTCACACACTCCTGATGGAGAGACAGAAAGAGAAAGATAGCAAAGGCATAGCCGTCAGAATGCATCGCAGTTGATTGGATTAAGAATAGTATACTCAAAAATAAATATGCAAATATTCTGATCAAAATATGGTTCCTATAAGGGGGAGGGGTGTTCTTGTTTGGTCAACAGTTTTCGGTATTATTTGTAGTCACACAAAAAAAACATTTTTTTTTTACATTTTTTTTATTTCGGAATATTTTCGAGTTTTTTTTACATTTATATTTTTATAGCCTTTTACGAGTCATTGTTTTATCTCGAAGAGCCACACAAGTACGTTTGTTTGGAAGCGTTAGTCTTCATACATGATTGTGACATACATATACCCTCTCGGGCTTCATACAGTTCGACCGTCAAAATGGAAAAACATATTTAGCGAATCCATTACATTTCCTCCATAATTATACAAGACAAGAAATCGGCAAGAACATCTGAACGAAAACTAGTTCCAGCACATGACATTTTGAGCTATTCAGGCATATGTCAGACCATAATAAATACATAGCAGGCATATGTCAGACCATAATAAATACATAGCAGGCATATGTCAGCCCATATTTTAAATGACTTTTAATACTGTGTCTTAATAGAAATACTTCGTCTGCTAAGTTTTATTGTGTATTCATCTAATGCTGACATTTCTGTCATTATGTACGAAGTACTATCCGATTTTACTTACAGTATCTTCTGTATAATATATACGACTTTCCCCACATTCTGAATGTATGTATATTAACAACTGACATTATGCAAGTACTTAATTAAAACAGTACTTAATTAAAACAGTACTTAATTAAAACAGTACTTAATTAAAACAGTACTTGGTGGAAGTCTTACAATTTACTTTCCTATTCCTTATTGTTAAATTGAAAGTTGGAAGGACAGACTATTTTTATTCAATATTCGTCAACAATGTACGTTATCACAAAATTGAAACTATAGCAATGATCGGAAATTGCATTCTAACGTTGCTTACATTTCAGGATTGAAACTTCAGTCTCTGTTGAAAAGTATATTTCTATCCAGCAATACCTTTGCATAAAATCAAGGGGCCCCGAGTGGCTGAGTGGTCTAAAGCGCTGTCCGTGTGCGTTCGAGTCTAAGATTCGGATAATGTAGTTGTGTGAGAAAGCTTGCCAGTAGCTTCTCGTGAGTCTGTGGTTCTTTTGGGGCGTTTCCGGGTTCTTCCTCCACCATTAATACTGACCGCCATGTATAGCCTATATTGTGCTGAAAAATGGCGTTAAACCATATATAAAAAACAACATAAAATCAAAGTTTGAAATTAAACTGTTCAGTCCGATTGTATTCGGTGCCTACGATGTGAGCTTTCAGACACAATACAATCAAAAGCAATATGTACTTTTTTGTGTAATTCATCGCAGAGCAAATATATGCAGATCACCAACGTAGATCTAGACATGCAGACCCACACCGTAGACCTAGACACGGGGATCCACATCGTATACCTACCTATACATGCGGACCCACACCGTAGACCTAGTCATTCGGACCAACATTATATGCCAAGATATTCGGACTAACGTTATAGACCTGGTCATTCGGACCAACATCGTGTGCCAAGATAGTCGGACCCACATCGTATACCTACATCATGCACACGCGTTTATTTTCATGCTTATGGCATTCTTCCTCAAAATTGTACTGGTCTATCGAATATGTAAAACCTTAAAAGTCACACATTGACACAAAAGCTGGAAACGCCGCAGGGAAAAACAATGTATGCATAGAGGGACAGTGAAGAACGTACGAAATGACAATGAAATACATATACAATCGCATAACAATCAATCTCCCCACATACAAACACAAAACTATAACGATAGAATATAAAACTAGGAATGCACCTTTGCAAAGAGAAGTTTTCAAGAATGAACTTATTATGTTTTGTTTTTTTTTAAAAAAAAACTGTAAAGGACGGGAATTTTACGGGAATGAGATGGATTATAAACACATCTATGTTTTTACTTTGGATCATAAGTAAGCTAAACATTGTATTGAACTGTCTCTAAAGTTGGTAAAGAATCTACAAATAATTACATACATTTTTTAATCCGGATTAGGACATCACAAATAGCTACAATTGCACATTTACAAAAAGCTAAATATTTTTTTTATAGGATATCTATAAATAACTACACATTTTGATACTTTACTGCAGTTAGAAAGTTGACCTTGATACCTAGGTAAGTAATGAGTCTATCATATATATATATATATATATATATATATATATATATATATATATATATATATATATATATATATATATAGAGAGAGAGAGAGAGAGAGAGAGAGAGAGAGAGAGAGAGAGAGAGAGAGTATTTATTCACTACTTATTATCGGTGGCTTCAATGTATCTAAATTCGGTTGTCTTGAAAGTAAAATATTTGCTGTTTTAGTTACGAAAACAAACGCTTAACAATTATGATGGAATTAATTACCCGAATATTTTACTAGCAATTGTGGAGTTGGCATGCCAAATTAACACTTACTACCGGAAAATGTACGTAATTAACTGGTCAGATCTAGGAGGCGCCGTTGTGGACAAAGCTGGTCCAATGAGAAATTTCCGTTGAAATTTCGATGTCGTCTGTCGAGAAATCCGATATCAGGTGTTGGATCAAATTGCATTCCATTTGCAAGATCGATATTTTAGATTTTATATGTTGAAATATACAATGATGGTTTAATGTTCTATTTGCTGTGTGGACGTTTCACAGTGTACATTTTGAATTACACAGCGGTTGTTGAAATTTCAATATCCTATGTCGAGAATCCCTAATTCACATGTTGTATGTAACTGTTATGGTTGAAAGTTCCGTGTCATAATGAGAGTATATAGATTTCATGTGTTGAATTTCATAGCAACCAGAAGCATCCTCCTTGTTTAAAAATAACGCGGTCTGTTCACGACACAGACCTATAGACCTGTGAATGGTAACTTTCAAACTGTAAATGCATGAAATGTAATGGTGCCCCATAATCGAATACACGAATGATGTATCTTAATACGCGATATAATTCGGAATTGTTAAGGTACATGTGAAGTGCCCAATTTTCGGTCGATCTATTAATAAACCATTAGTTGTAGCCAGATAGCCATTAGTTAGATTTACGAGACATCGTGCAAATGAGAGAAGGGTCTGCATAGTAGGATGTGGCCGTTGTACTAACTAACCGTATTTGTTCAGCAGCCAGGACTGACCGACGGCGACCTTGTAAAGTTTCATTTTATCACGAAAATGTCAGAATTGAGAGAATACAGAGATTCTGTTACTTAAAACCAAAGCATGTCATATTGACCTTGACGTAAGCGACTTTTGAGGGAAGCGGGAGAAAATACATTTGATTCTGATTGGTCGCGGTTAAATAAGGGGGGGGGGGGTGTTTTACACGAGAACTCTTTAGAACATAATATCGCACTAGCTAAATTAGAATTTAGTCTTTAAAAATTCCTCTGCAAGAGAGGAAGAAGTGGCAGAATTATTTGTAAAGGCTCCGAATGTTATTTAAGAGAAATACATTTGTACGTTACGCAGTAGACTAGGGGAAAAACCGCCAAAACACAATGGTGAAAGTTTATTTCTAAACCGCGTGTATTCCTAATGAAAGAAAATTTCATGATTGTGTATGTATTTGATTAAATTGTTTATTTATCTTTACGGCGGCTCGGAGTTGTTTTGTTCAATATACCCGCTTAGGTTACCATATACATTCTCTTACTCGAACCCGGCAATTATACCGAGGGCGGTCATCTCTTAGATAATGAGTATCAGAGGGGAGTGGGTTATAATATTATTATTATATGTTGTGCAATACCCCTTGACAAAGTGGGACGTAACACTTACCCTTTGACTAGTGGGGCTTATACAATATTATACGACAAACGCTCATGACCCGCGAGAACCTGACAGTGGGCATTGTGTAATGTTACTTTTAACACCAACACGTCTTTTCACCATATAAAAATAGCAATTCTGACAAGCACGATTAAAAAGTCCAATTCAACAGATACAATCTATAAACTTCACTAATGAAATGGAACTTTCAGCACAGTCAAGGTGATTCAACGTGTTAAAGTGACACTCGCGACATATGATATTAAAATTTCAACAACCGCTGTGTAATTCAGAAGACAACAATCTAAACACTCGGCAATGAACATGGAATTTTCAAAAAACCCTGTGTAATTCAACAGATGAAATCTAAATACTCAATATATGAAATGGAACTTTCAACATAAACTCATTGAACCAGTGTATAAAATCTGGAATTCTCGACTTATGACATTGAAATTTCAACCACCGTCGTGTAATTCAAACGACACTATCTGAAACCTCGATATAGAAAATATAACTTTCAACTACTACTGTTTAATTCAACAGATACATTCTAACATCTCGACCAAGAAAATGAAACTTTAAGGACAAGCATTTCTGATACAACGCTTGAAATTGGAATTTTGGACATATGATATCAAACTTTCAACGGCACCGCTCTGATTGAACCAGCTTTTGTCCCTATGGCGCCTCATACACATCGAGAGTGTCTCTGTATAGCCGAGGTACCTGGAATTTTCTCTGTATGTATTTTTTAACACGACACTGAGAGCATCACTCAGACATGGTGTTTATTTTATAATTTGTCAATACATCCTGTTTTAATCTAATTATTGAACCTATTAATTTTTTAAAAATTTAAAAAAAAAAAACTTTTATTACAGTTTGATCTGGAATACTTGTAAATTTTACTTTCAAATAATGATCGTATCCATACCCAGTACGATTTGTCTAATGGTCTCACCAATACCATGTACGACTTTTCT